>OZ007510.1:1254716-1368504 GCA_963931865.1 Axinella damicornis | reverse complement strand
ACGGATACCAGGTCTCTACCGTTGGAGGTCATGCAGGGCAGACTGCTGAGAGGTACACATAATCACTCAACCAATCAGAAGGCTGCAATAGGCATCCAGACAGGAAGTATAATCCCTAGTTAATGACCTTGCCAAATGTGTGTGTGGTTGTATGGTAGCTTTCCCTAATGCTATGTAGCTTTCCTAATAATGGTTGAGTGGCTTGTAGCTTTCCTAATGGTTTTTGGGAGCAAAGTTCCAATATTCAGTTTCAAGGTGGAAATGAAATACAAAATCATGAATGTACTTCATTGGTACAGGATCATTGGATGATCATTCATCTCTTTGTGTGTGTGTGTTGTGTATGTGTGTGTGTGCCTCCTTCCTACATGTAGCTTGCAGGCCGAGTCATTTTCTGACTTTCCTCTACAACGATGAGTTGCATTCCTATGATGAGGTATGATATTGTATTCATTAGTGCAAAGTTTGAGCTAGTTGTAGCTTGTACTGCTGACTCAGCGCTGAACTATGCACTTGGTTCTCAATGTACAGTACAACTTGTAATTGTGCTAATTGGTGCATCACTGTCAGTGTATGTACAGCTGTGCCAGTTCACTGTGTTTGGTTGGGTGGTGCATAGGTTATACATCTGTGCATGGTTATAGTGCTAGTGGGAAGTCAACCCCCAAGCTCATCCAAGACGAACCAGAAGCCCATAACTGCACAAACACAACAAAGTAATCAAGGAAGGCCAGTGTTCTACCAGCCAGGACCTATAGTAAAGCTGGTGGCTTTCTAGAAACAGGGGATGAGACCACTGGCGTAGCTTGGGTGGGCACACTGGGACAGGTGCTCTAGCAACTGTCATCATGCGCTCTGATTAAGCCATTGCATCAGATGGTAACTGAATCAGTCTGTCTGACTGAGGAACTGTCTGTTGCATCATTGTGATGTAATGGGTTACAGAATCTGACTGCTAACCCCTTCCATCAATGTGATGCACTCTCTCCATTACTGTGTGCTCAGGTGATCTACACTCTGACGCACAACATCAAGCTGACACACACCGAGGCTGTTAACATGGCAACGTATGGTGGACAGAAAGGTAGGGAACCGGTGTGAGGTGGCTTGACCAGACAGTACGATGCCATTCCTCTAAGGCTGTTGAACTCCCTCCCTCCCTCCCTCCCTCCATCCCTCCCTCTCTCCCTCCCTCCCTCCCTCCCTCCCTCCCTCCCTCCCTCCCTCCCTCCCTCCCTCCCTCCCTCTCTCCCTCCCTCCCACCCACCCTCCCTCCCTCCTCTCCAAGGGTCGGGCAATAATCAAGTGTGGCAGTGAAGAGGACTGTCTCCGTTCTAGGGAACTGGTGAATGTATGTTGGCCTCATTCCCATGCTTATGTATGCAATACTATATATACATGTGTATTGTTGGCCTCATTCCCATGCGGTGTCTTTGTTTGTGTGTGTGTGTGTGTGTGACTCCTTCAGTTGATACTGCACCATAGTAGTGGGTGTTCCCCTCAGTGTTCCCCTCACAGGGAGTTACACGTGGGTGTGAACCCTGAAACTCGTGTAACAATCTTCTAGTACTGGACCCACTCAGTACACAGACTTATCTCACTTTGCTTGAGCGGATCAAAACGTACCAATAACGCACTGTAAACACACTACAACAACCAAAGGCATGTTTCCCTGTGATGTATTGCATACCTCAGAACCAGGGCATGTTCTCTGATGTTTGATACGTCAGGCTCGTGACTACAAATCAGATACATCCCTCCTGTGCGCGATAAAACAATAGCTTGCGCTATGCTGTACCCTTGTCCATCTGAAGCGGTGTCCACTGACTGAGATTCACATGAAACAAACTTGGTGGCACTGGGATAAGTCTTTGCTATGGCAGTGTGACATCATTTACCATGACATAATGATTACATCAATTGCCATGATTACATCATTTACTATGACATCATGGTTACCACATTAGACTGGTCTGGCTAGTGCAGAGCCTCTGAAGGTTGTGGTGTATCACGCTGCAGTGAGTGCCCACCAGAGCAATGCCATCCTCTGTCTCTCCCTTCTCAAAGAGCTGGCCGAGAAGTCTGGTAAGTGGGAGGGAGGGATAGACCTGAATGAACGGAGCAGAGATGAATTGTCCCCCCCTCTCTCCCCATGTTTTAGTTGCTTTCCGCCGTCTCATCTCAATGGCACTGGTGGAAGTATCTTCCCGGGCTGGAGGGTGCTGTATCCTAGACAAGTTCTTCCTCAACGATAGCAACATGTGGATCAGTGAGTACAGTTGTAGCAACATGTGGATCAGTGAGTGCAGTTGTAGCAACATGTGGATCAGTGAGTACAGTTGTAGCAACATGTGGATCAGTGAGTACAGTTGTAGCAACATGTGGATCAGTGAGTACAGTTGTAGCCACATGTGGATCAGTGAGTGCAGTTGTAGCAACATGTGGATCAGTGAGTACAGTTGTAGCAACATGTGGATCAGTGAGTACAGTTGTAGCAACATGTGGATCAGTGAGTGCAGTTGTAGCACATGTGGATCAGTGAGTACAGTTGTAGCAACATGTGGATCAGTGAGTGCAGTTGTAGCACATGTGGATCAGTTGTAGCAGCATGTGGATCAGTGAGTGCAGTTGTAGCAACATGTGGATCAGTGAGTACAGTTGTATGCAACATGTGGATCAGTGAGTACAGTTGTAGCACTCTTTATTAGCAGTGTCTCCAAACTTTACACATCTAACGCTCACATCTCCTGCTCCCCCTTCCCCACCTACACATACGCTATATATCATACTGCAACAGCTGCGAGAATCAATTGGCAAGACTGGTGATGAGTTCGTAAGTGTTTATCTCTTCCATCTCTGAGCCTACCCTCCTCCCTCCCTCCCTCCCTCCCTCCCTCCCTCCCTCCCTCCCTCCCTCCCTCCCTCCCTCCCCTCCCTCCCTCCCTTCCTCCCTCCCTCCCTCCCTCCTCCCTACCTACCTACTACCTCCCCTCCCTTCCTCCCTCCCTCCCTCCCTCCCTCCCTCCCTCCCTCCCTCCCTCCCTCCCTCCCTCCCTCCGTCCCTCCCTCCCTCCCTACCTACCTACTACCTCCCCTTCCTCCATCAGGATTTACATGGACCCACTGTACAAGAAGGACATGGCTATCAATCTTACAAAGAACTACTGTGAACTTCAGAAGAACTTTGTGGTCGACTCGCACCACCATGACATCTGTGTGAGTACATGTATCCATGGAATTCCAGTCATTCACTGTGACTCTGTCCCATTCCTTGTGACTCCATTCCATTCTGTGAAGCAACAGCTTACTGTAATACTATTCCTCTCTTTCAGGCGAGCAACATGACTGTCAACTGTTCACTGTGCCATCACTGGTAAGTGCATACCTTTTGCAAACTGTCTGCGAACATGATCAAGTCTCTTCCCTCCCTCCCTCCCTCCCTCCCTCCCTCCCTCCCTCCCTCCCTCCCTCCCTCCCTCCCTCCCTCCCTCCCTCCCTCCCTCCCTCCCTCCCTCAGAGTCGCATGCTGGTGACAGAACATGGCCTGCTTGAAAAGATTTTCAGGACTCTCTTAGAGCTGCTTGCACCATGCAAAGACCCAACCAGTGGTGCCTTCAAACCAAGATCCAGCAACTACAAACATACAAGGATGGCATACATTATGTATGACTTTGAGGTGGGTGAGAGCCTCTGGTCATGTGCCCTCCACTCACCAAGTATTTGGTCATGTGACTGAAAGGTCTGTAGAAATGTCTTTACAAATGTGCTTTTGTAAAGTGGTAAAACTGGTTATAGTGCAGAGGTGTCGTAGGGACTCATCAGACTCCTTTGTGTTGCATTGAGCTCAGCATACTAGGAGGGTTTCACTGGTAGTGCAGTTGAGCAATGCAGAGCGTACTATGAGGTTTAGAGTCTACTGGGAGGTTTTTACTGGCGGTGCAGTTAGGGTTAGGGTTAGTTGCTCAGTGAAGAGCATGCTAGGAAGGTTTCACTGGCAGTGCTGCTACATGTACCAATGCCTGATCCCTCACCCACCAGGTATGTGCTGCGCAGCAAGCCGGAGGTGTGGACAGAAGACTTGAGGTCCCAAGCTCTGACGGCGTTTTCCTTGCTTCTTGACCTGCTGGGGATGCTGCAGGTACGTGTGTACCGGGGTACACTGTGTGTGGGCAAGGTTGCAGCATCCATTGATACTGGGGATGCTGCAGGTACGTGCGTACCGGGGTACACTGTGTGCGGGCAAGGTTGCAGCATCCATTGATACTGGGATGCTGCAGGTACGTGCGTAACCGGGGTACACTGTGTGCGGGCAAGGTTGCAGCATCCATTGATACTGGGGATGCTGAAGGTACGTGCGTACCGGGGTACACTGTGTGCGGGCAAGGTTGCAGCATCCATTGGTACTGGGGATGCTGCAGGTATGTGCGTACCGGGTACACTGTGTGCGGGCAAGGTTGCAGCATCCATTGATACTGGGGATGCTGCAGGTACGTGCGTACCGGGGTACACTGTGTGCGGGCAAGGTTGCAGCATCCATTGATACTGGGGATGCTGCAGGTACGTGCGTACCGGGGTACACTGTGTGCGGGCAAGGTTGCAGCATCCATTGGTACTGGGGATGCTGCAGGTATGTGCGTACCGGGGTACACTGTGTGCGGGCAAGGTTTCAGCATCCATTGATACTGGGGATGCTGCAGGGTACGTGCGTACCGGGGTACACTGTGTGCGGGCAAGGTTGCAGCATCCATTGATACTGGGGATGCTGCAGGTACGTGCGTACCGGGGTACACTGTGTGCGGGCAAGGTTGCAGCATCCATTGGTACTGGGATGCTGCAGGTATGTGCGTACCGGGGTACACTGTGTGCGGGCAAGGTTGCAGCATCCATTGATACTGGGGATGCTGCAGGTACGTGCGTACCGGGGTACACTGTGTGCGGGCAAGGGTTGAGCAGCATCCATTGATACTGGGGATGCTGCAGGTACGTGCGTACCGGGGTACACTGTGTGCGGACAAGGTTGCAGCTACAGGTACGTGCATACCGGGGTACTTCATGAGTGGGCAAGGTTGCAGCAATCCATTGATGTTGTTTGACTGTGTGATGTGCATGTGGGTACACGACACCCATTAGCCGTGAGATTAAGTGTTTCGATTGCATGAACAGTTTCTCATGCGTATATCAATTTATGATGAATGGATGGTACTTGACACGAAGGTGGTTATGTGAGTAATAATCTTAGCCTCATTCCCATGCTGGGATGGAGCCTGGGAATGTGGCTGTGCACCAGAAGTCCAGTCATTCCTGAGATGTGTGCATTAGAAAGCTGCAGCTGGCTGATGTGGTCTAACGAACTGGCACCTGCTCTTGTGCATGCAGAATGCAGACCCAATGAAGCGTCAGCGTGGGTTCCATGTGGAGAGGGAGGAGCCGTGGGAGCACACCTTCAACTTGAGCATCGTTCTGCAGCCGGCCGTCATGATGTTCGCAGACTGGTGCACATCAGATGTGAGTTGTGTCATTGAGTGTGTGTATGATTGTCGTTGCTCGCTGTAAATGATTACTAGTGATGTTACTGATTATTAATCTTGTGTGCACAGTTCTCACTTTGACTCCAATATATGAAACCCAATACATGAAGTCACGATAATCTCCCTACAGTATATCCTCTTGCAAAAGACAGTCAGAGCTGCTGTGAAGAAGCATGAGATGGTCGCCCAGAAACCCAAGATTGCCTTTCAAGAATCACAGTAAGCTGACTGGCTAGTAACATACATGTAATGTGTGTAATTTGGTGCATATACGTATAATATCAGGAGCGCATGAGCCGCCAAAGGCGGCGAAGGAGCGTTCAACTCCGCCCGCCCTAGGACATGTAGTAGTCCTTCACACCTCAAAAATTTTACCTTATACGGCAAGAGGCCATTACCCAATGCAGTTGTAGAGCTAGTAGGTGTGAAATGCAAATTGGCCTTTGTGCAGCCATAGATACTAGAGCTAGCTGACTAGGACGATGGCGCTACGTGCAGCGGCTTCAACGGCCAGCAAACCAACGAAGAAGGTTCGCCGCGTTTCTAAGAATGAACTACGCTAGCTAGCTACTTGTTAGCTAAAGAGACTGCGTAAAATGATATCAGACGGTCCATCTTCGAAGCTTCCGTGAAACAGCGAGTGAACAAGAAGAAGCGATCCAGTTTACGCAATACCCTGAACGACAAACCGTGTGGCATAAGTGGAGCGAGAGTGACAAGCTGTGCGTCTTACTGAGCTACCTGTTAATAGGTTCTGCAACCTTCTTCAGAAGTGCACGTCTGGAAAGGAGCGCTTTTGCACGGTTCCTTCGCTTTCGCGTAGAACCACTACTGCCCTCCACACTCGCGCCCTGTTCCGCTGAGGCAGGTATGTCCATGGGCCTTGGCTAACTCGCAGTGCAATGCAGTAGAAATGTTTACTGGCAGCAGATGCACAATCGTTCCAGCTATGCGTACCGCCCGCAAATTGTGAATAATATTATTAGCAGCCACTTACGCGGTACCGCAAAGGTCTTCCATATAAGGTATAAACCAAAAGGTGTGAGGGACTACTACATAAACGCTCCTTCGCCGCCTCCGGCGGCTCATGCGCTCCTGATAATATCCCTCCCTCCCCTCTCCCTCCCTTCCCTCACTCACTCCCTCCCTCCCTCCCTCCCTCCCTCCCTCCCTCCCTCCCTCCCTCCTCCCTCCCTCCCTCCCTCCCTCCCTCTTGATCCCTCCCTCCCCTCTTGATCCCTCCCTCCCTCCCCTCTTGATCCCTCCCTCCCTCCCCTCTCCCTCAATCCCTCCCCCCTCTTCTCCCTCCCTCCCCTCTCCCTCTTCTCCCTCCTCCCCTCCTCCCAGGTGTGGAACAGAGTCTGGTCGGCAAAAAACACATCGAACTGATCCATTTTGACATCCTGAAGGACTACATTTCTGTTCACCAACCTCTGCCCAGACTCATTGCAAGTCAGTGTCTCATTTCACTTACCAATAGAATTACTAGGTACATGTATCAAGGAAGCTGTCCATGGCTGTCCTGGGACAAGGGGGTCAGGTACATGTATCAAGGGAGCTGTCCATAGCTGTCCTGGGACAAGGGGGTCAGGTACATGTATCAAGGGAGCTATCCATAGCTGTCCTGGGACAAGGGGGTCAGGTACATGTATCAAGGAGCTGTCCATAGCTGTCCTGGGACAAGGGGGTCAGGTACATGTATCAAGGAAAGATGTCCATAGCTGTCCTGGGACAAGGGGGTCAGGTACATGTACATGTATCAAGGGAGCTGTCCATAGCTGTCCTGGGACAAGGGGGTCAGGTACATGTATCAAGGAAAGATGTCCATAGCTGTCCTGGGACAAAGGGGTCAGGTACATGTATCAAGGAAGCTGTCCATACATGTAGCTGTCCTGGGACAAGGGGGTCAGGTACATGTATCAAGGAAAGATGTCGTAGCTGTCCTGGGACAAGGGGGTCAGGTACATGTATCAAGAAGCTGTCCATAGCTGTCCTGGGACAAGGGGGTCAGGTACATGTATCAAGGAAAGATGTCCATAGCTGTCCTGTGACAAGGGGGTCAGGTACATGTACAGGGTTTCATTTAGGGGGGGGCGGGGGGGGGCATTCGCCCCCCCTTGGAATCTCTTTGCCCCCCCTTGGCATTTTCACATTCCCTATTATACAGTACTGTGAAATGAAATAGGCAATGGCACAAGCCATTCAGATTACAGTTCTTGTAACGTGCATATGTAGGTCTGTGTTTGGTTAGTAATAAAATATGATTTTTGCCCCTCAAATTGCCTCAGAATCAATCTCAGAGGATCTAAATTCCTTTTTTTTTTCTGGGGGAGGACCCCCAGACCCCCCTTTAGTAACACATTCCACCTTTGTCCCCTCCCTCCCTCCCTCCCCCCATTCCCATTTGTAAGTGTTATGAAAATAAATAAGCAGCTACGTACTTTCATACTGTATGTGTACATGTGTTTTAATTGTGAGTTTTGACCCTAAATTGTGTCAGAATCAATCTCAGAGGATCTAAATTCCAAAATTTTCCTGGGGGAGGCCCCCCAGACCCCCCCTATAAAGTGTAGTAACACATGCCACTTATGCCCCCCCAAAGTTCATCGAACCTTAATTTCGCCCCCTCTTGGGAAAATTTCTAAATGAAAGCCTGATGTATCAAGGAAAGATGTCCATAGCTGTCCTGGGACAAGGGGGTCAGGTACATGTATCAAGGAAGCTGTCCTATAACTGTCCTGGGACAAGGGGGTCAGGTACATGTATCAAGGAAGCTGTCCATAGCTGTCCTGGGACAAGGGGGTCAGGTGCATGTATCATGGAAAGATGTCCATAGCTGTCCTGGGACAAGGGGGTCAGGTACAGGTATCAAGGAAAGATGTCCATAGCTGTCCTGGGACAAGGGGGTCAGGTACATGTATCAAGGAAAGATGTCCATAGCTGTCCTGGGACAAGGGGTCAGGTACATGTATCTCACTCTGACTTGGACCCCCACACATCTCATCTCTGTGTGCAGGCCTTCTGATGGGTGCCAGTGCACAGAAGCTGTCTCTGCCGCAGCTACTGCAGGTTTCTCCAACTGTAAGTTGGCTGTGCACTAGCCACACTTCCTCACCCCTTCCCACAGCTCACCCCTTCACACGGCTCACCCCTTCACACGGTCATACAGTGCATCTCACCCCCACCACACACACACACACACACACACACACACACCACACACACCCCAAGGATATGCGGACTCCACTCTTCCTGATGGAGCACTGTTCCCGGGTGATTGTGATGGCGGTCCAGGTGCTGGCTGGGATGTGGAAGCGCAACGGCTATTCTGTGGTCAACCAGATCATGAACTACCAGTTCCACTTCAGCAAGGAGGTCATGTTTGACAAGGACATCACCATGCTACAGGTACACCATGTAGGAGGACTCTGTTCCCTTTCTCCTCCCTCCTCCTTTCTCTCTCCCTCTCTTCCCTCTTCTCCCTCTTACCTCCCTCCCTCCCTCCCTCCCTCCCTCCCTCCCTCCCTCCCTCCCTCCCTCCCTCCCTCCCTCCCTCCCTCCCTCCCTCCCTCCCTCCTTCCCTCCCTCCTCCTCCTCCCTCTCCTCCCTCCCTCCCCCTCCTCCCTCCCCCTCCTCTGTTCACATGTCTCCACTCTGTTCCCAATACTCCCAATGCAGGCTATGGCATCCATCATGGACCCAAATGTCTTCCTGTATGCTCTGATCTACAAGTTCCGCCTGGAGAAATGGCTTACATGGTATGCACCTCAAGGGACTTTCACAACCCTGTCACCCCTCTGTTATCTGTATACTCTCCTGTCCCTGCAGCCCAGAAAGTGACCCGGTGAAGAGAGGGGAGGGAACTGAGGATGCCCTGCGATTCTTCATCAGTGAAGCAGAAGAGTTCCTCTTCTTGCTCATCATCGTGTTCTGTGAGTGCAACTCAAAGTACAAAGGTCACTCAATTCCACAAACTGAGGGCCCATGGATCTCCCTCTCCTCCTCCCCCTCCCTCCTCTCTCCCTTATCCTCCCTCCCTTCCTCATACCTCCTCCTCCCCCCCTCCTCTCCCCCCTCCCCCCTCCTCTCCCTCATCCTTCCTACTCTCCCCTTCCCTCTTCGTTCTTCTTCCTTGTCCCTCCTCTTCATATAGCGGAGCGTTATGCACAAGGTGTTGGAGAAGGGGTAGCGGCCACAGATGCTCTGCGGAGGGAGATCATCCACCGCCTGTACATCTCTCCTCTCTCTCACAGTGAACTGCTCAAGCAGTTCAGGGTAAGTGGAAGAATGCTTCCTCATTCCCTCTGGTGACAGGAGGGAGGGCAGAAGAGTGAGTGAGCTCATTCCCTCTAGTGACAGGAGGGAGGGCAGAAGAGTGAGTGAGCTCATTCCCTCCAGTGACAGGGGAGGGCAGAAGAGTAAGTGAGCGTATTCCCTCTAGTGACAGGAGGGAGGGCAGAAGAGTGAGTGAGCGTATTCCCTCTAGTGACAGGAGGGAGGGCAGAAGAGTGAGTGAGCGTATTCCCTCTAGTGACAGGAGGGAGGGCAGAAGAGTGAGTGAGCTTACTGAATTCAGTTTGCTTGAGTTTGTATGCTTAATAGTAAGCAGCACATCTCCTCCCCTCCCCTAACTTGCACCGGCTATGTTTTCCTCGTCAGATGAGTGAGAATGAGAATGAAATTGACCGATTGTTGAAGGAAGTGGCCACTCTGAAGTGAGTTCCAGCACCCCCTCTCCTCCTTCTCCTCTTTGTCCTCACACCCACTCATTCTGTTGCTCATAAATACACATGCGCACTGCTTCTGTGTGAACAGACCCTGCCTCCAATTATCTATCATGTGCTCTGGTTCTACCTTATCTTAGGCGTGGACACAGCACCGGCAAATCTGTATTTGAACTGAAACCCAGCTGTGAGAAGGAGTACAACCCCTTCTTCTTCCACTACAACCGAATGGATCACTCCAAGGCAAGCGTGTGAATGGAGTGTGTGAACAGCATTGAAATGTTTGTTGAAGGTCATATGGCTGAAGGTCATGTGATCTTAATGTGGCTTCACAACTGAAGGTCATGTGATCTTAACCGATCTACTGTTGTGCACTACACAGGCGGAGGACACTCGCAGAAAGAAGATCAAAGCTGCTGGTGGTGCGAGTCGAGTTGCACGTAAGTTTGAAATTTCAGCAACTTCTTGTCATTTCCTTTCCCTCTTCACCCTCACATCACCTCCCTCCTTCCCATCCATAGCCCCTCCTTCTCCCCTCCCCCTTCCCTATCCATGCCTTCTCCTCCCTTCCCCACAGCTTCACCTCCGGGGCACCCTCCTCCCTTCTGTGAGGCATTCCAGGGTGTGATGAGACTGACATCTTGCCCTGTACTCCACCGTGTCATCCAGTGCGTGTTGAAACAAGCCTCCTCCCCAGAGTCAAAGTTCTGGTCTGACAAACTCTTACATGAGGTGAGGTATTTCCTCTGCAACGATTTGATATTGTCTGTTAAATCCATGGAAGTCCTCTGGTACAAACACCCTTGGGACAAGAAATGGCCTGAGTTTTGAAACATTTTCCAAGATAGGTGGAAAAAGGCAGAAAGCAATCATTTTCCTGAGAAGGGAAACCAGAGACAAACCTTCCTCAGTGCAGCTGGTGGAATTTGAAGCTCACACCACAGTTGAGTGCTTAACCTCTTGGCCAGACAGTCACACCCTAGTTCTTGGATAGGTGTCCTCAGAAATAGTATTGCACTTTTGAAGTTCAGAGTTGGTCAGGTATCAATGAACTTGTGTTCTGTTGTAGCGGGAGGTATGTCTTTGTGCCACATTTTGGAAACCATTTTATGGCACATTTTGAGATGCCAATTTTGGAATTAAGGCAAAATTGACAGAAACAGCACTCCTGTTCTATAGGGTGACTGTTGTGTCATTTCTGCCAAAATTGGTATTGGGAGTAGAATTGGAAGTGAACGTTGCAACTAGGGTATGTGAATGAGATATGAAGCTGGGTATTATGCCATTGTGGTCAGCATAAAAAGACCTTTAAAATGATGTCCTTAAAATGATTTTTAATTTCGGTCACATTTTTGTAAAAAACCGCAGTCGACCAAAGGCTATAA
This sequence comes from Axinella damicornis, assembly GCA_963931865.1. Lineage (NCBI taxonomy): Eukaryota > Metazoa > Porifera > Demospongiae > Axinellida > Axinellidae > Axinella > Axinella damicornis. The sequence continues at coordinate 1,356,867 of OZ007510.1, read as the reverse complement.
TCCATGGATTTTCATGATTTTGGGTCAAAATTCAACTGACAGCAAAATGGACATAATTGGAATGCTCTACTCATGCTGATCACAATGGTGCAAATCCCAGCCTCGTATCTCATTCCTAGCCCAAGATACCTAGCATATTAGTCTGCTATAACTGCTTGTATAGCCTCGTTCCCAGGCCTTCTACACCACCAGTTTTTGATCGTGTACAGTATTTTTGCATACTGTAAATGATCAAAAGTGGAGGTGTTGAAGGCCTGGGAACGAGGCTATGCATGCAGGACACCCTCCACAACAAGTGGCAGCTAGTGTACATGTAGCAAACAAGACTTGATGGCTTCACTGTGTATCGTTGATGTGCTGTCTGCCAATTTTGGTTGGTTGTTCCATTTTTGGCAGAAATGGCACGTCAGTCACCCTATGGAACAGGAGTGCTGTTTCTGCCAATTTTGGCGTAATTGGTAGAATGCTGCCATTGGTGGCTTTGGAAGTAAGCAGATGCTACAGTCCAGTGGAGAGCGGAGGGGAGGGGTTCCACTGTACAGACCAGGAGTTGTCCTGTGGGGAGCGGAGGGGAGGGGTTCCACTGTACAGACCAGGAGTTGACCTGTGGGGAGCGGAGGGGAGGGGTTCCACTGTACAGACCTACCAGGAGTTGACCTGTGGAGAGCGGAGGGGAGGGGTTCCACTGTACAGACCAGGAGTTGTCCTGTGGGGAGTGGAGGGGAGGGGTTCCACTGTACAGACCTACCAGGAGTTGTCCTGTGGGGAGCGGAGGGGAGGGGTTCCACTGTACAGACCAGGAGTTGTCCTGTGGGGAGCGGAGGGGAGGGGTTCCACTGTACAGACCTACCAGGAGTTGTTGCCAATTCTGTTCAACTGATTGGCAGTAGCATGCTTTGAAGTGGGGTAATGCTTTCTCTTCCCAGACACTTCACTTGTGTGCACTGATGCTATCCGAAGAGACGCCCACTGACCCCAAATCTCTGTGCAATGCTGCCATTGGCAGCTTTGGAAGTAAGCAGATGCTACAGTAGTATAGCCTCATTCCCAGCCTGGGCAGTGGCCTGGGAACGAGGCTGACAGTAGTATACATACATGTAGTTACTTGTTCAAACGTGTGACCAGCACGTACTCATGTTGCAAACCTGGTACCCCGCCTCACATGCCCACAAGCTCAAGATGTGCAAATTCCCATTGTGTAAGGAAAATATGGCATTACTGTCTCTTCAGGCAAGTGTGTATTTCAATGTTTTGCAAGGCGGAAGGAACAATGCTCTGTCTTGCTATCCCACAGACAATGCCTTCCTGGAGTATCTTGAAAACCTGCTTACCAATCGCAGAGCAGAAGAACACCGTACACTGCTCTTGTGGACAGTTCAGGTAAGCTGGTTGCCTGGCAACTGACACTCCACCCACTAACAGACAGATTTGGGATAACTGTATGTGAATTACTCAATAACCATCATTCCAAACACTTCCTGTCTGGGAACCAAACACATCCTGTCTGGGAACCAAGTACAGTTTCCGATTGGTTCTATAATCGCTGACCCACCTCCTACTCCAGTACCTGAGGGCTGCGCGCGACCACGGTCCAGGTACTCCCACAACAGAGGCCTCCCTCGCCCCCCAAGTGGAAGAGGAGGACGACGAGCCATCACCAGACGTGAATGCCTCCAAGAAGAGGGAGATGGCGAAGGAGCGGCGCGACCGACTGATGGCTCAGATGTCTGCAATGCAGCGGAGGTTTCTGGAGGACCACAGAGAGGAGATTGAGGGGTCGGACCCCTCAGCGACAGAGGAAGTGTGAGTTGACCATCTCACTCAGCTTGTGATGGTGTACATGTTTACTCTACGCTCTCTGCTCTTCAGTGATTCAGGAACTGGTGCTGACAAGGTGCCGGCCACTTGCAGTGGGGTAGGCGTGTCTTCCCTGATGGGCCACGCCCCCTCCCCCATGGAGGTCACCTGCATTCTCTGCCAAGAGGAGACCAAGGATTTTTCCTCCCAGGAGCGAACGTTTGTCCAGGCTGTCCACGTGCAGCGGTCCTGTGTGCTGAGGAAGTGTCCACCTGTTGATACAAACAGAGGTAATAATGCAGAGGCCGGATGGATCTTATCCGGCCGCGTGGGAATGAGGCTGGATGGATCTTAGTGTCATTCCCAGGTTGTGTGGGAATGAGACTGGATGGATCTCAGCCTCATTCCCAGGCTGCGTGGGAATGAGGCTGGATGGATCTTACTGTGATTGACATTGAACACTATGAACTTGGTAAATATGCCAAGAGACTGAGAAATATGTAACTGGTTTCTTACATGTAGCTTATCCTGTCCCAGTTCAGTCCAGCCTTAGACGAGAGTGTTGGTTGTATTGGTTGAGTCACTGGTATTGCTTTGTCACTGGGAATGATTTCATCTGTAGACTGTAAGACTCGAATCTTCCATATTTGGGCTACCAAAGATAACAAATTAGCCACCTGATCAAGACCACTCCCATTTACGAAACAAATGACATGGTTGGAGCCGGAAAATTGGTAGTCATGCAATGACTGTTAAGTGAACAGATCAGTTGCGCAAAGGTGTTGCTAAGTTAGTTACTATGGTGATGCCAATCTCTGTTGTGAACGCTCATGGCAGACCTGGACTTCCTGGGTGCAAGAGTGGACTTACCTCGGGGAACCTACACCAGTGGCTGTGGTCATCATATGCATGCAGACTGCTGGAAGAGGTGGGCTGTGTGTGTGTGTGTGTGTGTGTGGGGGGGGGGGGGGGGGGGGGGGGGGGGGGGGGGGAGGGGGGTGAGTGTGTGTGTGCGTGCATGCGTAGTGGGGTGGGTGTTGATGCGTGTGGTTGAGAGATCAGAGAGTGAGGAGGAAGGAGAGTAGGAGAGGAAGATATCTAGTGCGGCTAGAAAATAATGGACGCAAGTGGGCTTACACGATCTGCCTAGCCTCGTTCTCAGGCCCCGGCCCAGCTTTTTGCTGCTTGCAGTACGGAAAACGCGGGAGGAGAGGCTGGTTATCTTTCCTCACGTGAGTGATGTCAGGATGGAAAGAACGGTAAGAAAGTGTTTGATTGAACGTAGGCACCCTGGGGCTCAGAACAGCAAGAAGAGCTAAGGTACCAGGTGACTTACCATGCGTATGTAGCTAGCGGGGGGGGCAACTGTCATACACACCAAAGCGTTGAACGTGTAGTTGGTTTGAACAATATGCTAAATTGCTTTTTCATTCTGCCATTTCGTCATTCCCACGTGAGGAAAGATACCAGGCCCTCTCCCGCATTCCGTACTGCAAGCAACGAAAAGTTGGATGGGGCCTGGGAACGAGGCTATGATCTGCTCATTCCCCCCCCCCCCCGTGTACACATGCATACACACACACACACACACACACACACACACACACACACACACACACTCACACACACACATACACACACACACACACACACACACAGCTTCTTGATAGCAAGCAGCAGGAGCATGGCCGACGTCACTTCTTCCCACTGCCTGGCCAGTCAGTCCAGTGGCACACGGGGGAGTTCCTCTGCCCCCTTTGCCAGTGTTACAGTAACACAGTCCTCCCCCTCTCCCTCGTCTGAAGTGCCCCCCGGAGGTCCAGCCTCCCTCACGTGACATCAGTCTCTTGGAGTGGAGGGACATTGTGAGAATGGCTGTTGAGCTGGGTGAGAATGTTGTGGAGGAGGGAGCAATGGACCAAGGTACAGTTGTGACACTCATGTGTGAACTGTGAACTGTTGGCCAATGATCGTTTATTATCTATAGATCCTAATAACCACAGCAATTAAGGGCTTCCCCCTCCGTCTCCCCCTCCGTCTCCTCCTCCGTCTCCCCCTCCGTCTCCTCCTCCGTCTCCCCCCTCATCTCCTCCTCCGTCTCCCCCTCTGTCTCCTCCTCAGGTTCGAGTGTAGACCCGACATTCCTGGACAGACTCAGAGAACTCTTCCCAACCTACAGGAAGCCCACCTGCTACTACAAGCAAGCAAGGTACAGCTGTCATGTTGCTACCACCTGTGTTGGTTGCTCTTCTTTAGCCTTGTTCCTGGGCTCTTGTGTGTGGGGGGTCCACCGCCACACTTAGACCTTGTTCCCAAGGCTCAGTCTGTATTCCGTATGTTATGTGTCTGCATCCTCTTCTGCAGAGATTCAAGCGGTGACAAGCAGTTGGCCAACGTCACTGACTTGTTCTCTCAAACAGTCTTCATGGTATGAATAGATCCCCAAACCAACCTCTCTTCTCCCTCCACCCCCCCCCCCCCCCCCCCCCCCCCCCACCCCCCCAACAGAGGGCAAATTGTCCCACTTGAGGGCAAATTGTCCCACTCGAAGCCATGCCCTCCCCAAACCCTTTCTCCAACCAATGCCTTCTCCAACCAACGCCCTTTCTCCAAGCCATGCCTTCTCCAAGCCATGCCCCTTCTCCAGGCTACCTTTCTCTCCTGTACTATGGAATTTGTTTCTGAGATTTTGTGCTCAGTGTGAACCATCATTCATTTGCATTGTTGTCCTGTTTCCATGGCAACAGCGTGCCTATGGTTCAGACCCTGACAGCACAAGTGAGAAGGTGTGTGTAACCGAGTGGAACAACTGCGCCTACACCATCGCCAGCCTCGGTAAGCTGCTCAGCTGCAGGACCAGAGTGCAGGCAGTGTGTGTTCGACAGAGACATGGAACTTAATGTTACTATACTCACCTGCATAGTGTGGTAACTGGCTTGGCTCTCTTCCCCCCAGAGGTTAATGCCAGATCACAGGACAAGTTTCTCCTGGGAAATTTGTCTTCACGACAGGTATGGACTTCCTGAGCCGAATTTGTCTCTCTCACAATATCAGGCAGACGAGTGTCACTGTTGCAAGCTAGATCACTAGTCTCACTCCACTCTGTTGATTGGCTGCCTCTCACCCTCTTTCTGTGCTCCCTCCCCCTCCTCTCTCCTCCATCCACCCTCTCCCTCCCCTCTTCTTCCCTATCCCTTTCCCTCCCTCCCTCCCTCCCTCCCTCCTCTCTCTCCCTCCCTCCTCTCCCTCCCTCCCTCCCTCCTCTCCTCTCCCTCCCTCCCTCCCTCCCTCCCTCCCTCCCTCCCTCCCTCCCTCCCTCCCTCCCTCCCTCCCTCCCTCCCTCCTTCCCTCCCTCCCTCCCTCCCTCCCTCCCTCCCTCCTCTCCCTCCCTCCCTCTCCCTCCTCTCCCTCCCTCCCTCCCTCCCTCTCCCTCCTCTTCCTCCCTTCCTCTCCCTTCCCCCTCCTCTTTCTCCCATTTCCTTAGATGGACAATCTCCGTTCTCTAGTAAGACTTGGTAGTGAAGGCAACATTCGGCCCAGAATCAAGGTCCTGGCCAAGTATGCACAGGATCTCATCAACTGTGAGTGATCGCTGACGTACATACTAGTGGGCAAGAATCTGCCCGCATCCAGTTCTCTGTCTCACAACTGGGCCTTCCCCATTCTTTTGCTTTGGTGAGCTATCGTCAATGCAAACTGAAGAATGGGGTAGGCCTGGGAACGATGCTACACAGTCAAGGCATCAATGTCCTACCTGGACAGAGTGGCCTTTCCTTGCTGTCATTAGCTCTTAGACTGACTAAGTTTCTGTTTCTGTCCGTGCAGCATTCTTGCTGGAGTCACCACCATTCACTGAGCTACCAAACATCTTGGAGGTGGATACATTTGCAATGCTGGTGCGTATGGCTCTGCATATGTATGTTGTTTATGTACAGGTTGTGTACATGATAGTTGCCTCTTTGTCTCCCCTTCCCCTCTCCCTTGCACTTACTCCACCCCCTGCTCCACCCCCTGCACCCCCTGCTCCACCCCCTGCACACACCAACACATGCACACACCACACATAACACACCACATAACACACCACATAACACACACCACATATACCACACACCGCACACACACGCACACACACACGCACATGCACACACACACGCACACACACACACGCACACACACGCACACGTACACACACACACGCACACACACCCGCACACACACACACACACACACACACACACACACATCAGGTTAATCTGCACTTTACGCTGCTCTCACTGTTTGCTAGTCTGAGCAGTGCAACGGGCTCCCTGGACGACAGCCCCGTGATCCCCTCCCTGCTCGGACTGACAGACCAGTACCTTGTGAGGATAGTCACGGCTGCTCATGTCCTACAGTTCCTGCTGACGTCCCCCCCGGCAATGGAAGTGGATACCAGTGAGTGCAGCCAAACTGTACTTGGTCCTTCTCTGCAAGGTAAGATATTACTGCAGTCTGACCTTTGAACTCTGCACCCCATACCTCCAGCCTCCACTGGTGATCAGACGGACTCCTCTGCAGAGCTGGCTGCTGGCCAAGCACTGCAGCAACTGTGGGCCAAGTTCAGGAAGGTGGCTGGGTAAGCCTTTCTGTCTCCAACACTGTGTGCCCCCTCTGGGTGCGTCCCCCTCTCTGTGCATCCTCCTCTATACCGTCATGCTCTCTTCTCAGCGTGTTCCCTCTTCCCTCCCCGCAGCCTACCAGTAGACACCCCGCCCAATCCCTCTGAGCTGTACAGTGGACTGAAGGAACACCTCTGCCCCTTCCTGCACTGTGCAACACTCTTCTTCCACTGTCTCTCGGGAGTTGAGTTCGTCAACTCCTCAGGCTCTGGTCAGTTCCAGAGATTCCACTGACAGTAGAGAATGTCAATGTACAAACTTTGAGGGAGGGAGGGAGGGAGGGAGGGAGGGAGGGAGAGGGAGGGAGAGAGAGGGAGGGGAGGGGAGAGTGGGAGGGGGAGCATGAGTTACATTGGAGGGACGGTGGAGCATGGGCCCGAGCTCCTTGAGAAATGTTTGGGTGTTGCCTGCTTGTGATTACCACAGATGTACCAACAGGTGAATTTGTTCTCTCTCTTCAGCCTCCCTTGTCACCCAGTTTGATGACATGTGTCGGTATCTTGTCCTTCCTCCTAAACTGCACGTCCTCTTCGAATCTCCTCCAAACACCTTGTCACAGAGCTCCATTGCCAGCCTCTCGCAGCTGTAAGGGTGGTTGTGGTGCTAGCAGTGAATTCAGCTTATGTACGATTAACCTCCTACCCAGGCCTCCTTGAATTGTGCCTTCTCAGGCTGAATTAGCCACTAAGGAGTTGTTCATTGCTTTTACTTTAACCTCTTTGTTGCTACCAACCACTAACTTTAACCTCCTCTTTGCCCAATTTTACGTGGAATGAGAGGAAGAAAATATGGGAACATGGGCGAGTGGCCTCTGGGTGCAAGACTAAAGACGGTAACTAGTGTTTAAAGCTTCAGATATCTTTACTGGGAAGAAGTAACAGCTTGCAGTTTGCACAACTGTCACAAGTCTTAGCATAATTATTGGAAGCAATCGAAAGCTGGAGGTCTGGTCTGGGAATGAGGGTTTGTGTTATCTGAAGTTGGAAATTGAAAGTTCCATGGAAGATGAGACTGACTGGTCGACTGCCTCCTCCCTGCAGATGGTGCAGCCACCCTCGGATAGCGGAGCTGGTGAATGTCCCCACCTTGCCCTTTTGCTTGGTGTCCCCACGGCAACTGGTCAGACTGCCCCATGACTTCTCAGATCTTGTTAAAAGGGCATCCTCCTTTCAGTGAGTGAGCAGTCTGTTTGCCATGTGTGTTGTAAGCCAGATAGACCATGCCTGGCATCGATCATCCTTGCAGTGAGTGAAAACCCTCTGCAATCATACCTCTCCTAGCTAACACCCCTCCCTCATACCTTTACTACCTTTCCTGTATACACCCCATGGCTGCACACCATGCCTGGTCTTCACTCATATCCATCGTCCCCCCTCTCACCTCCTCACACCCTCTTTCGTTGAGTGAGCTCCCATCCTCATGCACACACTCACATCTTCACACCCTCCTTTACTTCCCTCATGCTCCTTACCTCTCTCCATGCCCATGCACTCTCCAACATCTCCCTCATCCTCATGCACACCCTCACATCATCACTTACCTTCCTCATGCCCTCCCATCCTCATGCACGCCCTGACATCCTCTCTCACATCCTCAAACCCTCTCCCACCTCCCTCAGATGTCCTAACCGGGTGGTAGACAGTGAGTACGGAGAGGAAGGCCAGGCAGCCATGCTGTGTCTGGTATGTGGAGAGATACTGTGTGCCAACTCGTACTGCTGCCGTAAGGTTGTGGAAGGGAGTCCCTCCCACATTGGAGGGTTCACACGGCACACTCAGAGGTCAGCAGTGGTGTAGCTGATTGTTTGTGAATGGATTTCCGTGAGCTATTAGAGGATATGGTAGGTAGCCTGAGTTGTGCAAGAGCACGTGATGACACTGCAGTGTTCATTGCACCACTGCAATGAAGCCACACGCACACATGCACACATGCACACACACACACACACACATGAAGGTGATGTCATGATGCCCTCTTGATTAGCTAGTGTACACAGCCACACGCACACATAACCTCGTACCCAGTCCCACGCCCAGCTTTACGTCGCTGCTTAGTACGGTAAAGCGGGGAGGGCCTGGTACATTTCCTCACGTGAGCATGACGTAATTGAAAAACCGCAAAATTTTCAGAACGAAGACGCTACGTTTTGCGTGTTATTCAGCCATCTACACGTTCAACGCTCGGTGAGTATGACAGTCGCCCCCCGCTAGCTAGATACGTGTGGTGTGTTACCTGGTACCTTCGCTTTTCTTGCTGTTCTGAGACCCACTACGCCCACGTTAAACTTCCGGTCTTTCTACCCCTTTCTACCCTTGACGTCACTCACGTGAGGAAATGTACCAGGCCCTCCCCGCTTTACCGTACTAAGTAGCGACGAAAAGCTGGGCGTGGGACTGGGAACGAGGCTAACGCACACATGCACACATACACACACACACACATACACACACACACACACCTACACACACACACACACACCTACACACACACACACACACCTACACACACACACACACACACACACACACAACACACACACACACACACACACACACAGCTGTGGTGTAGGGATGGGGATGGCGCTGTGGATTCTGGAGGCATATGTGGTTCTCCTGGATGCCACGGACCTGAGCAATGTGAAGGGATGCACCATCACCCCGCCATACCTGGATGAGTATGGAGAGCCTGATCCTGGGCTGAGGTACAAGCTCACACAGTAGTATTGCATAGTAGGATCCATACCTGGATGAGTATGGAGAGCCTGATCCTGGGCTGAGGTACAAGCTCACACAGTAGTATTGAATTAGAGCATAGTAGGATCCATACCTGGATGAGTATGGAGAGCCTGATCCTGGGCTGAGGTACAAGCTCACACAGTAGTATTGAATTAGAGCAGAGTAGGATCCATACCTGGATGAGTACGGGGAGCCTGATCCCGGGCTGAGGTACAAGCTTATCACAGTGAAGGATGATTTGTGTTTAGAAGTCTTGAAAATAGAGCCCGAAGGATGTGGCTTGTAGCTGTTGGTTGTGCACTGCTGCTTATCCACACACAAACGCACACACACACACACGCACACACACACACACACACACACACACACACACACACACACACACACTCAAATGCACAGACGGGGAAACCCCCTCAAGCTCAATGAGGAGAGCTACCAAGACCTCCGGCAGCTGTGGTTCCATCACCGCATTCCCGAAAAGATTTGCATGGAGATGGAGCGCAACCGGGGACTCATGAGGATCCCATGGTCAAACATGTAGCCTCCAGACGGATCTGTATGTGCACAATCTCATGCTGATTGGACCAACCTGTAAAACTGGTTGGTGAAATGTGCTGATCATTGTACGTACATGTAACAATAGTTTGCTAACATTGCACTGTATGTACTTTGCACTTTGGACTTTGGACTGATACTGTTTATGAATTCTTATGCACTTTTTTGTGTTCCTAAATGTATCCCAGAGTGTAATTACATAAAATTTCCAACAGTCATGCAATTATTGCCTAGCTTAGCCTCGTTTCCAAGCCACTGCCTTGTTTTCAGGCCAGCCGAGAAAGAAAAGCCTGTCCACTGTTTGTGTCCTCGTAATTTCTCTGAAATTGTGGACTACCATCCATACAACCATGACACCCCAGGCCTGGGACCTACAGCCTAAGTAACCCTGGAGGTGGGAGTGGCCTAAGGATGTGGCTGTAGATTGGTCTCATTCCCAGACCGCATCACTGGGTGCATGGATTGGGAACTGGTTGCTTCTATACTCTATTTTCTTGGAGACCAACAACATTTCCATTCATATGAAGTCATATCATTCACCAAAATATAAGTGGGGGGTCGATCCAGACACATGCACACAAGATGGCCACCAAGTCAACGTTCCAGTCACAGAGTGGCCATGTTGTTTGGGCTGAGGATCTCGATCCAGTAGCCATCAGGATCAGTGACGAATGCGATCCCCTTCATCTTGCCTGCACGGGGAGGAGCAGCCCCAGTTAAGGATTATGGTCTTTCAGCTTCATTTATGTCACTTCTGACGCTCTCAACCAACAGAAAGCTTGGATCTAGGTAGATGATCTAGGACATTTCTCTCCTCCCAAGTTACAAATGCCAACTGCACCCTGGCAGTGGTAGTGCACCTGGTAGGGCAAACTCACCTTCCAGAATGATGCCTCCTGCTCACCTCGTGGATAGTTCAGCAGACTGATTGTGCCAGGATGCTTCACGGCGCTCATAAGCTCCTGATTGCATCCATCATTCATACTTACAGCTAGCCTCACTCCCAGGCAGTCTGTAGGTGACTAGCTTACAGCTTGAATGCCCCAGCTAATGCACAGGTTTTGTCACATGCTGTTAAGGAGGTGAGCAATGGCAGCCAAGGAGAAGACTTCACCAAGGTTAGTTTTCAGCACATTTCAGTGTTTGAGTCAGTACACAATGGCATTCGTCATGGTACACTCAGAATCTTTGTGGATGTTCCTCAGTGGTGTCGAACATTATTACATTGAAGGAGTGTAATGATTAGACACTCAAGATCCAGCGATTTTAGGGCTTAAATTTCCTGTCTAGATGATGATCACAGCCCTGAGACTTTCTCTCTTAAGACATGCTACTATTCATAGCTCACCACCGTCTGGCTTCTTCACAAAGTTTACCCCCAGCTGCTCAAACCTCTCACAAGCCTTGTAGACGTCTGGCACGGCTATGCCAATGTGACCTGCACAGAGAAGAAATACAATCTACCTCATTCCCAGGCTCCCTACTGTGTACATCTTGTTAATCAAACACATGCCGACATACCAAAGCCTCTCGGGTCTTTGTTTCCGTTGTGATAGCTACAGTCAGGGTCATCCTCGGTGCCCCAGTTGCTTCATGGAAAAGATCGAAGTACGTATGCGATGATGAGCACTGGGATTACAAAGAACTACATGTATACATTTTAGCTCCATCTTACTGAGTGAGCTCGACAGTGGCTTTCCTTGAGAACATCCACTTTGTTCTCTCAGTCTCGTCTGAAGGGATATCCTCTGCCTTCTCATAGCCCATGAAATAAATGGTGAACTTCATGGAGGGCATGTCCAGTCGCTTTAGCAGCCTGTAGGAGGGCAAGAACTGCCGTAATTTACCCAGAACCACAGAACTTGAGGCCAAACTTGTAGCTACTAAAGTTTCACAGGTAAGACTGAAAACAGTGACAACCACTGCCAGCACGCTTTAACTGAAGCAGTAGCTCATCTATGCAGAAGAGAATCGGGGACAACCCCCTCCCAGCTGAATGCTCTGGGGGAGCTAGTATTTCACACTAGCTGATCCGCAGATGACCCGCAAAAGTAATTCCATTTAAGGAGACAATCAAACAAAATTGTGCTGTATCAAGTCAAAAGGTTTAAGCCAGCCAAAGCAGAAGAGCTACGATGCACATATTATGATTCATATAAGAGCACATTCTTCACATGGTGCAGCTCGATGCAGGGGTCAAGGTGCAGGTGTGACTTATTACACCCCTTGGATAGCCTTGTTCCCAAGCCCAGTATACGTCTTTTTGATATTTTGTACAGGGCCTGGGAACAAGGAGTCAGTACTCTGCTGCCATCAGACCACTGCAGCAATTTACTAATGTTGGTGTCTTCGCCGTACGAAAGGGCTAGTCAGGGCAGTGTTCGCTTCTAGTAGAGTCTACATACTGGAAATGATCGCAACCTTGGTACTGAGACTATGCAAGGGTCTGGCTTTTCCAGACTAACTGCAGAAGCATGCACTAGCTGGAATAAATCTCCACACCACTACACATCTGTTCTATTCTCGTTCCCAGGCTTCCACGCCCAGCTTTTGTCACTTGCACTACTGCATACTGCCAGTGAATCTGATCTCAAAGAAGATGTACTGATAAAACTGGAGGAAGGAGCTTGAGGCAGACAGAATGGCCCGAGCCGTCTGGCGTGGCATGCATGCATGAACGAGGCTACACGCCTACCTCATCCCCAGTACTTTACTGTAGAAGTCCAGGGACTTCTTGGGGTCCTTGATGCGCATCATCGTCTGCTGCATGATGAAGTCTTTGCAGCTCTCGTCCGGTTCCGCTAGGTAGGACTTGTAGTCGGGACAAGGAAGCTGTTGCTCCGCCATACCGTTTGCTGCTTGCTTTGCTGATCGACCGTTAACACAAAGACCTCTGTCTGGTTCTGGGGCTGCTATTCCCGAATCTGAGAATAAACGAATTCTCAATCCAGCCCCACCCCCTTTTTACACATCCGGTGTTAGTCTCGTCCCCAGACCCCCTTGTGGAACGAGACTAATTCGGTGTTGGTTTGAGTCGAGCCAGGGCAGCCATGACGTCCAAGCCCGAGGATACAGATCTGCAAAGTGAGGTGGCCAAGAAGTTGGACCTTTCTGTCATCAGGTACAGCCGAGTGTGGGAGGACCACCGCACTCTCTCCCGGGGCCTTCAGATCCAGGAGGACCAAGATGTCGTCATTTCCATCACCAGGTGAGAGCCCAGAATTTAAAGATTTCCGTTTAAATCTGTAAATTACCCATCTCTCCACTGCAGCTCTGGGGACAATACTCTCAATCTTCTACTGGACAGACCCAAAACAATTGGTACAGAGTTTGCTTATATGTTTTGTATCTCTGAGAGGTTCACTGCAAATTATGGTGGCTAACAAGAGCAAAGAACATGACGGTAGCTAACCCTTTTAAATATGGTTGAAAGAAAATATCCCTGTTGCATAGTTGGGACAAAACTAGGAACCTCTAAGACTGGAGGTGAGGATGAGTCCTCTTGTGAATGGTACATGCAGGTGGAGATATATAGCCTCATTCATGCCTCGGGTTTGACAGGAGGCTTGAGGATGAAGCTAGATTACTGTATGGCAAGTAGTCTGCACTCATGAAGGAAGGCATACACTAGAAGTTGGGTGCTGGACTGTGGGCCTTGATTGCTCACGGTGGGGGTGGTCTGGGATTGAGGCTAGACTGAAGTGCTCGCAGTGGGGGTGGTCTGGGATTGAGGCTAGACTGAAGTGCTTGCAGTGGGGGTGGTCTGGGATTGAGGCTAGACTGAAGTGCTCGCGGTGGGGGTGGTCTGGGATTGAGGCTAGCCTGAAGTGCTCGCGGTGGGGGTGGTCTGGGATTGAGGCTAGACTGAAGTGCTCGCAGTGGGGGTGGTCTGGGATTGAGGCTAGACTGAAGTGCTCGCAGTGGGGGTGGTCTGGGATTGAGGCTAGACTGAAGTGCTCGCAGTGGGGGTGGTCTGGGATTGAGGCTAGACTGAAGTGCTCGCAGTGGGGGTGGTCTGGGATTGAGGCTAGACTGAAGTGCTCGCAGTGGGGGTGGTCTGGGATTGAGGCTAGACTGAAGTGCTCGCAGTGGGGGTGGTCTGGGATTGAGGCTAGCCTGAAGTGCTCACAGTGGGGGTGGTCTGGGATTGAGGCTAGACTGAAGTGCTCGCAGTGGGGGTGGTCTGGGATTGAGGCTAGACTGAACTTGCTGCTATATAATTTGCAGCCTGAGCTGACAAATGACACTCTCTATATTGTGCAGTTGCTGTGGATATGAGCCCAGCACAAAATGCCCTCTTTGAGCTGAAGCTGTGTGCAATTGCACGTCTGGCCTACGAAGACTTTCTCTGCCTGCTTGGAGAGACTGAGGACAGCAGCAAGCAACGGTGCGTAACTTAGGTCTGATAACCACACTGCAGTTTGTAGTCACTTGGCGAGAATGATAGTGTGTGGCAGTATAATTATGAAGAACTGTCTCATGAACAGCAGAACAGTAAACAAGATAGATTATTTTCTGCAGACTGTTGGGTGCATTATCAGGATGGTACAATCTGTCATAACGAGTAAACATTCTGAACACCAATACATTGTACATTAGGTAGATTCTTAGCATTGTGGGATGAACATTGGCCTAAATTAATCTCTCAGTCCCCAAGCACTGATTCACAAGTACCTGTAGTACATGTTGCTGAAGAAATAGGCTGTGAATCTGGGTTTTGGCATGTCATTGCTTGGTACAAAACCAGTCTACTTACGTGCTCTTGCATCACAAGAGTTTACTTTCTTCTCAGACTGAAAGTGTACCATGAGATACGGGACCACTTACCAGCATATGCACAGGTATGGTATGCATTCCTCATTCCTCTGTTGCTAAGAACATTCCACCATGTGTCATATTTGAGCACTTCTATGAGTCGATGTCATAATCAGTGGCTACTGCGAGTGGTTGGAGTGCAAGAGGGGTAGGGAGTAGGACAAGCTTGAAAAGTCACGTGAGAAAATTACGTTCCATTATTGTGTATGTGGAGGATTTACAGAGATAACAGCTAGTAAGCACTCGACTCGTAGCATCCAAGTTTGCCGGGGCATAGCATAGCTCAACGCTTGAAACAATTTTGTTCTAAGACTTAGTGTGTATTGCCAAAAGGTTGGTAGAGTCCCACGAAATGGGACTACCGATACCGATTGCAGCAGCAAAGCTGAGCAAACTAAAAGTGCTCGTTTTAGCTTTAGTAAATTCTTGGAACTGGCACAAAAAGAGGCTGCATGTACAGAATTTGTGAATATACGCAAGTTTGTCCTACCCCTTGGTTGGAGTGAAGAATCCTCATCCCCAGGTCATCCCTTTGATGGGAGGAGCCTGGGGATGCGTACATGCACTATTCATGTATTATAATGTGACCTGTAGGAGTATTGGGACTCCCATTCCGAGATTCTGGAGGTTGGCGTGTGGAACTGTAGTCGATTGGAAAAGTACGTTGCTACTTACCACGATGAACACCTGCCAAAGGTGGTCAGCAGAGAGCAGATTGATGGCTTCTTAGCCGCAAAGTCTCTGGAGGAGCAGAAGAGCTTGTTTGAGAAGCTACCCATCGACAAGATTAGAGAGCTACAAATGTAAATTGATTTTATAGTGTCTGTTCATTGTCTGAGTGTGAGTTTCATTTGCCTGTATACACCGACCACACACACACACACACACACACACACACACACACACACACGCACATGCACGCGCACGCACACACACGCACACACACACACATACACGCACACGCACACACACACATACACACACACGCACACATACACACACACACACACACACATACACACACACGCACACACACACACACACACGCATGCACGCACATGCACACACACACACGCACACACACACACGCATACACGCATGCACGCACACGCACACACACACGCACACACACACACACACACACACACACAAACACACTCACAAACACACGCACGCACACACACACACACACACACACTAGGTGGTATTCAGGGAAGGCACACACACACACTCTCACACACACTAGGTGGTATTCAGGGAAGGAGCAACAAACTAAAGGAAGATCCCACGCTCAGCTGAAGTATGTTGACATGTCTGACACAGACATGAGTGCCTTGCTGTGGAGGAGGTTCTCGGATGTCTGCCAAACCATCCCTGTACAGGACAACTTCTACCTCAGCTGGTGGCTGAGGGGGAGGAGAGGGTTCAACCCTGACTCCAACCCGACATTGGCGCCCCCCTTCCTAACCAGGGATGGATTCATGAAACTGAAAGTGAGATTGGAGTAGAGATTGTTGTTTAGTTAATAACTAAAACGTAATACTATGATTAGAGTTGAAAGTTAATATTGGCCTTTGACTAAGAACATCACAAAGGCTTACTATATACAACATTAATCTTAAAGGCATGGTTATAGTATTAACTAAAATACTAGCTTAGTTTTGAGTAAGGTAACATGCTTTGAAAAGGTCAAGGGTCTACCTGCTGACTCAGGTTTAGAAAATGTCTTCTCTCCCCCTGCTGCAGGGTCTCGTGGATAGAGTTCAGGTCTTTACTGGGACGCTAGAAGACTACCTCAACCAACCAAATCTCCCTAAAATCAACAAGGTACATATTTACTTGCATGTTCCTAGGCCAACTAGTTTATCTCCTCTCCTCATCCAGGCCAACCTGTCCGACTTATTTGAGTACATGAGCGAGGAGGCTTCTGATGTTGTATTTACTGCTCTGGCAGACAAGATGGCGGCAGGAGGGAGAATAGCATACTGGAACCTCTTTGTGGCTCACTACCCCCCTTCCGCACTATTGCAATCAAAGTTGACTCACCTAAAGCAGCTGTCCACTGAGCTCCACAAAACAGATAGGGTGTTCTTCTACATGGCTTTCTGTGTTATGCAGGTCAATTGACTGACAGCATCCTCTCACTACTGTCATATTTCAAACGATTTACCAGTTAGATATAATCAAATGTGATGATGATATAGCAATTGTTTGTGATAGATATGCCAGTGGTTGCTAAGGAACAATTCTCATGATGATCTAGCCCATATGTCATTAGCGTCACTCCAGTCCTCTCTACTGTTTGATGGAAGTGGCAGTTCTTTGAATCCTTGAAATACAGCGGCAATTTGGAACCAGACGTAGTCATCTTTCTCACTCTCATCCAGCGAGAGTCCTGCCAGTAAGTGTACCAAGTCCTCCTTCACCTTGGCTTCAGCTTCCTCCTCACGCACGCATTGCTCCTGCACATCTCCAGTCAGTGGACAATCAGCTCTACTCATGCATTGCTCCTGCACATCTCCAGTAAGTGGACAATCAGCTCTACTCATGCCTTGCTCCTGCACATCTCCAGTCAGTGGACCATCAGCTCTACTCATGCCTTGTTCCTGCATATCTCCAGCCAGTGGACCATCAGCTCTACTCATGCCTTGTTCCTGCACATCTCCAGCCAGTGGACCATCAGCTCTACTCATGCCTTGTTCCTGCACATCTCCAGCCAGTGGACCATCAGCTCTACTCATGCCTTGTTCCTGCACATCTCCAGCCAGTGGACCATCAGCTGCACCTTCCAATTCTGTCCCAGACTTAACACTCACAGTTTGCCCCAGATGCTGCATTGCAGTGTCATCTTTACAACTGCCCTCTAAGTTTAAATGCAAACAAACATGGCTTCCCCTCTGTAATACCTTGAAGGACATCCTTGGAAAAGCATGCGTGTCAAATTTGGCTAATCGTGGTGCAAGAAGCAGGACAAAACAGTTAGTCAAGGAGAGTGTCTGAGGATCAGCCTCCAGTCCAATGCTAACAAGGTTCTTGACCACATATCTTGTGAGGTTGTCCTGGGACAGCTCAGATGTATCATTGTTCACCAGGCCAGCTTCAATTTTCACCTGGTACACCTCTTTAGGGCTCACAAGGGTCCCTCCAAGGATCACCACCATTTCCTGAATGGAAGGCCCGGCCTCTGAACACATTGAGTGGATGCAAGAGAGGCATTGCTGGAGTTTCTTCACTCTTTCCCAGAACCTCTTTGCTTGCCTGGATGACTTCCGATCATTTAGTTCCTCCATAGTTTTCTCCTTCACAAGCTGGTTGTAAGGAAGAGGAATTTGGCCCTTTGCATAGAGAATATACTTCAGAATTTCAGACAGACAGGTTCCAAGGTTCTTTGGGTGAAGAGTTCGGTGGAAACACACGGTTGTTTCGGCCATTGCTTGCAGCTCCTTGCATGTTTATGCTGGAACTGGACACGGGTGGTCTCGGGATTCCGGGACGAGGCAAGCCTGAGGGGGCGGAGCTCAATTATTAACAGTCAACTGAACGGAAGTATGCAAGACATCCAAGCAAGGCTCTCTGCTTACAGGGAGGGGAAGGCAAAGCAGCGACTGAAAGAGAGAGTAATAGTTCCAAATGAAGAAGACAACAGCCACAGCACTCAAAAAGATGACGTTGATGTAGTAGCACCATCTGATTCTGTACAACACAAGGTGGAGGCAAGGGTGGAGGGTACTAGCTCTTCAAAAACACAGGAACATCACCAGCAGGAAGGAAGGACCGAGGAACACTCCCCTAGATCTTCATGGCACAGGACAGCACTGAAGGTCCTCCTCTGGGTGGTCCTGTGGGGCTTCTTCATCGAGATTGAATTTGGAGTGGTTTACTTTGTGGTATCAGTACTTTTCTTTCTCTTTCACTCCCTGCAAGGGAGCAGGAGGAAACCCTCAGAGCCTAGCGCTTACTCCGTCTTCAATGAGAACTGTGAAGCAATAGATGGAACGCTGACAGGAGAACAGTTTGAGAGGGAACTTAGATTAGGACCTTCTTCAGTATGAGACCAACAGCAAGATTTTTTATCCCAGAAGATACAATATTCAAAACATGTTTTGTGATATAATTCTTCTGAGTGATAGATAATATCACTTGAAGTACTCCTGTAGCACAGTTTCCACTTGCTCTTCACTGTAGTCTTTGACAAGGAACGTGGCTCCATTGTCTGCACCTCTGATCAACCTAATAGTGAATGCACATACATTATATTAGTACAATACGAAACATGTCAGGCCGTCGCATAGATCCCTGGTACAGAACTTGGGAGAACTACTGCAGGGTTCTATCTACTAGGAAGATTAACATTAGTGATTACCACATGATAGTCACATGACGGTCACATTACTAGCTGTACCAAATTACCTCCGGGATTGGCGTTGGTCTGTACCATGCTCAGAAGTTTGAGATTGTCAGGAAAACTCATTAGTCACCAGCACTACTATCAGTCTGTATTGGCATGTGAGGGTGTGTGAGTGTGGGTGTGTGTTGGGTCGGGGAAAGGGGAGGGAAAAGTACAATGATAATGTACTAGTGGAATGCAGGACATTGTGGGGTGAGCCTGAGCGAGTGTGTACATGCAGGACATGCACACGAATGTCATCAGAATGTGACTGAGCATAGCACAACCTCAGGTCAATTACACACGCACACAATACGTGCAGGATCTGTGAGTAGCAGTCCAGCAGGTAAACGTCCCACACGTACACGGAGTCAGGCACAATTATACAAGTATCAAATTTAATGGCATCAGCAGATGAATCTTTGTTGCCATGCGGTAGGGACTATTGCTCTAGACAATGAATAGGTTGGTCCTTGTTGCCATCGTCCGGCATCCATCGAGCCGGTAGACTGTTCTGAATGTTCAGGGTTCGATCATTCAATACCTGGTTTCGAATTAACGCACGATGCAATAACAAACACGAATAAGAGCTGCAAGTGATTTACCGAATATAAACATATGGAAATTCGCAGCAAACACGTCTATGTGGGGCTCGCTTAGGCTGTACAGTTTTGGCAGCAAATAATTATGTGGATGCAACAACCGAAACAGTACGGTATGGACCGTCTACTTCTGAACCATATCTGTAGCACTGCTCTATGCACTCGAAATGGGGCTGGGTGCAGATGTATCTGGAAGTCTGGATTTTCCTATAAATTTCCCACATGCTGTACACTGTATAGTCTTGTTCCCAGACCCTCCGTGAAAAAGCGGAAAGAGGGTCTAGTGTTCTGAGTGACATTTCATGGGACGGAGCCATGCGGCATGTCATAATTGCATTTTAAATCCGGAACTCAAGTTTCTGATTGCCCCAGCGTATACACAGCACAGTTTACAAAAGTTCAAGTTGGCCAAAAAGTCTATTGCATGGGACAGGCTGCAAGCTAGACAGCTTTCACTTATCTCCAATTAGGCTCAAAATACAATCGCTTATATCATGCAAATATAATTAAGTCTTCTGCAAAGCACTGCAACACCACACCCTATTTCACATGCACATACACTACACTGTTATCTCAGCATGTGCTGACCTCATGGGCCTTGGCTATACCCAACCTAGCCTTGTTCCCAGGCCCGAGATGGCGAGCCTGGGAAGGAGGCTATACCCAACCACAATTAGCAGACATCAGGTGCCATACCAACAATAACAGTGTCATGTGTTCCAACCTCAAGATCCTGTGGGGAAAGACCTTCCTGATCTGAGCACTTTCAGAAATGGGGTGAGTCCAAAGTAACATCCTGTCACAAATACTATCATTCTATATTGGCATGTGAGTGTGGGTGTGTGTTGGGTCTGGAAGAGGGGAAGGAAAAAATACAATGATAATGTACTAGTGGAATGCAGGACATTGTGGGGTGAGCCTGAGCGAGTGTGTACATGCAGGACATGCACACGAATGTCATCAGAATGTGACTGAGCATAGCACAACCTCAGGTCAATTACACACGCACACAATACGTGCAGGATCTGTGAGTAGCAGTCTAGCAGGTAAACATCCCACACGTACACGGAGTCAGGCACAATTATACAAGTATCAAATGGCATCAGCAGATGAATCTTTATAGCCATGCGGTAGGGACTATCGCTCTAGCCAATGAATAGGTTGGTCCTTGCTGCCATCGTCCGGCATCCATCGACTGTTCTGAGTGTTCATGGTTTCAATGCCTGGTTTCGAATAAACGCACGATGCAATAACAAACACGAATAAGAGCTGCAAGTGATTTACGGCACGACATACAATGGAAAACTCGCAGCAAACTCGTCTATGTGGGGCTCGCTCAGGCTCACCCCAATTATTACAGTTTTGGCAGCAAATATGTGGATGCAACCACCGAAAGAATACTGTATGGACTGTCTACTTCTGAACCATATCTGTAGCACAGCTCTATGCACTCAAAATGGGGTACAGATGTATCCAGAAGTCTGGATTTTCCTATAAAAGAATACACATGTTGTACACTGTATATATAGTCTTTTTCCCAGACCCTCTGTGAAAAGCGCGGAAAGAGAAAGTGGTGTTCTGAGTGACATTTCATGGGACGGCATGTCATAATTGCATTTTAAATCTGGAACTTGAGTTTCCGATTGCCCCAGCACATATAGACTATTACACAGCACAGTTTACAAAAGTTCGAGACGGCGAAAAAGTCTCTGATTGGGACAGCCGAAAAGTCCATTGGGACAGTCGAAAACAGGCTACGAGCCAGCTTTCACTATCTCCAATTCGGCTCAAAATACAATTGCTTATGTCATGCAAATATAATTAATTCTGCGATCTGATTGGAACTCCTGAAAGCACTGCCGCTCAGAACACCACACCCTCTTCACATGCACATACACTACACTGTTATCTCAGCATGTGCTGACCTCATGGGCCTTGGCTATACCCAACCTAGCCTCGTTCCCAGGCCCGAGACGGCGAGCCTGGGAACGAGGCTATACCCAACCACAATCAGCAGACATCAGGCGCCATACCAACAATAACACTGTCATTTGTTCCAACCTCAAGATCCTGTGGGGAAAGACCTTCCTGATCTGAGCACTTTCAGAAATGGGGTGAGTCCAAAGAAACATCAACATCCTGCCACAAATACTATCATTCTATATTGGCATGTGAGTGTGGGTGTGTGTTGGGTCTGGGAGAGGGGAAGGAAAAGTACAATGATAATGTACTAGTGGAATGCAGGACATTGTGGGGTGAGCCTGAGCGAGTGTGTACATGCAGGACATGCACACGAATGTCATCAGAATGTGACTGAGCATAGCACAACCTCAGGTCAAATACACACGCACACAACACGTACAGGATCTGCGAGTGACAGTCCAGCAGGTAAACATCCCACACGTACACGGAGTCAGGCACAATTATACAAGTATCAAATGGCATCAGCAGATGAATCTTTATAGCCATGCGGTAGGGACTATCGCTCTAGCCAATGAATAGGTTGGTCCTTGTTGCCATCGTCCGGCATCCATCGACTGTTCTGAGTGTTCATGGTTTCAATGCCTGGTTTCGAATAAACGCACGATGCAATAACAAACACGAATAAGAGCTGCAAGTGATTTACGGCACGACGTACAATGGAAAACTCGCAGCAAACTCGTCTATGTGGGGCTCGCTCAGGCTCACCCCAATTATTACAGTTTTGGCAGCAAATATGTGGATGCAACCACCGAAAGAATACTGTATGGACCGTCTACTTCTGAACCATATCTGTAGCACTGCTCTATGCACTCAAAATGGGGTACAGATGTATCCAGAAGTCTGGATTTTCCTATAAAAGAATACACATGTCGTACACTGTATATATATAGTCTTTTTCCCAGACCCTCTGTGAAAAGCGCGGAAAGAGAAAGTGGTGTTCTGAGTGACATTTCATGGGACGGCATGTCATAATTGCATTTTAAATCTGGAACTTGAGTTTCCGATTGCCCCAGCACATATAGACTATTACACAGCACAGTTTACAAAAGTTCGAGATGGCGAAAAAGTCTCTGATTGGGACAGCCGAAAAGTCCATTGGGACAGTCGAAAACAGGCTACGAGCCAGCTTTCACTATCTCCAATTCGGCTCAAAATACAATTGCTTATGTCATGCAAATATAATTAATTCTGCGATCTGATTGGAACTCCTGAAAGCACTGCCGCTCAGAACACCACACCCTCTTCACATGCACATACACTACACTGTTATCTCAGCATGTGCTGACCTCATGGCTATACCCATGCCAACCACAATCAGCAGACATTGGGCGTACCAACAATAACAGTGTTATGTGTTCCAACCTCAAGGTGGGTATTACTGTGCATTACTCACTGCGGGGAAAGAGATCTGATGCACTTTCAGGATATCAGAATTGAGGTCAGAGTCCAATGAAACATCCTCCCACAAATGGGAGGGGGGGGGGGGGGGGGGGGGGGGGGGGGGTGCTGTTCACACATACTGCTGACACTGTCTCATCTTGGCCACCTGTAAGATGATCGATCACAGTTATACTACAAAGTGTTACAACCATAGCAACCACCTGTCTACTAGTGTTTCCATACCAAGTGGCTGTTCACTGGGTGCTCTTGCTCTCCACACCAGTGGATGATCCTCCTGCCTCACTGCTGGCAGCATCAACCACCATTGATATCTGCATGTACAAAAGCTACTCAAAAGGTGTACATATTACCTTCCCTAGTTTCAACACTAACTCACCGGGTTTCTACCACAGAAGATGCTGTATTTGTCCAGAGTGGTGCGAAGGCTCTGGTACGTGGCTCCATTAGTGTCATATTTCTTCCATGTGAGAAAGAGACGAAAGCACCTCATGACAGGGTTGTACTTCTCTTTGGCAAACTGCTCGCAATAGTTGTAGAACTCACGATCGTCAGGAATACTGAACACTTGAAATGCTTCTTGTATATGAATTCGCTCCATCAACTTGGTGTGAATGTTAGCAGCTAGATCTTGCAGGAAGCTATCATCAACTTCTCGCTTTGCTAAGTCTTTGTCAAACAGTCGATTGATGCATCTCAATTGCATACCATGATACGGTTCAAGGTGGAGAGCATTTTCCAGCTTTAGATTCTTTCTGCCAGTGGTGTCAAGAATGAACTGCTTGCCTTCTCGGACAGCCTTGACAACTTGATCAGCCACTCTGTAGAGTGTGAGCTCACTTGAACTAGGTAGAGGGTAGTTAGACAAGTTTGATGGGTCGATCAACAGTTCAGTGGTAGATATCCCAGGACAAAGTTCCTCTTTTGTTTCCAGGACCTTTGAGATGAGTGAGGAATGAAGTCGAACGCATGCCATCTCCTCTCCTCCAGGGCACGACATCACTAGCAGTACCATACGATTCTGTTCTGATACTTCTACAATCGTTTCAACACCATCCTGATCCAGCCACTGAATTCCATTCTTCCAAATGGCACACCTTCTTCTCAGCACAGGTGAGGCTCTGTCCTGCTGGGAGGTGTCGGGGGCCAGGGCAAAGGAAAAGGCCAGGCGAAGAACCAACACATGTAGAAACCATGGGGTGAGGTACTGACCTTCTTTGGAGCACTGCAGACACCAACCACACTGGTACTGGCCAGGATCACTGCTCTGCCAGATGTCTGTGGGACGTTCAACTCGAACTAGAGCTGGGAAGAAGTAGTAGCTCTCGGAGGATTCATCACCTGTGGCAATGGCTGTAGCACTGTCTCTGGAGGGGTCATTGTCAGCTATCAGTGAGAGGGTGAAGGAGTCATTTATCTTGTGACAGAACTCAAACAGAGTCAGAACGCTCAAGATCATGTCGATGCTGTATTTCTCAGCAAATACGCTCGCAACTTTGGAATGCGGTACAACTCCAGTACTGGTGGCTATGTCATGATGCTGCTTGAAATTGTCTGGAGCAAAAATGGTGCCACTGATTTTGGAAAGTAAAGCTTCTTTGTCAACAATCATCCACCCAGCTTCAAGGTCTTCCTTATTGGGTAGGTAGAGCAGGTGTCCACCATCACTCAAGCTGCTCAGTAACGGAGACAGTAAACTTGGTTCAGTTGGTAGAAGAACATCATCTTCTGCTGTAATCTGGATACAAAGTTCCCTGACACTGCAGGCAATCTGTCCATGGAGTTTAGTGCTAATGAAAACATGTAACAAGTAAGGGTAAATAATTGCTTTCTGCTCCAAGACTTCAGCTTCTCTCAGTTCCATACAGCTTGATCCAATCATGTCACAGATCTTACCTAACCCACTAGAAGCCAGTTTGCGACAGTCTAGAGCTGCAAATCCTACAAAAGACAGGGGAGAGCTGGAAGAGATGCAAGCTTTGATATTTGACCACTTTCGGTCAACATTTTCCCCAGCTTCTATCACCTTGTCTGCCCAGCTTCCTATGACTATCAGGTGGGCTGTGGCCTTCACTCGGCTGCAGCAGTTCTCAATAAATGAGATCCAGTATTGCAGTGTCCGAATCACCTCAGCCTCACTCTCACTGAGTTTGACTAATACTATGAAGATGGCAGCAGAAGAAGACATCAGATTCCCTACCAGTGCATCGTGGCTGGAGTAGTACTCAAACTGGCCTGCTAGGTCATAAACGGTAACAGTGCCAAATGTACTGCTTTGAATGGTGACTGTATTGATACCAGCAGTCTTTTTTTCCACACCAGACACGTTTCTAAACTGGCCAGCAAATGCTCCAAACCGACTAGTGACCTTGTTCTCAATGACCTTCACCAGGGTACTCTTACCAGCAGTTGGATTGCCAAAGACAAACATCTTAATGGCAGTTTGTATGCTATTTTTGCTCAAGCCAGCAAAAACTGCAAACATTTTTGATATGTCATAACTATAACAGCATTGCATTGGTGTTTCATTGCTAGCGTTCTTACACCATGGATCTGCTCTTCCAGAGGACAACAGAAACTGCACAACACCTGGTCGGTTCTCCAAGCAAGCCACATGCAGTGGTGTATCACCATCCTTGTTCTGACAGGTTATACTGCACCCCCGTTCACTAACAAGGTACCTCACAGTATCCACACAGCCCCAACGACAAGCCTCATGCAGTAAAGTATCACCGTCCTTGTCCCTACTCTCTGGATCACATTGGTATTGCTCCACCAACCTCCTGATCACATCCAGCCAGCCATGGTGGCAAGAGTAGTGTAGAAGAATTCTGCTATGTTTAGTACAGGTAGTGCTACAATCTTGAGCAGTAAGGAGGATTTCGGCAACTGCTAGGCGCCCATACTCACAAGCCTCAAGCAGTGGAGTTTTGTGATTCTCATTCAGACAGGCTGTACTGCACCCCCATTCACCAACAAGGTACCTTACAATGTCCATATGACTCCCACGACAAGCCTCATGCAGTAAAGTATCACCATTCTTGTCCCTACTCTCTGGATCACAGTGGTATTGCTCCACCAACCTCCTGATCACATCCAGCCAGCCATGGTGGCAAGAGTAGTGTAGCAGAATTCTGCTATGTTTAGTACAGGTAGTGCTACAATCTTGAGCAGTAAGGAGGATTTCGGCAACTGCTAGGCGCCCATACTCACAAGCCTCAAGCAGTGGAGTTTTGCTTTTCTTGTTAAGACATGCTGTATTGCACCCCCGTTCACTAACAAGGTACCTCACAATGTCCACATGATGCCCACAACAAGCTACATGCAGTGGAGTATCACCATTCTTGTCCCTACTGTCTGGATCACAGTGGTATTGCTCCACCAACCTCCTGATCACATCCAGCCAGCCATGGTGGCAGGAGTGGTGTAGCAGAATTCTACTATGTTTATCACAGGTAGTGCTACAATCTTGAGCAGTAAGGAGGATTTCAACAACTGCTTGGCGCAAATACTCACAAGCCTCAAGCAGTGGAGTTTTGCTTTTCTTGTTAACACATGCTGTATTGCACCCCCGTTCACTAACAAGGTACCTCACAATGTCCACATGACCCCTACGACAAGCCACATGCAGTGGAGTATTACCATCCTTGTCCCTACTCACTGGATCACAGTGGTATTGCTCCACCAACCTCTTGGTCACATCTGGCCAGCCATATATGCAGCAGTAGTGTAGCAGAATTTGACTATGTTTAGTACAAGAAGAGCTACAATCTTGAGCAGTAAGGAGGATTTCGACAACTGCTAGGTGCCCATACTCACATGCCTCAAGCAGTGGAGTTTTGCTTTTCATATTAAGACATGCTGTACTGCACCTCCGTTCACTAACAAGGTACCTCACAATATCCACATGGCACCCACGACAAGCCATATGCAGTGGAGTGTCATCAAAATGGTTCTGACAGGTTGTACTGCAGCCCCGTTCACTAACAAGGTACTTCACAATGTCCACATGACGCCCACGACAACAAACCTCATGCAGTAAAGTATCACCATCCTCGTCCCTACTCTCTGGATGACAGTGGTATTGTTCCACCAACCTCCTAGTCACATCCATCCAGCCATGGCGGCAGGAGTAGTGTAGCAGAATTCTACTATGTTTATCACAGGTAGTGCTACAATCTTGAGCAGTAAGGAGGATTTCAACAACTGCTAGGTGCCCATACTGACAAGCCACATGCAGTGAAGTTCTACTATTCTTGTTCAAACAGGCTGTACTGCAACCTCGGTCACTAACAAGGTACCTCACAATGTCCACATGACCCCCTCGACAAGCCACATGCAGTGGAGTATCACCATACTTGTTCTGACAGGCTGTATCGCACCCCCGTTCACTAACAAGGTACCTCACAATGTCCACATGGTCCCCACGACAAGCCACATGCAGTGGAGTATCACCATACTTGTTCTGGTAGGCTGTACTGCACCGGTACCCCCATTTACTAACAAGGTACCTCACAATGTCCACTTGACCCACACGACAAGCCACATGCAGTGGAGTATCACCATTCCTGTCCTTACACTCGAGATCATACTGGTACTGTTCCACCAACCGCCTGGTCACGTCCAGAAGGCCACGGCTGCAGGAGAAGTGAAGGAGAATTCTCTTGGCCCGCGTGCCAATTCTAAGGCCGTCTCCTGTGTTGATGACTTGAGCCAGCAGTCTCTCCACTTCAGCTACATTCCCCCGCTCACACGCGCGTATTATTTCGTACTCAGCAGCCATCGTACAAGGTGCATATAGTCTCGCGAGTCTGGCAAGACACAGAATCCTGACCCTGAACAGCTCCTTTTTTTCTGGATCGCAGATCGAGAGCGTCCTCGGCCTCAGTCAAGTATTAAATTCGTTCAGCGGCTGCAAGTGCAAGTAGAAATCACGGAGGTAATGCAGTGCAGTCACGTCGCGTCTGTATATCAAGATTTAACGTGTGTGTACGGAAGTGGTATGTCATGTTCGTGGGGCGCGGGACGCGCAACCTTCGTACTTCAATGTGAACCTCAAACTCTGCGAAGAATGTTCGAGAATATTGGGCATGGGCTGGGAAGCAGCAGCTAGTCGAAGCGGAGCAGCACTTGAAGCGGACGCCATCGGGGCCGGGGAGCAGCGGACGCAATCGGGGAGCAGCAGCTGAAGCAGACGCAAGCGGCGAGCAGCAGCGGGAGTAGCAGCTGAAGCGCAGCCGGGAGCATGCAGCATCATAGAACCGGCCCTGGCCTAGTCTCGGTCCCAGACCCAAACCACTCCAGCACGGATCGCAACTACACAGCAAAAAGTAGTTGCGATACTGTTCTGTTTGCAGTTGTGTGTGATACAGATGTGTTTGCTGTTGTGTATCGGTACTGCAGCTGCTGCAGATCTGTATCACATTGTTCTGAACATGATCATATCAGTTCTGGCGGAGGCAGTGCATAGAGGCGCGTAGTGTCGATCAGTCCGCGCGAAGCGCGGAAAAAATTTTTCGCCTTCATTTTTCACTTCTCAGAATGGGCTCTCGTGGCACCTTCGCGCTTTGCACTGCAAGTCCAGAAGTACGAGGATTGCAGGTCCCACATGAGCTTCTTCCTTGCTCAAATTTCGCTCACGAACGTAATACGTACGTACACGGAGGGGCATACTAGATCGTGGTCTCGTTCCCAAGCCGTTCGGTTTCAACTTTCAGGCAACGCACGATATTGCGAGCCTGAGGAGGCCAGGCCAGGAGTTGCAACGTAACGTCAGCAAGTTAGTAAGGAGGAAAATAAAGTGATGAAGAAGCAAAAGGGGGGGGGGGGGGGGGGGGGGGGGGACCGCCACTGGTAAGTGCTAGCTATGTATATATAAATAAATAAAAATTCTCTAGCCAGGGGGGCACCGGCCCCCCGGCCCCCTGGATCCGCCACTGCCACGCCCCCAGGGCTAGGGTTGAGTCTGCACGTGACCAGAGAATTTGAATTTTGTGAAGCAAAGTTATGGCCTGCTGTTGGCATAATTATGCTGACCGATTTGCGAACAAAACTGTGACCGTATATTTTTTGTGAAACTTTTTCGCCCTAAGCTAGCCTCATTCCCAGCCAGCTTGCAGTACAAAAATTTGGGGCTTGCACTCCCTAGCTATGCACTAAAACCTGGGGGAGGGGGGTGGGTGTAGAGGGGGAGGAAGGGGTGCAGCCCCCACTGCGCTCTGGGATTCATACACATGTACCACCAAGGGCTGATGGTGTATGTGCCGCCATTCACATCAGGTCCAAGTTTAGGGAGGTCCCAGATGATGAGGAACAGGCTGACCTCCACATTTAATTCAGCCCAAGGGCTTCTGGGTGGTTATGAATATCATTAAAGGTATTAGGCTCTCCACCAAGTCTGGCCCCTGAGGAAGGAATGTTGTGGGAGAGGAGCACCTACGAACATGTGTATGTGCTGAATGCAAAAAGATGTCAGAAGAGGTTGGACACATTTTCTGTGTACAGGACTATGCGCTGCACTTGGGCAGAAAATAATATATGAAATACCACCCTACCCTAGACAAAGCAGACCAGTTTTGAGTGGTTAGGAACTTAGATCAGGTCCTTCCAAGGGCACATCGGCGGCTCGATGCGCCCTTGGTCCTTCTCAGTGGTGTATAAAAGCCAAGGAGACGATTTTATCAGCTACAACTTAACTACATTCACAACGAGGTTGTGTGATGATATATTCGAAAAAGTTGCTAGTCTAAAAATAGTAAAATATCACTTGAAGTACTCCTGTAGCACAGTTTCCACCTGCTCTTCACTGTAGTCTTTGACAAGGAACGTGGCTCCATTGTCTGCACCTCTGACCATGGCAGACAAACCTATATGTAGGGTACGAGGTGAGAACCTAGCCTCGACCCCAGACCTCCGCCCAGATTGTATCTCGCAGCTGTGGAGAAAACATTTTCTCCGCGGCTGCTGGGCGGAGGCCTGGGAACGAGGCTAGTGAGAACCCACTGCATGTACATCACATGGTCAGGCAGCACATACTCACATGACACAGCATGTACATCACATGACAGACAACAGAGTGTATAATGCTCACTTCCACAGAGTACAATACGAAACACTAGGCTATAGCATAGTTTCCTAGGACAGAACTTACGTCTCCCAGACTGAGGTCTGAAAAGACAGAGGACCTTCTTTTTCATGTCAACTGCCCGGCCAATCTCGTAGCCCACCCCCAGGGAGGGCTGAGTGACCTCTGCAACTAGAACTGCAACAGAGAAAGAGTCACACTGCATGTGTATGAGGCTACATGCTAGATCATCTTTCTACCACAGCATGAATGGATCACTTTATACTGCAAGCTAGTGATGCCACACTGGGGAAACTAGTGAGGTCTGGCTAGCTAGTGGGGACATGCAGATACACACAGCACAATCACCATCAGCTTGTTGAAGCCACTGAAGATCACGGTCATGGATTTGGGTATCAGTGATAGCACTTTCGCCTGTATAATATATAGCAACATAAATTGTGAGCAAGGATGTTTGATTTCCTAACAATAGTATACTGGAATATACAGACGGAGTTGAGCAATGAAGTTGTTGATGTTTGACCCTCCTAATAATAGTACACTATACAGATACCAGACGTTTGACCTTCCTAACTGAAAAAGTGTGTTGCAAGTCACTAAAGAGGAAGGGTTTGGTCTAGCCTCAAGCCTGGGAACGAGGCTATAGGTTTGGTCATGATGTCACACAAGTCGCCCATGGAAGATCATGGCGTAACTAATTAGATTTGTGCTCTTCTTGAAGTGGCATTTTAATACATCACTAAGTGTTGAGCATATGCCAATAGGTAAACTCTAATAGCACTGCAAATAATAGCATTTCTGTTGTGACAACTCGAGGGTGCCCAGGATCTAGGACTCTTGTTCAGTCTTGAGGCCACACCCTTCGCACATGCGTGCAAAGGATGTGGCCTTGACTTGAGGCCAACTCCTCGTTTTCGTGTGAAGGGAATGACTCTGTGAGATTACTACAAATATCAAAATGTCATCCATGGAAGCATATGTACCACTACCAGATTCCTTCAGATTCGGGTCCCCTACGTGCTCTGTCAGCACTCTGCCGTACTTCCGCAGCAGCCCCACAATCCTGGCATACAGCTCCGCGTCGTCCCTCCCAGCACGAATGCTTCCAGCGAAGTAGATTTTGCTGGACATCTCTAGCTCTACGTATATAGCTCTTGGCTTGAAATTGCCACGTGGCCTCACGCATGCGTAGAACTTCAAACAACTGGCGGGGAGAGAAATGTTTACAACTCCGAAACAACCAGGCCGTTCGTCTTTACTCGGCCGCACTCCGCTCACTGCGGTTCGAAGAAGCGTCCAGTCTACGCCAAGAAATCCTCCGGGGATTGCTACCAGGTGAGGGAGTACCGGGAGGAGTTGCTGTGCACCAATTAGAGTGTAAAGTCAGCTGTTGGTTGGCGTAGGTCTGCAAGGGCTGAGCAGGTGCTGGAGGAGACTGGCCAGCATGTGGTGAGGGCACTTAATTCTCCTGTCCCAGTGCAGGTGCAAGAAGCCTTACGAAGCAACGTAAGAGGTAGGTGTACCGTGAGATGACAATCAACCATGCAGTTACTGATTATCCAGTAATCTCTAGTACTCTCCAGTAATCTCTAGTATATTACCTACTCTACTGCCAGTAATCTCTAGTATTACCCATGCAGAGTTGCTGTATTGCCCTTATAGCATCCCTAACTCATGGTGTGTTGCTCCCTGCAGCTGCTAGCATAAAGCTTCACGAGTCGGGCTGGGCATGGCTTGTTACTGGAAACAAGCTTCTCCTGTGGAAATTCTCTACCTTGCAACTTACAGTGAGTCAAGGTTTATTTTAATTGACAGTAGAGCCCCTCTAATATGCAGACACCCTTGGGGGTGTCCTTATTTCAAGGGGTGAATAATACATGATGTGGGAACTTGGTCAAGTGTCTTGGTTAGGGATGTGTCCCTTTTAAGGATTCCACTGTCTGGGGACAAGTTGCTAAGTGGTCCCCCAAAAACCCAAGAAAACCGAGAAGGGAGATCTTTTTGGAAAGGAGGCTGGCCATCCATATATTCAGAATGGTTGAAAGCAGGACGACCTTATTCTGCCTCCAGGCCCAGTGTTGGCAGTTGTCCTTCTCATCCTCTGGCGCAGCAGGTTGGAACACAGAGCTGGCTACTGTATGCTCCGCCACAGACTCAAGGTGGGTGGCTATCAGGTTTCAGCGTGTGTGTGTGTTGAGTGTCATGTATGAAGAGCTGCGTGAATGCTCCTCTCCAGTGTTGCAGTGATGGCGGTATCACCCGAGGGTTTGGTCTGCTACTGGAGCAATGCCCTCCGTGATCCTCCAGCCACTCTGGAAGGCTCGGTGGACATGGGAGAGGGGAGGGGCTACATGCTGGTTGGTCTGCCCAGCGGCCGAGGAGCGTGCCTGCTGTCCAGCACTCTTGGTAGCCTCTTTATCATTACCCCACCAACATCTGCCCAGGTTGGTTGAAGTGTACGTTGAGTTTCGTGACCATGGTATTTTAGTCATGTAAGAGGTTGGTTGAAGTGTACGTTGAGTTCAGCAGATTCTTCCTCCTCTCTCTGTTGTAGGATGGGCTAGGTGTTCGGCAGATGCACGTGCCCCGAGGCATGTTCTCTGGGATTGGCCGTCGTGTCAGCTCTCTCTTCTTTGGCTCCCAGGACCCGGACACGCAGGAAGCCAGGAGGGTGGTGGTGACCGCCTCTGGCTCCAGCGGGGTCAAGTGAGTCCCCTGTTATAGCAAGCCTACACAATGTACACATGCACATATAATACACAGCAAGCTGCAGAATATGAAGTACTAGCAACTTAGCAAGCCTGTACAAGTCTACTATGACATTTCTTGCAGTACAACATTGCTCGTAATACCACCGTGACTCAGCAACCCACTCCCTCTCACACTCTACCTTTCACGCTCCCTCTCCCACTCTTCCCCTCTCACACTTGCCACTCTCCCTCTCACACTCTCCCTCTCTCCCCCTCTCTCCCTCTCCCACTCTCCCACTCTTCCACTCTCCCACTCTTCCCCCCTCCTCTCCCCTCTCCGACTCTTCTCCTCTCTCCCTCTCCTTCTGTCCCCCACTCCCACTCTCCCCCTCTCCCACTCTCCCTCCCTCTCTCAGTGTTGTGTTCATACTGACCAGCTCTAACTTGCAGAAGTGGAGCATTGAACCATCCAGTGAAATGGTGGGGCAAACACTCTAGCACTGATACTGATGCCACACTTTGTGTGTGTAGTACCTGGATCTTAGTGTAGATGAATTTAACTTTGCATTTGTGGCAGGATGATCCAAGTCACATTTGGAAGAAGTTTGACTTGTGACTAGTACAGTCATTGGAATTAGTCTCGTTCTTATCCCATGAAGTAGCCTGGGGACTAGCCTGCAATTTATGCCCATCTATGAAATTGTGAGTGAGAAGAATGTTGACAGCATGATTGTATATGACTGTGCAGATGCAGTATGATGCAGCTCTGGAAGGGATAGTCCAGGAGGCTGTGGTGCAGCAGGGATGGGTTAGTGCTGGCAGTAGCTCACGGTAGTACTGGGGTGTGTGAGGGCAACTAACGAAAGGGATGTCCTCTTTCCTCTAGTTTGCTGAATCCAACAGCAGCTCTGTGCAGCCCACACAACTCTCCCTGTGGATGGTTGATTTACAACTAACCAGGTCAGGCCAGTGTTCTCACCGTGATCATGCAATCACCTCTGAGGGTACACTTGGTGATTTAGGGCCTATGGGGGGGGAGGGCATTAAAGGAACGTGCAGAGATCCCTGGTGCAGGCCATTTGCTGCATTTTGGAGTTTGACCGGCAGGCTGTGTATGGATAAAGAACGACTATGCAAAGGGTTCAGATACAGTGTTTTCCCAAAAGCTGACAGGAAGGAGGGGGAGTGGCCAAATGTTTGACCACATCAAGAAGTTAAAAGGAAACTAGGCCGGGAGGCACCCTGGTGCCATCCTTTCAGGGAAACACTGTACATTGGTGGCAGGCCACCCTGTGGTCTGTTGTGTCATGCGTTCTCTGTTACTCCTCTCAGTGAGTATGTGTGCATCCTCTTCGCTGTGGTGAGGGATGGGACTGCAGTTGCAGAGCACGGGCTGGGTGAGTTGGGATCCTTCTTCACCTGGATGACATGGTACTCTCGTGACTTGCTCCTCCGCTGTAGCTCTCATCCAGGCAGAGAGTGATGTCACTCCCCTGAGCGTGGATCATCTCATCCGACTCAACCACATAACCCCATTCAGAGTATGTTTCATAGCCACTCCCTTCTGGCTGTCTTTTCCATCTCCTGTACATTCATATCTCCCTGGCATGGAGGCGTGGCTCACATTCAGCCTTGTTCCCAGACCATTCCCACTGCCAGTATTTGATCACTTGTAGTATGCAAATACAGCAGCAGAAGGCTTGGGATATCTGGTCACGTGTGGTGATGTCAGGTATACAGGGTTTGCAAGGCAGATGATCACTGGCAGTGGGAATGGCCTGAGAATGAGGCAAGCTCAGATTCACCTATTGTTTCCATTCATTGTCAGGCTGGAGGGGAGGCATTGCTGAAGAACTACTGTCTACTCAGTGGCTCATTCACTACCGATGTGTTGATGTACAACAGGAATGCTGTGCTGGTTGCCAATGGTGAGCATGCTGTATGTGTACTGTGCCATCATGCAATCTCCTTGGCCTACTTGTGAACCATAGTCTGCAGGCTGTGTGGCCTGGCTATGACACGTGCACACGCATGCACATGCACACACACACACACACACACACACACACACACCCTGGTCTACAGTTGAGCAAAGGCCTCTAGCTGGAAACCCACCGGACCTAGTGAACTTCCCCCATCCAAATGGTATCATTGGAACAGGTACTGCTATAGTGCATCAGTTACGGTATTGCTTGTTGGGCGGTGTTGTTACCACCTGCTGCTCACTGCAGGGGTGCACAATGGAGGCCTGCTATTCTTCACTCTGAACCAGGGAGTGGTGTCAGTGGCGTACCAGTCCAGTGGGCCCGTCTCCCACACCAGGCAGCCTCCCTCCGCATCCACCTCCCTCCTCGCCACACCCTCTGTGGGGATCCCAGCAATCGTGTCCTCTTTCCACGAGGCCAGTCCTGACAAGACGGAGGCATTGAAGACTGCCTTCCTGGAGTACCTGGGTGAAAATGTGGTGAGGTCTACCTATCTATCTATCTATCTATCTATCTATCTATATATCACATACCCACAGTCTTTTATGTTAGCATTCGCATCCCACCTTCCTCCTCTCCTCTTCCACCCCTCTTCCTCTCCTCCCTCCCCTCCTCCCCTCTTCCCGTACTCCCCTCCTCTCTCCCTCACTTTCTCCCCTTCCCTATCCCTCCCTCCTCCCACTTAGGCCGAAGCAGCAGCCATATGTGAGCACCACTTTCCTCCCGAGTCCTTCTCCCTCCAGCTGGACACCCCAGGTGACCTCGCAGTGACAAGACTCAGTGAGATGGTGTTGGATGATATCCCTGCCAGCGACCCAAGGCGGGGTGATACCACCGGCAGAGGTACGTCCCCAGGGGACCAGACTGTTGTGAGTACTTGTAGTCTGCTCTGCGCTTACACTCTGTGTGGTGGTGGTTGAAGTCAAGGTACACCCATTCTACACACATCGGTTACCCTAGCTAGTTTTGGAGCTGAGGATATACATGTATATATGGCTTAATGGCACCCTTATGCTATCTCCTTCCCACTCCCTACCTCCTACCCACCTACTGATCTACCTCTCTCTTATGCCCTCCTCTTCTTCCTCCCTCCTCCCTCCCTCCTTACCTACCTCCTATGTCCTTCCTACCGCCCTCCTCCTCCTCTTCCCTCCCTCATCCCTCCCTCCGTCCTATCTACTACTATACATTCCTGCCTACATAGATACCCCTGGCAGCAGCTCATCTGTGATCATAATCTACCAACTGGAGGACAAGCTGCAGGCACACTGCAGGTACACCCAGTTCATCACCGACATCGGGCTACTGGACAAGGTTGTTGAATGAGCTGTAATACCTTTGCTCTGTAGAAGCTCTGATCCTGACGTCAAATATCATTTTGACTTGACTTGTTTCTGTTCTCAAACCATCACTGGCTATGAGCTGCTGTCTCTTCTTCTCTCTGTCTCCTTCCAGCTGACCTGTGTGCATGTGCAAGGCCACCCGATGCTGACGCGGCAGCTGCTCTGTGAACATGCTGAGAAGATAACGGCTGCCATCACTCTGAGGAAGATGCACAATCAGTGAGAAGACCTCTTGTCTGACAAACTAGTCAGCTTGGTTGGGGAGGAGCACTCTGTTCACTAGGCAGACTTCATCACTTGCTAGCAAGAGAGAGCCCTGCTACTGGACACTTGTCAACACTTCACTAAATTGAAAATTTCTTCCTTCTTCCAGGGTCGTAGATCAAGCAATCAAGCTTGCCCTGCAGCAGCGTCCCTCCTCCCTCCCCTCGCACCCCGGTCTCACAAACCAGGACGTCTTCTACACCCAGGTGTCCTGCCTGGAAGACATTTTTCAGGCCCTCATCACCACCGAGGAAGACCTGCTGTCTTCGTTCAGCCTCCCACAGGAAAGGGTCCAGTTAGTTCTCAGTGTGGCAGCCATTCTGGAGGCCATGCTTCACGAGGCTGTGCAGTATCGCCAGGCTAAGTCCAGTCTGTACCAGTCGTGCGTCGCCTCAGAGAGCCCAGACCCAGAGTGGCTCCCGTGGACAGGTTCGAGTCCATGTGTAGCCTCATTCCCAGGCCCAACCCAGCTTTCCCTTACGTGCAGTATGGTTTAGCAGGGCCTCCCCGCTTCCGTACTGGTACTGCAAGTGCCATATAGCTGGATGGGCCTGGGACGATGCTAGTCCATGTGTGTAACTACATCCAGCACAAACTCTGAGCAGCTACATATGTAGTAGTGAACATGCATGGTATTGCTGGCTAGCATCGTAGGTGTTCATTAAGCTCCTGGTAGGTCCATGTGTGATATACATGTACATGTCTGTTACACATGTAGCAATCCTAGACCCCATTGGTAGTAGTATGTTGCCACCACTATGACGAGCATAACTGAATCCCCACCGTGTTGCAGCCTCCCTTGGCTCCAGCGGCAGCAGAAACTGCATTGCACAGCAGGTATGAACCATGGCCGACATTGTGGTGGCTGTCTTGGGTGTGACCAATGAAATGCTTGTGTTTGCTGTTCCTCCTGTAGCTACAATTGATGTTGGACACGGGAGCCAGGGACGTGGAGAGTGGGCAGGTATGTCGTATGTCTATACAATCCCTATGCAAACTGAAGAGAAATCTCTTACATACGAAACTTACGGTTGTTGCTACGCTCTTGCCATAGGAGCAGCAGAACCTCTGGAGGCTCGTGGTTGACCTCTGTGACCTTTTGTTCGATGGCTACAGAGCACAGATCGTTTCCATGGAGTAAGAACAGCTGCATGTTTTCACGCATATGCACCTGGGAACAGGTGGTTGTGTTACCTTGTGTATATGACCCATGCTTGTATGAAGTCCTCATGTCTTGACGCTGTTGTCGTACTGCTTGTATATACCAGCCATGCTCATATGAAGATGTCTGATTGTTTGCAGGAAGAA
This sequence comes from Axinella damicornis, assembly GCA_963931865.1. Taxonomy (NCBI): domain Eukaryota; kingdom Metazoa; phylum Porifera; class Demospongiae; order Axinellida; family Axinellidae; genus Axinella; species Axinella damicornis. Next base: position 1,319,260 of record OZ007510.1, on the reverse strand, counting down.
CCCCACTCTGAGTGGACGTGGACGGCTGGCTGAAGTTCGAAAGCACTTTGAGGAGAACAGGGAGAGATTTCTTATGCCTTTGTGTGAGTGGTATTACCAGTGAAGGCTCTCTGCAACCATGTTCATATCATGTATCATATCATGTACAGTACATATGGGCTCTTGCTTTTGCCCCCCTGCACACACGTTCACTTGTTTACCCCCAGTGGAGCATGGGCAGCACCAGAAAGCGGGGGAGCTTGGAGAGAGGTACGAGGATTTCCGAGTGCTGGTGCACCTGTGTGAGAAGATGGGGAGCAGGCACCAGCTCCGGGAATACATGACCCGCTTCTCCGATAAGGTGAGGAGCGGACACGTTGTCAGCTAGCAAGCCCCTTTCAACATGGACCTCTAGATGTGTGACCGGCCGGCATCTGGTCATGCTTGGGCCAGTCTCAGTCCCCCTCTCCCTCTGGTGTTCTCAACACATTTGAAGGTGTAACAACTTTGCATTTTCTTTAGGGATTTGCTGATTTCCTGTTCAAGCAGTACCTGGACCAAGGTATGAGCACAGGCTCCCAGTCTCGTGAGTCAGCTGCACTTTGTCCTACAAGGACGTATAAATGCAGGTGGCTCGTGAGACGAAGGTGCAGTGCAGTATAGACGATGTCAGCTAAGACTCTACCTTTCAGAACAACATATTCATTTGCTGGAAGTGCCATGCCCATGACTTCTGCCATTGTCTCTCACAATGCTACCAGGGCAGTTGCAGCAGCTTCTCTCCTTCTCAGAAGACTTTCCCCAGGAGCTGGGCAGGTTCCTCGAGCCCCACGACCACCTCAGCTGGATGCACCACATCTCCACCCAGGACTATAGCAAGGTAGGGAGAAGTGCATGCTCGAGGACTCTGGACTAACTCAGAGACCAACTGTATGGAGATCGGTATATAGTCGTTGTAACTGTAGCTCATTTACATGTACATGTGTACATGGAGATCTGTGTGGTATGTACAATGTTGTGGTAACCATGAGATCTCCGTAAAATATCATGTTCCCAGGCCGCCAGTTACGATCACTTACAGTATGCAAAATACGGCAGAGGAAGGCCTGGGAGATCTGGTGTGATGGTAGACACAGGGGGTGCCAGACCTACGTTTTGTATTGACCTGCCCATGGTGTCGTGAATAACGAGCGGTATTGATGCTGCCTTGTGAACGTTCTGGCCTCCAGCCCTCAGACTGACAATACAAGAAGGGGGTTTGAGATCCTTTGTCGGGCACCACACCCTGTGTGTCACCATCCGTCGACCTGACACAAGGCCCACATGGCCAAATTTCCCAGGCATTCCCCTCTGTACTTGCATACTGCAAGTGATCATAGACCGGAGGTGGGAACAGCCTGGGAATGAGGCTAGTGTAGCGTCATTTTCATGTGTGTGGTGTGTTTCAACTCACCTGTATAGCTGCTGTATGGTTGTTTGATAGGCCCACCAGACCTTGCTCAGGATGGCAGATGGGGAGGCTAAATATGTTGCCAAGAGGAAGGTAAGATCTCCATATCTGTATTTATCGTACCTGGTGTCTGGGCATGTGCAGTGCACACACCCACACACACACTCACCACACATACCCCTTACATACCCACACTCCCACATACCCCTTACATACCCACACTCCCACATACCCACACTCACACATACCCCTTACATACCCACACTCCCACCAACTCCCTCATACACCATGCACCCATGCACCCCGCTCCCACATACCACACCCACCCACCACAGACTCTGCTCAGCCTGAGCAAGCTTGCAATGCTGACCTCAGACAGTGTAGACTCAGAGACAATGCAAGACTTGAACAGACGACTCCAGGTCATTGAGCTCCAACAAAACATCCCTCTTGAGGTGCTGGAGGTGGGTGTGTCCACTCCGTCTTCTGGAACTATAGGTTGATGTCGGCTTTGTTCCTAGACCTGCATCACAACTTTGTTGTTACTGCAAGTGATAAAAGCTGTCCAAACTAACTCAATCTCTCATCCCACTTTGGACAAGGCTTACCTCAACCTATCACCGCACAACTTTGTCAGTTTTGCTATCCTTACATCCCTTACTTCTGTAGGCAAGTGGTCTAAATGAAGAAATGCCACCATTGCAGCCAGAGGAAGTAATCCAGGTGTGTCTTGTATATGCATGCCACACACACTCACGCACGCACGCACGCATGCACGCACGCACGCACGCACGCACGCACGCACACACACGCACGCACGCACGCACGCACGCACGCACACACACACACACACACACATACACACAAGGCACTCTAGTAGCTTGTTATAATCCCTCCAGTTGTATGTTGGAGAAAATAATCCGAATGCAGATGAGATGCAGTACCTGTGTGCATTGGAGTTCCTGGATCTGGCTCACCCAGTGAGTGTATTAGCTGGTGTACACGGCAATAGTGGCTCTACTATAGTGTACGACTTGTGTACTCACAGGACCACACTACAGTAGAATCACAGGAGTTGAGAGTGTACATTTGGAGTCAAGCTGTGCTCAAGGACAAGTAAGTGCACCAAACCTAGCCTCGTACCCAGTCCCACGCCCAGCTTTCCGTCGCTTGCAGTACGGTACGGTACGGTAAGCAACGAAAAGCTGGGCGTGGGACTGGGAACGAGGCTACACCAAACCCTAAACAGTGCTAATATCCAGTGCAGCTGCTGTGAAAGGATCAAGACCGTTCGAGACAGTTATAGCTGTTACTACAGCACAGGGAGGTGACAAGCCCTTGAATGGCCTATCTTACCCCACACTAGTTGGTCGCAGTTGTCTACAGATGATCCACTCAGGGAGCTACAGAGTACATTCTTCTTCCAGCTGGTGGGCGAGGCTTACAATAAAGGTATGGAAGCAATGCTCGTGAATGTGCGTTATCCCCTTAGCTCTGCATTGCATGACCAGCTGTGGTAGCCTCAGGCCCTCGGATGGGGTCCAGAGGCATTGCACGACCAGCTGTGGTAGCCTCAGGCCCTCGGATGGGGTCCAGAGGCATTGCACGACCGGCTGTGGTAGCCTCAGGCCCTCGGATGGGGTCCAGAGGCATTGCATGACCAGCTGTGGTAACCTCAGGCCCTCGGATGGGGTCCAGAGGCATTGCACAACCAGCTGTGGTAGCCTCAGGCCCTCGGATGGGGTCCAGAGGCATTGCACGACCAGCTGTGGTAGCCTCAGGCCCTCGGATGGGCATTGCACAACCAGCTGTGGTAGCCTCGGGGCATTGTATAACCAACTGTGGTAGCCTCAGTTGGGGCATTGCATGACCAACTGTGGTAGCCTCAGAGTCCCTCGGATGGGGTCCAGAGGCATTGCATGACCAGCTGTGGTAACCTCAGGCCTTTGGATGGGCATTGCACAACCAGCTGTGGTAGCCTCGGGGCATTGTATAACCAACTGTGGTAGCCTCAGTTCGGGGCATTGCATGACCAACTGTGGTAGCCTCAGAGTCCCTCGGATGGGGTCCAGAGGCATTGCATGACCAGCTGTGGTAACCTCAGGCCTTTGGATGGGCATTGCACAACCAGCTGTGGTAGCCTCGGGGCATTGTATAACCAACTGTGGTAGCCTCAGTTCGGGGCATTGCATGACCAACTGTGGTAGCCTCAGAGTCCCTCGGATGGGGTCCAGAGGCATTGCATGACCAACTGTGGTAGCCTCAGAGTCCCTTGGATGGGGTCCAGAGGCATTGCATGTGGTAGCCTCAGTCCCTGGGCTCCCAATGCAATCCATGACCAGTTGTGGTAACCTCGGCTCCAGGCTCCTCCCAAGCACTTGCAGTATTCTATCTCTTTGTTCTATAAAAACAAAGTAGTCTGATAGGATTATGTCAAAAGAGTTGATCCCTGACTCCAAACATGCTTGCTCATGCAATCTGAGTCTGCAGCTATCAGACTGAAAACGTTGGCTGCATTGCATTACATCATCCCCTTCAGGTTTTGATGTGCTGGCAATACTTCCTGAACTGGAAACTCTGCTCTCCTCCCAGCAGCTCATGGCTGTGGGACTGACTAAGGACCCCAGCTTTCAGTTCCTGATGAAGGCGGGTTATGAACAGATAGAGAGGGTCCAGAGTTCTGACTGAGCTCATTTCAATTCCCATGCCACAATGATGTTTCATCCCCACATTTCCATACCAGTATTAGTGAATCACTTGGACAAATTGTCTTATATATGTTCAGCGATCGCGTGCGAGGATGGTAGCTGCATTCCCATTGGGAAAGCTGTTTTACCTTGGGGTTAAGCAGCTCTCCAAGCCCATAGCAAGACAACTTCAAAATGCAGCAAGGCAGAGCGTATTCTTCAGACGGTATGTCTGCGCCCCTCCAGCGCACGGTAGGTCTAATTAATGCACAGTACAGTTGCAAGATACATACAGTGAAGATATTAGTGCTGGATAGCTGTACTGTGTTTACACAGTGCAGGGTGCAGGTTTACATGCAATAATTTCCGTGCTCATGCATTCGTGTGTGGACAGCTCTGCATTATTTGGAGCTGTTTGTGAAGATGCGTCTGATGGGAGCAACTGGCCCGACTGAATACAAGCCATTGAAGGAAGAGAAGGCCGTGGAGCTAGGATCTGAACTCATTGGAGAAGTGTTCCTCTACGGAGTGGCAGCATCCTTCATCATGTATGAGTATTACAAGAGTGTTAAGAAGGAGCAAGAGAGAGATGACAACCAGGATATGCAGCTGGTCAAGATGCACGAGAGACTGAAAGCACTGGATGTGGAGATGGACAATGTGAAAGCACAAGTGAATGCATTAGAACAGACTAGGACACACAGTAAACCATTGAAAGGTGGGAAGTCCTAGCACATAACAATTATTTTTCTTGTTGGTTGAGTTTGGGGTTTTTAATTTAATGATGAAGAGAATAATATTATGTTTGTGAAGATCAGTTTGATATCGACATGGAGTTATCAAGTAGTATTATGTTCAGGCTATACATTAGCCATAGTATTATGTTCAGGCTATACATTAGCCATACGTGAGCTACTAAAAATACACCACATGTATAGAAAAGAGGAAGGCACTATTACCTATTGGAATAACTCTTAGTTGTCTCAAGTGACCTCTTCATGAACTGTTGCAGTGCAATCAGCCTTGCATCAATCTCAGAAATTTCAACAGAGTGATTGGAGTCTGCACAAGAAAGCGATGGTATTTGATCTCACAAACACAACACTCTGGAGTACAATTGTGCCAGTATGAGCCATAATATCCTACGCTTTTGCTACAAGGGATTTCATTTGTGAAACACTCATACCTTGACAGAAGATGTGGAGGATCTAATAATTTGAGTTGATTACCGTTGTGTCCACTTGATTTTGTCGGTCTTCTGTCCGCTGGAGTGCTAGTAGAAATAGTGGGACTCTCCCACGCCGCCTTCTTTCTCTTGTGAGAAGAAGCCCTTCAGTGTTGCCAACAAGGAGAGGAGGGGTATATGAGAGCATGCAAGACAATGATCCAGTCACACCTGCAACTTCAAATGCATGTGTACTCTTCTGTGAAGAGAGACTCACTTCTTGTGCCCAGACCTCTGGTACCATGCATGGCTGCCGTCACTGGAAAGATCAGCTGAAGATCGCCGGGACGAACCTCGACTGGAGGCACAACTTGACACACTACCAGCTGCCATTGGTAGTGGTGTATGTGTGCATAGTGGTTCAGGTTGAAGGGTTATGGTCATCAGAAATAGGGGTTTGTAAGATGCTACCTACCAGAGGAGGTTCTTGATCTTCTTTTTGACTCTGCGTATGAGAGAGAGAGAGGTCTGCTACATTATGCGCCCTTGTCGAAACACTTTCTGTCACGTTCATTGCAAGAGAAGGTACCACACTTACTACTGTATAACCTCCTTGAGCTGATAGCTGACCTCTCCACACTGGTCAAAGGTTTGGGTGGTCTCTCAGCCGAGTTAGAGCGAGACCATGTCTCTCTGGATCTACCAGAGGGAAGCTTTGCCCTCCTAGAAGGGAGAGGAGAGTGTTAATTTACTCAGTCAATAATGTCTGTTGATGGCAGAGCTATGGACATTGCCTCCGCCAGGCAACCAACTAACGTCAGCAAACAAGAAAAACGGTTCTCTTGAAGTAATTATCATGTTGGTGTTGCATTATGGTAGTGGGTTGCTTCAATTTGTTCATACAACTGGAATATCCAATGTAACCACAGTGACGATGATGGTACTGCTCCAAGAACCCATAGAAATAACCCGTATGCTACTCACCCCATTCTTGTGTCTGTTTCTTGCTGTTTTCTCTTCCTACTCTTAATATAAGCAGTGGGGTCAAATCTGGGAACCCTTGCACCTGCACAGAAAATCAGTGAAGGAAGTACCTGACACGTTTTTTCTATAAATCAGCACGAAGTTAACCTTACCTGAGGGAGATGGTGTTCTTATTCTAGAGTGGGAAGTCCCTCCGCTGGTAGTGTGATGGTGCTTCTCAACAGAAGAAGAGCGTCTTCGCAAGTGGGAAGGTTTTCTTGCAGTTAAAGCACTGGCTCGGAAAGTTGAGGGGGATGTCCGAAGACTGGAGAAGAAATAGTTTATAATAAATGCATGGTGGACTAGTTTATAATAAACACATAATGTGCTAGGGGCCACTACCTTCTCTTCAACACAGCTAGCTCATTGGTAAGGCTCTTCACTCGAGTGCGCAGTGTTCTTTCAGAGGACCTCAATTCTTCAAGCTGATGTTTGGAGGATGAGAGAGGTTAGGTAGAGAACGTCAAGATGGTTGATTCAATTGATAGTACCACACAAACTGCTGCAGTTCCTATTCAACTGCATTACTGTCTCACGCTTACCTCTTGAAGCATAGCTCTCATCTCCTCATTCTTCTTGTTAGCGTACCTCTGGTGCTTCGACCTCTCCTTCATGATGTCCTCCTGCAGTAGCAATAGGTGACAGGCTTTACTGCATGCAGGACTAGAAAAAATGATCTTTTTTCGTACTCGCAGTTTTGGGAACAAGGCTATGTCCAGCTACCTTGGCTGAAGGCTTTACCAATCCATTGCTAATACAACCCAGAGATCAAGGGGCGGGTAGGTAGACAGAATACATAGCTACCTCTAAGTTCTTGATGACTTTCTTCAGGATGTGTATTTCCTTGCCAGCGTTGCCCTCTCTTGTGAGCATCACTTCCTGTTTAAAGCTCTGGAATGCCTCCTCTAACTCCTCCTTCTCCTGCAGGAGAGCATCGTACCTGGAGACGGTGTTTGTGTGCAGGAGATCAATGTTATTATTCCCCAAGTTGGGTTTGGTATGACATTAGGATGCAAAGGACTTGTACAACCTCCTTTCGATGATGAAAGGAGGTTTGCTAAACAGTTAATTAGATAGCTCTTTTGTGGCAGGCCAACTATCCCCACCCATCAAAACAGCAGGCCAACTGTCCCCACCAATCAAAAGTTAATACTGGATAGGTGGGGACAGTTGGCCTGCCACAAAAATAGCTTTCTAATTAACTCACCATTCCTGATTCTCAAGGTCAGGCAAACAGAAGGTATTGGTGTCTACATTGAATTAGGAGGGTTGACGTATTACATCATGAAAGGAGTCACAATGTGCTTCTCTCATGACCACACATTCTTGATTCTGCTGACTAGCAGCAGCCAGTCACAATCAGTCAGAGACACACTTACTCCCTTTGCAGTCGAGAAAATGCTGAAGGCTTCTGTCCCTGCAGCAGAGAGGCAACACGGTATCACTACTAGCAGCATACCCACAACAGTACGACCAGGAGGCTGCTGGTAGGACACTGGAACCTGTTTCTTGCTCCTCTCCAGCTCAGTCTGCAGTGCTCTGATCGTCTCCTGTAGCAGGATGGGGTCTGGCTTCCCAGTGTACGGCAGCGCCAGAGGGTAGTGGATCCTGAGGTGAGGATAGTCATAGTGTGGAACCTCTACACCTGGGTCCAGCGTTTCCCACAGAGTTCTCAGTCAATCTTGTGTTGCCAGACCCTCCCACCTGCTCATAAAACGAGAATTGAAATGCAATACTCATTCAGGAGCGGGTGGGAGGGTCAAGGACCAAGACTACAACCAATCATGAGACTATCATAACTCTCTTCAGTAACAAGATTTTGATACGAAATACTTTATTGATTTTATGGACATACAAAGGGGTACCTGTGTGACTGTTAAAGCACATTGCACTCACCACCCTGCGGGAGCCAACTGCTATAGCCAACTTAGGCCACATTGTTTTTGAAAATGGTCGCTGTACTAACGTTACAGAGGACTAGTCACATACATTAGTATTATGGGACCCAACACGGTGGGTGGCCTTATAGAGAGGTGTTGGCCACGTAGAGTGACTCTATTAAGGAATCAGCTCCTGATCGGGTGAGGCCCTTGAGACTAGTGGCTGTCATGCACTTCCCTACCTGTCAAACTCAACCGAGTATGTGAGAATGAGGTATCTTTTGGCCTGCAGTTGCCGGCTACTCTTAGCAGGAGAGGGTCGCCGCACACCCAGCTTCTTGTTCCTCAGAGCCTCAAGGTCAGAGTACGTCAACAGGTCAAGTGTCACACAGTCACTGGACTGGAAAAAGTATACATGTAGTGAATTTCGTGATTCCATGATATGCACAGAAGCACGTGTGTACGTACATATGCTTCAGTACACAAAACAGAATCACTGTACCACCCTGCACTGAGATGTCCAACATACAGAGTGTACAAGCATGTAGCTCAGCAAGTTGATGCTGTAGTTACCTTGGTGATGGCAGACTCCAGCATGTTCAAGAAGATGGGAAACTGCTTGAAATTCCCCGTCTTGCGAGTCAGCTCTTCAATATCTGTTGAGAAAATTTTCATTCCTACAGCTAGAGAGATGTGTCTACCCGTAGATAATATATAGTCCCTAGGGACAATCATTATCTATGGTCTGCTGCTGAGGTATGTGTTTGTGCCAAAATTGGCACATTTTGGAAACCATTCTCAACCAATATGGCAAATTTTGACATGAATTAATCAGCAATCCTGTTCTTTGGGGTGACTGATGTGCCATTTATGCCAAAAATGGACTAATGAACCAAAATTGGTATTGGGAACACAGACTTGGAAGAGAACGTTGCACTAGGCATGTGAATGAGATAAGAAGCTGGGGATGTTCCATTGTGGTAAGAATTTACAAGTCATGTCCTTAAAATGGGCCGGTCACATTTTTGTCATGATTTTGGGTCAAAATTCAACCTACAACAAAATGGATCATCATTGGCACGTTCCATTCTGATCACAATGGTGCAAATTAGGCATGCAGGTTGATTGAAGAATTAAACGAGGTTAATGTGAGACAGGAGGTCAATGTCAAGATTCAGGCTGACCCTTGAGGCGTGGTCGGAGCATGCGCAGTGAGCTGCGTGGGCGCACCACGTGGCAATCAGTGAGCAGTTTTACAGGTGACACCAAGACAGTGTGCATTCTTACCCTCCCTCCTCTCCCCCTGTTGTAGTTAGTATCCGGTGGAGGCGTTCGGCCGCCTCCACCGTGAGTGGTCTGGGTATAGTTGGAAGTAGATACCCTCCTTCCAACTAGCAGCCCCCAAGCAAATGCGGGTGATCAATATAATGTGGGGTTTATGGAAGGGTGTGGTGTTGCCGGCTTCCTGCAGCGATACTGTTCCGAGGCCATGACCCACCAAACCCCTCTATCCAAAGGGTTTTTGGGGTGCTCGCGGTTGGATGTCGTAATATTAACAAAATTAATGTTTGAGCTAAGTGCATGTACTATGCTAGGTATCTTGGGCTAGGAATGAGATACGAGGCTGGGATTTGCACCATTGTGATCAGCATGAATGGAGCTTTCAAATGATGTCCATTTTGCTGTAGGTTGAATTTTGACCCAAAATCATGAAAAACCTTTGGTCGAGTACAATTTTGGGCAAAAATGTGACCAATTTTAAAAGTCATTTTAAGGACATCAGTTGAAGGTTCTTTTCATGCTGATCACAATGGTGCGAATTCCAGCTTCATATCTCATTCCTAGCCCAAGATACCTAGCATAGTATAAAATTCTGCTATGGCTGCATGCCAGCCTCATTCCCAGACCTCCAGTTTTGAAGTTGTCATATACAATAGTTCATCTATGTGCGCACTCTCATAAGATCACTTTCGTGTTTAAGTTCTTGATTGCTTACAGCATACTGTAAGCAATCAACAACTGGAAGTATGGAAGGCCTGAGAATGAGGCTATGCATGCCCCCAGGATGCCCTCCACAACAAGTGGCAGTGTGCATGCAGCACAAGCAGTTTGAAGACAAGACTTCACTGTGTATCCTTGGTGTGCTGATGCAGTAGCCTTGTTCCCAGGCCATTCCCACCGCCAGCATTGCAGTATGCAAATATGGCCATATTTGCATACTCTCAAATACTGGCGGTGGCAAGAGCGCATAAGTACTCCGGGCGGGCGATCTACTTAAGCGCTCTTGGCAGTGGGAATGGCCTGGGAACAAGGCTGCTAATGCAGTACTGAGCAGGAATCTGCTGTTCACTTAGTCTCGGCCCCAGACCCAAACCACTTCCAGTATCACTAGTCGTGGCATGCTACATCCCATGATGGTCTTCTGTACCAAGCTGACCAGACCCTCCTTTCCCCGCAAGTGTTACTGCAATGATCCGCGGTGGGATTGGTTTGGGTCTGGGGCCGAGTCTCATAATTGACACGTCAAAATGTGCCATAATTGGTAGAACATGTAGAAATATGGTTTCCAAAATGTGCCAGTTTTAGCATGTCAACATACCTGCTGCCCCTCCTCCATTATTCCAATTAATGCTAACCTGCAAACAATTATTGTGCAGTGATTCAGTTGTGATTGTGCAACTAAGTTATACTCCCAGACAGATAATTATCCCCCCCCCCCCCCCCCCCCCCCCCCCCCACTCACGTTTAGCCTCGAACTGGCCACTCCACTGCTCAGCGGTGAGCTTTTCCTCCACTTCCACTACTAACACGTCGTCCCTCACGTCCGCAGAGACAGTGTACTCTGTGTCCCGGAACGCCCAGGGGGCAGACACCGACCACTGCTGCGAAGGGTTCATATCCAACAATCTTTAGCCAGATTTCCAATAGACCAGTCTTTGTCATTCCTTCAACTTCAAATGAGACCACTGTCAGTGGCTGTGAGTCGAAACAGACACAATTTCCCGCATTTTCGTTTGTAATTCAGTTTGAGGTCAAAGGTTGGTCAATGGTCTCGTTCCCAGATTCCCAGTCTTGAATCACTTATGTAGGGTCAAAGGTCATGCTCTGATCTGTTTCCCTACACAATTACAAGCCTGATGATAAAGGGTGAAGATGGAGAGGGTGGGGCTCATATGGGAAAATGTATGCTCTTGTGCCCAGAGAAGGAGAGAATCAGGTATGAGGCACTGCCCAGTAGCCGTGTCTTGATGCTGTAATATCTCCTGTTGACTACGTACCATGCAGGAGAGAGAGGCAGAGACAGCTGAGTGTGTTTGAAATTGACCACTCAGTTAGAGATGGACGGGGGAGGTACGTTCTAAGAGTGCTACACTAAATTTCCAATGTAGTTTTGCTGCAGCATGTGTCTCTAGTTCCCAACTTCCCATCAACTAAAATAATACCAATATGTAAAACAACAGTGCATTTCTCATTTGTTCCCAGGTTGTGCAGCTCTCCAACCCTTGCAGTTAAGGAATACATTAGAGCTGGTGCAGGCCAGCAAGCACCTGACCCCAATGACCTACGACCACCACCTGTCCTCGTGAAAACCATTGACCATCTAATGAGAAAGTGATGAAATTCATATAGCACTAATTTTAGTTTGAACCATAGCGTATGTAGACAATTATCTCAAAGTTCACTCCAGTGATATGCAATGTATAACATTCACAAACTGTGAATGTTTGGCTGCATCACCTCCACTTGGCATAAGGATTCAACCTTATAACCATATATGGTCAAAATCTTTATATAACATTTCCAAATATGGCCAATATTTAACTTTTAGACCAGGTAGTGATGTAATCTACTCTATAAATAAACCTTGTACTTCATGTGTACATTAACCCTTGCCCTCCTAGTGTGCTGAATAGGACAGACCATCCATGGCACGTTGTCTACCACTTCCTGGACAACAGAGTTCAGGCCATCCGGCTAGATATCACCTACCAGGTGAATTTGAATGATCAAAAGAACCACTCATAGGCCACACAATGGTGATCATTGCTTTGACGTTTGGTTGTACTAGTAGCTGAGAATGGAATTGTCAACCGGTTCTTAGATCCAAACAATCCAGTAACTGGTCAGGTGATCGGCCATTATAGCTTGGAGATTACAAATTAGAATCACTTTGTAACAGAATTAGGCATGCAGCCATCCCGCTTGTGCTACACGTTTAGACAATTATGGAATTCAGTTGCCATGCCGAGGACAGTAAATTAAATTAAGGTACTGTTATCGTGGGTGTACATGTACTCCTTGTTTTAAAGTTGTGCTGGATTCTTCATCGCACATAACAACCTGGAGAATGCCAGCTGCCTATATTCCCATATATAGTCAAATTACCACTTTCTTGCATCTCAAGGTCGTTACATAGTTTACAAACATGCATTTCATCCATTGCCATAGCAACTAGAAGGCCCAGAAATGGTATACATTCATGAACTGGCTTCAAGATTCTACCTCTACGCTCAGTACAGGTAAGACTGGTCTGAGAGTCAGGTTAGGTAAGGTTGGTCCTAGACTCAATGGGTATGAAAATGAGGTCAAACATATACTAGGAATATGCATGTGCACAGGGAATGCCTCACACACGCGAGCAAAATTAGTAGGTGTAACCTCATGTAGTAGGCCGGGCATGTGTAGGTCAGGTATACCGTAGTCTCTCGAAAATACGCCCACCCCCCTTTTTCGCGACAAGTTGTTGCAAAGGGTACTCATTTATTATGATCTGCTTGTTAGTAAATTTTCTTGACAGACTGTCGAAAGCTGATTTGGACAAATTCGACCCAAAGTTAAACCGCGACCATTTGCAGCAGTGTCTGCTCAAGCTACTGAAACTCTACACCATACAGACTGGAGACCTCCCTCCCGGCAGGGCCGAGTTTGAGAGTTACTACCTCCTAACAAACCTGGGTAAGTGACTCACTTTACCTAACACTGTAGCCTCGTGTATCCACTCAATGGATTTTTTGTGGGGTTTTTTTTTTTCAGGGTCACCAGAAGCCATCATGCATGCCCTTGAACACAAGGAGCAGATCCGGTTGGTACACTGTAGATACTATGGTGTTTCCTCCCATTTCCCGTTTCTTTAGTCTTATAGGCCAAAGTTGGCCTGCTGTCCTTGTGAAATAATGGCTGGACCATTATATCACCTAGTGTCACATCAGGTTCTTTGCTAAAAGATCATCCATCAACCATTACCCTGCCCACCAGGCATGCTCCGGCCGTCCAGCTGGCCTTGTCCCTCAGTCTCTACTTCCTACAGAACAACTTTGTGCGTGTGTTCAAACTAGTGGGCCACCTTTCACCTCTAGGAAAATGTGCACTGTTCCCCCACATCAACCTGATTAGAAGGTAGAGTATGTGCCACATCAGAAAATACTACCCAAGTATCTTAGACAAGATGGTTTTGTTCTACACAGACAAGCCCTGCAGACTTTGTGTACTGCCTACAGCAGCAGAAATGCGGAGTTTCCACTCAGGTACACACACACATGCACGCACGCACATGCATGCACACACACACGCTCATCCCATTTTCACTACACTGCAGAGTGTTATGTCAGTGGCTTTCGTGGGATGACTTGAAAATGGCATCCAAGTTTTGCGTGGCACATGGTGAGTTGTTAACTTAACAAACCTCTGGGTAATCACCTTCACATTAAGTTCCCAACACAGGGTTAGAGGTATCTGGTGATTGCGTCCTGTTCAGGAGAGGAGCATTCACATCACCACCACCCACACAGGTGAAGTCTGTTGCTGTACCTAACTACCCATCAGCACTATGATCATGACACTGTCCAACTGCAGGGGACCACTAGTCCATTCACAATTGCTGGAATCATCACCAATGGGACAACCAGTGTCCAAGATGAAGAGGACACACCTTCTGATCTCATTCTTGGGTTGAAGTGACCTCTGGTTGTACGCAGAGGTCATGTAATATAATTAGAATTATACAGATGAAGTATGCAGATGAATTATGATTGCAAACTGTCAATACAAACTGTCCTAAAGTTGTGATGATGTTTGTTATCTCTGCACGTTGGCCCAAGCAACACTACTATTACAACCAGTGTTGCAGGTGATCATCGTTCTGGTGGTCTGTGCTTCTAGGTGTAGCAGCTGTCCACGCTAGATTCACAGTATCTCTCAACTCATCGCTTCTCACTCCCACCACTTGGAAGAGGTTGAAACCCTTCGTTTTCTAATTTCTTTTTGTACTCTTCAAACACGCGCTTCTTTTCGAAGTACTTCACCTAGCAATACAGATGTGATAAGGAGCTGTGAAACACACATGCAACAACTCACCCGGTCTAATTAGCACTTCCCAAGTCCTCAACAGCTAAACCACACGGATGAACCCCCAACAAATTCCCACAGCATTCCTCAGAACTACCTGACGGTCCAACCTACCCAGGATGTCAGGCAGCTACTGTGGTATGCTCTCTTCAGCTCCTCACAAGGTGCCTCTTCTTCGTTGTGCTTTGCCTTGCACTCGTAGAAGGCATCCCGTGCCACATAGCACATCTGGCGCTGGCCAACGTTAGGGGCGGGTTTCTCCCTGTGTGAACCAATGCAGGTGAACTTTGTACTCAAAACAGTCATACATATCACAGGTGACATTGATGGACAACAATCACACGGATGAGGGTACCACACCCAGACCTGTTTCATGAAACGGGTCTTATAGTTGATGCCCTATTCCCATTTGGCTCTGCTAGCAGATTGTTGGCAACACCAATTAGATAACATAACACTAGTGTCAGGTATGGCTGATACCAAGATCAACATAAAGGCAAATTGGACGGAGCTTAGCTATTCTGTCATACTTAGAGAGCAAGTGGTAGCATTCGTCCGCAGAAAGGATGTGTTACATCAACAAGGGCATGAACCTTTGTGAGAACATGGTCTTAAGTGTTAGGAGTTTGGCCTGCAGGTCACTTCCATACAAGGAGTCGTCTGACTTGCAGGTTTACAGATCAGATCCCTTGTCTGACCTGCAAGTCTACAGGTCAGATCCCTTGTCGGACCTGCAAGTCTACAGGTCAGATCCCTAGTCTGACCTGCAGGTTCTACAGATCAGGAGCCAGTCTGACCTGCAAGTCTACAGGTCAGATCCATATCCCTAGTCTGACCTGCAGATCAGGAGCCAGTCTGACCTGCAAGTCTACAGGTCAGATCCCTTGTCGGACCTGCAAGTCTACAGGTCAGATCCCTAGTCTGACCTGCAGGTTCTACAGATCGGGAGCCAGTCTGACCTGCAAGTCTACAGGTCAGATCCATATCCCTAGTCTGACCTGCAGATCACATGAGATCAGGAGCCAGTCTGAGCTGCAAGTCTGGCCTGCACGTCTACAGGTCAGATCCATAGTCTGACCTGCAGATTCTACAGGCCAGATTTCTGCATGCAAGACCGCAATACGTATCACTAGTACTCTGTACTTACTCCATCAACGATTCCGTGATCCTAAACAACGCCCACCAAACATGCTGTAATTCTAAAAATAGCAACATAATACCAAAAGTGGGGTTAGAAGTATTGAAGACAAGTATGCTGACTCATCTCGCGACGTGAGTATGCGGATTGGGAGCGTTGACGTGTGCAGAGTCTACTTCCGGGGTACACAAACCTTTGGAGATTGCCTTATTTGGAAGAAAAGGTGCCGCTTCCCTTTGCGGTCTGTCGGGTACAAAAAGAGGGCAGAGGCCATCGTGCAGGTAGGAGCATTGTGCTAGAGACCACTATTTATCGACCAGAAGGCAACACCAGAAGGAAAAAAAGACAAAATGGTGAGTTCCCTAATGCCTTGGGGTAGTTTTGTGAAGAATGGGGTAACGGTACCTTTAAACCAAGTGATTTCTATTATTATCTACTTTATGGTGGGTGTCGAGGTAGTGGCAGCATGCCTTATTAACTACTTGCTTGCCCGAAGAATTTGAATTATTAAGGGTCAGTTGTTGGTCAATGTGAGATGGCTGCTGCCAGGTACTAGGTGGAAGGCACATAATTTGGTTGAGCTGTGGCTCATTCAGCTATCAGCTGCTTGGTAAATTATATTCTCTGAGGTGGTTGTGGACATTGGTCAAATTAATTACTACCAGACTTCTTGTTGGACTGCTAATATAGTCCCATTGCAGCTGACGTCATTTTGAGAATACAAAGGAAAGCAGAAGACGGCCACCATATTGGTCTACCTGGAAATAGTAGCTTCTGCGATCTTGCAGTGATGCACCAATATGCTTCTAGTATGTGTTGAAGCGAACTAAATGCGATTGCTATGTACACTTAAAAGATGGCATCACTACAGAAATACCGTGAAAAGTAAGCATAGACCCGTTGCATGTGATGTCATCACTGGTGGGATGACTAAAGTGTATGAATGGAATCGGGTGAAGTTGTTCATGTTGGGGGGGATGAGGTAGCTACCCTAGCTTGAATGCCAGACTCAGCAAGCATGCCATGCTGCTTTAGTGTGTGATGATTTGGAAGTTACCTATGAGGGATCTTTCGTTACTGCTGTTGTGCAATTACATTACTGTCATTCAGGGTGGCAGTCCAGTTGTTTGTATACCATTAATGGATGACCGTACATAGCATAGAATGACATGAGATGCAATGGGTCTATACTCTAGTCCCCTTCACTCCTCCCCAAGTTTTTGAAACCCAATATACTACGGTGCATGGTTTCACATCATCTCAACTTGTTTACCGTCCTTTTGCAGGCAATGTCAGGTATTGAGATCGACCCTGATATCGTGTCACTCTTCAATGAAATGAAACTTCGTTCAACACACAAGTGGGCCACCTTCCAGATTGAGAAGAAGAAGAAGATCATTCTGGATCAAGTGGGAGAACCCTGCAGTACCAACACAAAAGAGGACGATCAGACACGCTTCGACGAACTAAAGGCCAGTCTTACGAAAGAGCCTCGTTACATTTTATATGATTTTGGTTTCACGCTTAAAGATGGACGTCTTCTCAAGAAGCTGGCATTTATTTTCTGGTGAGTCTATTTAGCCGTATTGTGTACATGCAATAAAACCTTACAGATATAACTAGGTGGCTGTATGGTTGTCCCAGTGTGATTATGACTCACACTATCGGTTCTGTCACTTGCATCCAGCAACAGCTTGGGTGTGGTAATACATTGGCGTAAATTCACAAGGTCAACATTCCCATCTCAATCAAGCTGTAACTAAGCTTCTCCAGTGGAACAACTGCTTGACAGCGGCGGTCGAAATATAAGTTCCAAACTGCTCGTTTCACAACCAGGCAATCACTTAGCCTCACTCCCAGGCCATTCCCACCGCCAGTACTTTTGATCACTTGCAGTATGCAAATATGGCATATGGCGGGTGGGAAATCTGAACATGTGTGATGACGTCAGGTAGACAGATGGTAGACACATGGGGGAACAACTGATTGTCTGCCTTGTGAATGCTCTGACATCCAGCCTTTGGACGGACAGGGCATTGATATTCTTCATTGGGCACCGCCCTCTGTGTGTCTACCATTTGTCATACCCGATGGCACTGCACGTGACCAGATCTCCCAGGCCTCCCCCCGCCGTATTTCATACTGCAAGTGATCAAATGCTGTCAGTGGGGATGGCCTGGAACGAGGCCAGCAATCACTGTTGGTATTTCATGGGAAGTCAGAGAGCAGCCAGAACTAAGTGAGTCCTCGGAGTAGACAAAAGAGCGCAGAGCGCAGAGTACTGTACTACAAAAGAGCGCAGAGTACTGTTCTGCTGTCTGTGAAACTTACCCATGCTCTGCCCGGCACAAACGTGTAACCCATGGTACAAAAACAGGAGCGATATATGGACACTACCTTTGCTGAAGTTCAGGTCCCGTGAAACTCCAGTGCCTGTTAGTGTCGGGCCTTGAAGCTGCACATAAAATATTCCTAATGCTAACTCACACTCTACCCGCGCTAAGTCGTAACAATAATTGCTACTTCAGCCTGTCTGGGTTTTCTCCACGGTCTGCACAGAGCTGCCTGGTGCTGGACTACTCACATGGGGAGAGTAGTAGCTGAAGTGAGCGAAGTGAGTGAGCTTAAGGCGTATTTAGATACCACTTTGCAGTGCATTACGGGTTTTAGTGCACGAGGGCAATCTAGTTAACGATCGAGGGCAAGATAATGCACTCGCCTTCGGCTCGTGCATTATCTCGCCCTCGACCGTTAACTAGATTGCCCTCGTGCACTAAAACCCGTAATGCACGGCAAAGTGGTATATAAATATTACTTAGTGCAACTCACCGACCCGAGACAGCCTTTGATCTTTGAAAAGTGTGCATTATCTAGATAATGCACACTCTAAAGTGTGCATTAATGCTCCGTCTTGTGATCGATTCTGAGGCGTCTGATTCGTTGAGGGTCACGTGAGTAGCACTAAGTAATATTTACGTACCAGTTTTCAGTGCATTACGGGGTTTAGTGAACGAGGGCAATATAGTTAACGGTCGAGGGCGAGATAATGCACGAGCCGAGGCGAGTGCATTATCCGCCCAAGACCATTAACTATATTGCCCAAGTGCATTAAACCCCATAATGCGCTGGAAACTGGTATCTAAACTACTCCTGACCCAAAACAACCGTAGGTCTTTGAAAAGT
The DNA here is from genome assembly GCA_963931865.1 of Axinella damicornis. Taxonomy (NCBI): domain Eukaryota; kingdom Metazoa; phylum Porifera; class Demospongiae; order Axinellida; family Axinellidae; genus Axinella; species Axinella damicornis. The sequence goes on along the minus strand of OZ007510.1, from coordinate 1,300,410 downwards.
GTGCATTATCTAGATAATGCATGCTAAAGTGTGCATTAAGTGATTTAATTTTCAGTCATGTGATCGACTCTGAGGCGTCTGATTCATTGAGGGTCACGTGAGTAGCACTAATGTTGCTAATGTGATGGAATCCTTTTATCGCAATTTGGATAGCTTGAATAAACCCAGATCTGAAACAAGAGGTATTGAGCCTTCTAGTTGATTTTGTCAACCTTGGTCTTCATGGGGTAGTCTTCTTGTGACATAAGCAGAGTGAACCCACTTAACATTTAGCATCATTTGTGACTGGATTTGAGAAAAGGGACCACTTTGTGTGTTTTGCGAAAATTTCAATTTTGACGTTTTTCAAACACTCATATTTTCGCAACTAATCTTGGTAGCGAAGTGAATCTTGGTACAGTGCAAGTCACGGGGCCACAGTTACCAAATTGCCAGACGCAATGCCACTTTAGTTGGTTGGTTGTTTCTCCCCTCAGGCAAACAAGTACTCGGAGTGGCAATTTGGTACTTGCAGGGATTCTTGCCTTTTATGCCGTCAAAACCGCCCCCCTAGGCCCTCTCGCTACCTCAATTTCAGCTCTGCACACGGGCGCTGCACCACAGGCGTCTTCTTGGTGGACGTGGGCGCCCGCAGCCCACTCGCTGCCTGTACCTTCAAGTGATTCGACCCAGCCAAGTGTTTTCTGACGTGATATACGCTCAGTGATGAGAGATCTGCCCCACGACTGCAGAGCTTCTTGGTAGGAGGACGCGCTTCTTCCACGGCCTCGGATCGTCAATGCGCTCGTCAACCTTCATTGCACGTGTCCATTATTTGTGACCGGATTTGCGAAAACCCGACACTTCCCGGATTTATTGATTTTGTGTTAGAGCCAATTATAGTCACACAGCAACATTTCGGCGAAAACGCGGTTATTACAGCAACGGGTCAGCAGACCCATGGACTACAAGATATCGGAGTGTAAAGCCTGGATCTACTTCCATTCCGGCGTTATAAGTCCGAACTCAAGCTATATCGTCGTGCATAAATTAGTATACGGAAGGCGTTGCTACGCACACACAACGAACTACTTACCACAAATGGTGTCATTTCACGCTGTCCTCTGGTTTATTCTGTCCATTTTCACTCAGTCTGACCTAGCTATCTACCGGATGAGTCGCGAAAAACACGGCTAGCTAGCTAAAGCACGAACTAAACGCGTCCAGCTACTTAACAATGGACGATACGTAACACGGATAGTATACGGAAAATAATCACATACCATAGCAACGTCAAAAATTGCATTTACACGAAAGCAGTTTTGCGTATTCCGTGCGCGTTTCGAGCTGTATCTCGGCAACTGGATGACCGATCGCTTTGAAATTTGCTCTACGGCAAGATGAAAGGTAGCGGTTACCATTTCCGGTGTTAACTCAATTTTTCTAAATCCGGGAAGTGTCGGGTTTTCGCAAATCCGGTCACATTTGTGCACCTCCGTATATCTTATTTCGTGGATCGTATACCTCCGTATACTACGTACACGTCATTATGACGTCATGGTTGGTTGTTGGTTCACAGGTCAAGGCAAAAAGGGGGATTGCGTCGGCAAAAAGTGAACGGTGGCCCCGTGGTGCAAGTACTAACCTTCAGCTACTAGCAACCCACGCTAGAAGTCCTGAGTTCCCTCTGTTCCAGGGTTGCATGCCTTCGTATCATAGCCATTTTCCGAAAAGTTCGCTGCAGTCGACAATGCTGCGAACTCCACCCCATAACTTGCTACGGTGCAGCCCTAGGGCTTCATTTCCGCATCGTTGCTGCAGTAACGCCTGCTCTATAAACAACCCATGTTCGATTTAGATAGTGCATTCAATAAGCCAGTTGCACACAAGAGCGAAGGAATTTGATTGACGTGACGTTACATCCGGTTGCTCTTTTATAGCCACGTTAAGTATTGCAGTAAATGGCAAAATTGGCAGGGGGCGGTTTGAAACCTGTGCGTGACTAAAACCATACGGATTACACAGTTCATGTGACTGTGGTGTTTGACAAGGGACCTGGCAGTAAAGACGGTGTGCAAAGAGTGAGAATCGGTTGAAGTACGAACGAGAACAACGCAGTATGCTGGACATACCTGTAACGTGTTGTGGCAACAACCCAAGCCAGGATCCGAGCGCCGCCTTCCACCGATTTCCAAGCGATCCAGGTACGAGACCGAGATGGTTCAGCGTGTTTTGGATGGATGGCAGGCAGCTGAGATCGCAGTCGCGAGCTTGTTCCAGGCACTTTTCCCGATAGCGATGCCAAAAGAGAACCAACAGCTCGCTCAGGTCTGCTCCCGGTATGTCCGCGGCAGTAAGCGTCACAGAAACCATAGCTAATACCTTCGAAGTATAATAATCTAGCTATGCAGGAACAGAGCCTGAACACTGGAGGCAAGGGGACTGTAGACGTAGCAAGACCGCTTTGTTCTCGTTCGTACTTCAACCGATTCTCACACTTCGCTCACCGTCTTGACCGTCCAGGTCTCTTGTTTATCGCCGCGGTCACTTAAATTGTCTGATCGGCATAGTTTTAATCACGCGCACATTTCAAACGCCCACCTACCGATTTCGCCATTGACTGCAATACTTAACGTAGCTGCAATAGAGCAACTGGATGTGACGTCATACATTCCGTGAATACTTTCGCTTGCGTGCAACTGGCTTATTGCAGAAGTACGCATCCTTGAAGGATGCATGCGCATTTCGAAATGTGCGAAGTGGTCCCTTTTCTCAAATCCGGTCACATTTTGTGCTAAGTTGAGGAAGAAGACAGATCCGAACAGTAACAGTGTATGTGTGAAATGTTATGTGACAAAAGAGTCTCAAAGTAGAGATCCTGGACCCCTATGCAGGTGCTGTGGGGAACATACATGTATCAATAGTTGGAAAACAGTGTGAGAGTGTGCCACCCTACATGCTTGCGTTGCTACTGGGGCCATGTGAATCAATTTCCTGTTATTGTGGGCAAGTCTCCACTTAGCATATTCACTAGAGCACTGGAAAGGAAACACCAAACCGGCTGTGGATTCTCTCTCCAAACATGTTTCAGCTGGGATGTGCATATGACATAATTATATAGTGATTGATTCTTGGCTGAATGATGGTGTGTATGGAGGAGAGGTAGTGTATTCTGTTTTTCCTGCTGGTTTTGACTATAGTCATTCTCCCTCCTCCTCAGGTGTCCAGATGATGGAAAGATTGGGGATAAGATGATCTACGCCTCTACCAAAGACACCATCAAGAAAGCTTTCACGGGGCTCTCACTGGAATTCCAGGCCAACGACGCAGCAGATTTTGATTACTGTTGTCTTTCTGATGAGGTAGAGAAGAAAGCATGAAGGAGCGATTTTGCCGATTGACTGTTGTTGTTAGTCAAGTATGAGTGACCTAATTGCCTTCACTTGGAAAATTTAGTCTCTGTTCATTGCATATTGACCTGAATATTAAGTTTGCACACTAGACTTAGCATCAATCCTTTTTTGATATTTGAATATGGCATATTTATAATTGTTTTCTGCATCCAAAAGTTGGCAGAGGGGACAACTAACTAGCACTAGTACTGCAAGAGTGTATGTGGCATCACATAGCGAGGGCACGAGTGAGGGCATTATTTTGGCTTGATCATGAGTTATTCACAACTTAATTGTCAGCTTACAATAGCTAGCCCATGGGGGCATTCTTTATTGACTGCAAAAATTGTGTGAAATATTTGCAAGCCATGCATGACAGTGAACACATCATTGCAACCGGCCGTCTCCATTAACCCTTCAATAGTAAAACATTCACAAAAACACGGTACAACAATACACGGCTAGTCTGACAGGACATTTTTCAGCAGTGAAGACTGAAAGGATTGATCACGAGTTCTCCCTCCTGGAGAGAACAAGAATAGACTGGAAGTGTCTGCTCTTCGGTTGCTAGTAGCACTGGGGTGTGATGTAGGTGGTGATACACGGAATGGCATCTCAGTCCTGATGTCTGTCGGTGCCAAGGGGGGATGCTGCCTGTGCATGTGGTCGGAGGGTCGACCATCTTGTCCGATAGAGAGGGTAGGTTGAGTGCTGCTCTCGTGTATAGGAACCCCAACAGTGCCAGCAATAGTTACTGATGGTGATGGTGTGTGTGTCTGCTCTGAGTGTAGCCTGGATGAAGATGACACTACTGGTGTCAGAATGAGCCGTGAAGTTGCTTCTGAAGTCGATGGTATCACACTCTTATGGGAACTTTGAAATGTTGGCAGTGAGGTGTGCAAGGGTAGATGGTCATCACACTGCCCAGAGCTGGAAGTGGAGAGGTGAGGATGAGAGTGACGGGGTGGAGGCTGGCCAATAATGGCAGCAGTGGCAAGGGAGGGCCTGTCTGGGTCAGACCGGGGGTCCACATATCCAATCACACTACTGGGGATGTTGGGGGAGACTGGCGTCTGAGGCGGCGTTGATTCAGCTTCCAAGAACTTGATAAACAGCTGGGAAAGTGACGCTGATACCTGTCAAGGAAGGGGGGCCGTCACATGTAATGCAATCGTATGCTGCTAACGTGCCACCCCAATTACCTCCTTTGTGCCAGGTTGTGAAAGAGTGGAAGGGGTTCTGCGCCACCACCCAGACATCCAGCTGGATCCCCCTCCCTGTGCCTGAGAGACACACAGGAACATTATGACACACACAACCACACATTATGATACACCCACCCACCTGGTACAACTCTTCTGGTGTGAACCCCAGTATCTTGCTGATGAGCCCGAGAACCTCTGGCTTCTTGCGGTCTGGGGCATGAAGGTACCCCAGCACCAGGTTCTTCACAAGACCCCTGAGGGATAAGATACAATGTTATGTGGACAGCTGCTTGGGCACTGTTTGCTACACTAGGAACATAACAAACAACCATTGGAATACGATACTTACAAGACCAAGCAATGTTAAATATGAGGTCAATACAAATATACAAGAGAGATATTATCCCATTGCAAAAGTATGTAACAGGATACTATACTGTACTGGGCACGTCCTACCTTCTCTTATGAAGGTGGTGCTGAAAACTAACTGGAATGTGATAGCAGAGTGTGAGGGTGTAATCTTTGTATACCTGACCTGAGAAAGTACATTCTTTCAAAGGTGCAAAGATCGGGTAATGAGACCTCCAGAACTGCACTAACCTATCAACAAGATCTCTTGATAGGGCCTCCATCTTCAACTGACTCTCACCCAGTGTAGCACGAAGCTTCTCCACTGCAGAAACAATATATGTACCAGCAAGTGTTAAGAGTGGCAGAACAGTGCAGCAACACTCTATTTCTGTGCATTCCTTTGAGGGGGTATAAGAATTGGTTTGGTCTGACCCAGCACCGCTGCCGTGTGGCTCAAGCTACACTGCCAACTTGCACCACAAAGGAACACTTACCCTCCCCAGTGAGTTCAGCAATCTTCCTTTCCCTTTCCTCCAGCTCCTGCCCCAGCAGACCAGCAGCCTCCGCAGCCCCTCTCACCTCCTCCAACTCACTCTGGAGGGGAGGGAAATTGGTTGATTGGAGTGTCCGCCTCAGTCATATGACCACCCATGAATCAGTATACACCTCATGCAAACAATACTTTCCCGAAATAGTAATCTCCAGTAATCTCCAGTAATCTCCAGTGTCAGTCTCATTGGTCACACCCAATCAAAGTCAAACCAATGCCAGCTGCAATCATGGGTTTGCCCTAATTAGTGGGCCAACATTCATAATCAACCAAAACACACACCAGTACTGTCCGCTGCTCCCTCCGCCACCTCTCACTCTCCTTCAGAGCGTCAGCCAGCTCCATCTGTGAGTGCTTCAGGGCAACACTCAGTTCAGATGCCTGGTCTGTAAGAGAAAGAAGAGCACTCCATTACAGCAGCTAACAGCTTCGGTCAAGAGCATCTTCCTTCCGTCCCCAGGCCCCGCCCTGGGGCTATGCTTGGGTTAGCCTCATTCCCAGGCCCGCCCTGGGGCTATGCTTGGGTTAGCCTCATTCCCAGGCCCCGCCCCGAGGCTATGCTTGGGTTAGCATAGTAGAGGTCTACGGTCAAGCACAGTGTGATGATGCCTATCATGTAGCCTCGTTCCCAGGCCCGCCCCAAGGCTATGCTTGGGTTAGCATAGTAGAGGTCTACGGTCAAGCACAGTGTGATGATGCCTACAATGTCATGTATACATGTAGGTTCAGTTAGCCTCGTTCCCAGGCCATGTGGAGTAAGTCACCAAGAAGAGGGAGGCCTGGGAGCAAGGCAAGGTTGTACCTCTTTCAAACTGTTCCAGTACTGTCTGGAGATTGTGCAATGCTTCAGCATTACGTTCGGCTTCCTCCTGGGCACTGGCCAGATGCAGGAAGGCATCGTCCCTCTGAGCAGCCATGACGTGCAGCTGTTCACGAAGATCCTCCAGCTGCTGTTGAGTATGCTGACTGAGAGAGGAGGGGGGGAGGAGTGGAGGAGGAAGAGAGGAGGGTGGAGGGGGGGGGGGGGGGGGGGGGGGGAGTGGAGGAGGAAGAGAGGAGGGGGAGGAGTGGAGGAGGAAGAGAGGAGGGTGGGGGGGGAGGAGTAGAGGAGGAAGGGGGGGGGGGGGGGGAGTGGAGGAGGAAGAGAGGAGGGGAAGGGAAAGAGTGGAGGGGAGGAGATGGAGGAGGAGAGGTAGAGGGTGGAGAATACACATGCAAAGAAAGTAGTTTAGACATAGAGGTTGGGGAGTATTGAAACTGGAAGTAGGCATTAATTGAAACACTGCCCATCGTATATGACTTACCTTTGTACTTGTCCTGCCATGTTGGAGTTCTGGAGTTTGTCCTCCAGTCTGAAGATCTGTTGCTTCAGTCGTGTTGCCTCCTCGTCTGCCCTCAGGGCTTCCTGTGTGTACTGCTCCTCCACCTGTGAGTGTGTGTGTGTGTGTGTGCGCGCGTGCGCGCATGTGTGTGTGCGCGCATGTGTGTGTGTGTGTGCGTGTGCGTGCGTGTGTGTGCGTGCGTGTGTGTGCGTGCGTGTGTGTGTATATGTGTGTTGTGTGTGTGCGTGCATGGGCAAGAGGCCAACAAGACACAATTATCTTTGGCTCCAGAAAATGGTTGCAAGTATTACTATGACGATGATATACGACACACACACGCACCTCCACAAGATGCTTCTTCAGTCGTGACAGCTCCTTTGTGTACCTGACGCACTCGGCCTGCTTGGCAGCTAGCTTCTCCTCCATCTCCCTCTGCAGAGCATCGTAGTCTCCCTCCAGCACCTCCACACGCAGCTGCAGTTGCTTTCTGGCAGATGTTAGGCTGCTCGCTTCAGGTCTTAGCACACTCAGCTCTTGCAGCAGTTTCTCATTGTCGGTTCTCAGACTTGCCACCTCGTGATTCAGCTCCTGTTTGGTCCGACCGAGTTCATCGGAAAGCTGACCAATCTCCTCCTCCCTCGCTATCAAACTAGCTTTCAAACTGTCCCTGTCGGAAACTACCTGTGAGAGTTCTCTACTCCGTTGCTCCAACGAGGACTGCACTTCATGCAAGCTACTCTGTGCTTCCCCTACGATACCTGTGGCTGCCTGATGCTCAGAATGAGCCAGTTTCGCCTCTTGCTCCAAACAAGCTAACCTTTCCAACAATGCAGCCTTTTCTTCTTGTGAGCGGCTTTCAAGTTCACTGCACTTGGATGTGAGCATCTCTTCCGATGCTTTTCCTTCCTTGCATCGCGTCCGCAGTTCCGATATTTCACCTTCCCGCTGACTCAGCACATCTCTCAACTCCTGGAGGTTCTGCTCGTGGGACCTCATCGCCTGCAAAGATTCTTCCTGCTGTCTTTGCAACTGCAACATGACCACCTCCTTCTCAGACCGCTCTGACTTCAGTCTTTCCAACTCTACTCTAAGTTGCTCTTCTCTCTGCTGAAACTCTTGCAGAGGCGCCTGCTGGTTCGTATCCCGCTTGTCCTTGTGTTCCTGCAAATCCGACTGAAGCTGTTGGTATTCTGCTACCATATATTGTGCCTCCTTCTCTAACTCTTCCTTTTCTCTCCCCATTTGAGCAAGACTGCCCTCAAGACTCTTCCGCAAAGCTTCAGAGTTGGCAGCCGAAGCCTCCAACACGGTGATGATGTTATCCTTTCTCTCGATTTCAGCTTCCAAGCTTTGAAATCTTTCCACGAACTGCGAATCAACTTCACTACCCGTTGGTAGCTGCTGGTAGGAATCCAGATCAACATCTTCAAAATGACTGGTTTCTTGATGAGCACAAGTTTCAGTAGCTGTTGCCAATTTTCGGTCGTTTTGGGAGACTCTCAGGTTTTCTAACTCCATTTCAAGTTTAGAGGTTGTCTCTTTCAACTGTGAGATCTCCTCAGACAGCTGTGAGTTCTCCAGCTCTAGTTCGTTGCTTCTGAATGTTGCATCGTTCCGTGTCAGCAGAGTGGAATCCAGTCTTTCCCGGAGGGTGGTGACCTTTTCCTCAAGGCCCTCTCTCTCACTCAAGAGTTGACTGAGTACTACGTCATACTCTTCAGTCACCTGAGCAAGGTGTGTTTGAAGCCTCTCACACTTTTGAGACTCTGTGTGCAGCTTCAGCTCCAACTCCTTTGTGGAGCCTTCTGCACCTGTCTCGTTGACCATGGGCAAGGAGTCACCATGCTCCTGGCCAATTCTTGCTAATAGGACATCACCTCCACCTCTGAAGTGTGAAAGCTCCTTGCTTAATTCTTCATTCTCCGCCCTCTGTTTCAACAATTCAGCCTTCAGCTGCTCAATAACCTGTCTAGAGTCTACGGCAGACGTCTTCTCCCCCAACTGCACCTCAGACTCTGCTTGCAAATCTTCTTCCCCCTCAGGTTGAGTCCTTTCTTTCAGGGCGGCAATCTCAACCTCTTTGCTCTTCACTTCCAGAATGAGACCTTCAACTTGTGAGTTCAATGCCTCCACTTCTTTGTGCGACCTCCCGTGCTGCTCTTGCAACCTGGAGACACTCTCCTCGTGCTCAGCTATACTGGATTGCATCTGTGAAAGATTTGACACCAGTCTTTCTCTCTCATCCTCCAAGAGGTGGATTTGGGCATCTTTCTCTTGCGTAATCTGCTGCTTTAGGGCACCGATTTCCTCATGAAGTCGAGTCGTAGTCAACTACAAACACAAGAGAAATAGAAAGCAATCATGGTTGACTCACAAACAGTAAAAGGGTGTCGAGGGAGGTGGCACCTTATAACCAAATACCTGTTCCTCCTTGAGCTTAGAAACCAGCTGGGTATTTGACTCGTGCAGAGCCGTGTTTCTTGAATTCGCATGCTCCAACTGTTCCCTTAAGTCTGAAGTAGATAAAATAATGTGGGGATAGAAAGAGCTTCAATTCATTCATGCTTCCAAGGCATTTGGACTGAACTGCAAGTATGAGATCAGATGCTACCAGTGCAGCTGCTGTTCTGGGCTACACAGGAGGGTCTCATCCATGCAGTGTATTTGACCACTAGCTCTCACAGTCCACGGTAAACCGTTCGCTCACCCTTGTTCAGCTGCTCCTGCTCGTGCAGTGTTTCTCCCAGCAGCCTCCCCCTCTGCTTCTGGGCACCCTCCTCCCTCTCCCTCTCCTCCCTCGTTTCCTCCAACATGGCCACCAGCTCACTCACCCGCTCATCTAACATCTTCTTCTCTTCCTCCAAGGCAGCCAACCTCTTCGACAGCTCCATGTTCACCTCCTCCAGAGACGTCTTGCTTTCCTGAAGAGTTTCCAATTCGGAGGACAAAGGCTGCCCACCCTCCATGTCGGCAACTGTCTTCTGGAGTTGCAGCACCTCACTCTCAAGATTGGCACACCTAGTCTGCGATTCCTCCAAGGATGTCTTCAGCTCTGGGCTGGGCTCTGGCACGGAAGCTGCAAGCTGGTGGTCGTCTTCTGTGGGTTGAATCCTGTCTTCAGAACCACCTCTGCCAGCTGAATAGAACAGCACAAAAGATTTGAGGCTAGCCCTACGATCATCCCTGACTGCTGTTGAACAAAATAGATCCAATGCAGGTTCCCCTCAGGGGCAGTCATGGTTCCCCTCACGGGCAGCCACGGTTCTCCTCACAGACAGCTGCATTTCTCCATATAATTAAAGGGGCGTACTGATTGTACCCACCTGCCAGGTCTTCACGCATCTCTTGGAGCTGCTGCTGCAGCTGCTCCACCTCTCGCTGGTGTCTCTGGCTGAGGGACTGCAGCCGCTGAGAGTGGACCGTCTGCAGAGCCGTCAGCTCTCGCTGGTGCTGCTCTAGCTCCAGCTGCAGGGAGTGCTGGAGCTCCTGATGTGTGTGTGTGTATGTGAGTGTGTATGTGTGTGTGTGTGTGTGTGTGTGTGTGTGTGTGTGTGTGTGAGCATGTGGGGTGTATATGTGAAGTGGAGAGTGTGTCCCCACTAGGGAGTATGCACGGTCTCCCTTCACCATCACTAAATCCTGAATACCTTGATCTGCTCTCTGAGGCTCACGCTATCATCTCCAGAATGGGAGCCCTCAGAGTGAGTGGATGACATCTGCTACAGGGAAAATGGCCGCACCAACTTCACAGCCTTGCCCTGGACTCTGACAGAATACACATCCCCCCCCCCCCCCCCCCCCCCCCCCCCCCCCCACACACACACACACACACACACACACACCACCAACCCTTACTGCAAGTGGCTACATGAGTATATTATACCTTCTCTTGTGCGACCGCCTTCCAGTGCTGGCACTCCACTTTGAGGCTTCCCAGCTCTGACTGGAGCTGATTTATCTCACTCTGAGAGCTAACAACATCACCAAAGTCGTGGAACTCCTCCCCCCACCCGTCCACCATCACCACATCCCCAGCATCCCCAAGTCCTCTATCACCCACACCATCACCGCCTCCAAAAGAAATCTCCTTCTGATGCAATTCGTTCGAGTGAGAGAATCGGGGTTTGGCCAGCTCCTTGAGGGGGGACAGTGTCCCTGAGTCATCTTGCGGGATCAGTCTCTTTTGTTGCTCCTTGAGGCTCTGATTCTCCGTCTTCAATCTGCGGAGTTCGCTGTCTTTCTCCTGGAAGACCTTGCGGTATTCTTGGGAGATGGTCGCAATCTGGTACTCCGCAGTCTCTGCCTGTTCATTCAGTTCATCACGGTGCGCCTTCAGCTTCTCCCACTGGAAAGTAAACGCTCTGAGGTAAGCTCGGCAAGATCTAGAGACAGAACACTGAACTCTGTATGCTAGACAATTTATTTGGGTTAGGGTGTGGCTACTGCATAGCATATGACAGGAGCGCATGATGACATCATCGTCATGGCACAATGACGATGATGTCATCATGCACTCTTGATATGAATGCTAATGTCCTGGCTGACAACCCTAAACCTCAGCCCGATCATGTTCCTCGGTTGACCCACCTACTCTCGAGGATCAGAATGCACAAATAAGGTCATGTTGATCATACCTCTGTCTGGATGTGTCTGTTCAAGCTTTCCAAGTCACTGATCTTCTTGCGTGCTACCTGCAGCTCTGCAGCCGGATCTGAACAGTAGAGGTACGTTTTTGTGCCAAAATTTACACATTTTGGAACCATTTTCTAGCAATTATGGCACATTTTGACATGCATATGCCAATCTTGGAATTAATCCTAAATTGACAGAAACAGCACTCCTGTTCTAGATATGCCACTTCTGCCAAAGATGGACCAATGAACCAAATTTAGTAATAGACTTGGAAGAGAACATTGCACTAGGTATGGGTACATGAATGAGATATGAAGCTGGGAATTGTGCCACTGTGGTCAGCATAAAAAGAGCTTTCAAATGATGTCCTTAAAATGATTTTTGATCTCGGTCACATTTTTGTCAAAAAATTGCAGTAGGCCAAAGGCTATAATCCATGGTTTTTCATGATTTTAGGTCAAAATTCAACCAACAGCAAAGTTGACATCATTGGAATGCTCCATTCATGCTGACAACACTGGTGCAAATCCCAGCTTCATATCTCATTCCTAGCCCAAGATACCTAGCATAATAGTCGTTCCCAGCCCTTCCACCAGTTTTGGTCACTTAAAAGTATTTTTGTGTACTAAAAAACTTGGAGGCTTGGGAAGGAGGCTATACATGCAGGACGCCCTCCACAACAAGTGGCAGCTAGTGTACATGTAGCAAACAAGACAAAACTTGTAGATTAGATGGTTCCATATGCCCATATTTTCATGAAGAATGTTCATTATAGACAATCTTTGCTGGCTTCACTGCGCTAACCAGGAGTGTTGTTTCTGCCTTCATTGTTCCATTTTTGGCAAGTGTCTCAAGACAAAGGAATGACGTACTTGAGCAGCGTCTGGAAGCCCCTCCCTTATAGGAATCAATCCGCACTGGTGTTGGTTGGCCTGGGACCATGGCTAATGCAACACTATAGCTTGCTTGTATAAGGTAACAGAGGGGATTTCCGGGCAGTCTTTTAATTCCGGACATGGCATTCATGCCCCTCGCATTTGCTCTGTTAGCAATTCTTCTGAACTATGATAAGTGCACATGCATCCCTACCTTCGAACTTTCCAACGCTGTGCAGTTGTTAGCAAAAACTGCTCCTAGAGAGCGAAAGCTGGGGCTGTGTCCGGTTATCCCCTGCTGTCCGGAAACCCCCTCCGTTACCTTATGCAACACACCATAGCTACCACGTAACCAATGATGATTGGGCCGCGCTGGTGTTGGTTTGTCTGGGAACATGGCACTATACTCTATTGTGCAACACACCATAGGTACCTTGATGATCAAAATTATGGGCAGAGTGAGGGGGGTATTAATTAGAATCGTCTTGGTTGGCAGTTTTGCTATTCGTGAGATCGTACCTTCCACTTCTTCCGTGGTTTCTGTGAGCACCTCCTTCGTGAAGCTGGAGATCTGGTCGGTGAGCGAGGAGAACTGAGACAGCCTGCCTCCCAACCACGACATCTTTAGCAATTTAGATTTAACCCGTATAAAATTAACCCCCTTGTCGAGGGTTTATTGCCATGGAAATAAGGTTCAGTTTATTGTTGTTGGGCATTAATTAGAACAATATGACTGACTGGGACTCTTTGAAGAAGAGAAAGTGAATGGTCTTGAGTCAAGGGTCTCGCTCGTTACTTCGATGAAAAAAAGTATCGGAAGTGTATGGAGACTGTTCAGGGTGGCACAAATAATTGTGCAACGTTAAATCCTACTGCCATTACTGGACTGACGACATGGAGGAAGGACGAAAACCAGGGTTCCAAAGAGCTGTCCCTTTGTGCTGGTCATGATCTAGAAGTGGAGCACAGTGATCAGGGTCCAGGAATGGAACACAGTGATCAGAGTCTAGAGATGGAGCGGAATGACGGTCCAGGGATGGAGCGGAATGATCAGGGTCCAGGGATGGAGCATAGTGATCAGGGTCCAGGAATGGAACACAGTGATCAGGGTCCAGAGGTCCTAGGGATGGAGGACATTGCCAAGCAGGGTGTGGTAGCTGAGGGACAATGGTGGCATGTAAACAAGGGGGGATTTCCCATCCCTGAAGAGACATGGGAGAAGATGTGGCAGCATGTGACCGATACACACCCCAGTGGAGCTGGCATAGAAGAGTCCATCCGGGAGAGACCGTGCAGAAGGGTAAGTAGGATAATGACATCAGCTGGAACAACGACCAGTGAATCACAACTTGTTGCTCGTCTGTCAGGTTCCATTCCCGGCTGTTCCCAGCGTGAGTGTACCCTCTGGCCAGCACAGTGTGCAGGAGAGCCTGATGGCCGTGCAGACGTACCTGCAGCAACTGCAATATCCTTTTCCCAATGAAACATCAGTTTAATGGCTCCTTCTCAGTTTAAGCTTCCAAAGCAGATTGCTCTCCAACCTCAGTTGCTATAATATACTATTTCCTGCATATCAGTATGCCATGCTTCATGAACTATAGCGTTCACACTAGGAATGGTTGTACATGTCTGAGGGAGATAACATTAATAGCCTCATAGTACTAAAAGGGTGTTTGATGCTACGTATGCATGCAGCTGAGTGTCCACATATCTGAGAAGAGGATACCTTGACTTGTTGATCAGGTACAACCACACAGGAACTCAATTCTTTGAAGTACGCAAAAACAGACCTCTTTCAAGGTATGGTGGCTGCGAGGCTGATAAGATCCAAGCATTTAATACCCTCTGGTTCTCTCTCTCAGGTTAATGGAGACCGCCAAAGAGATCATTCATGATTCCCTTCCCATCAAGTGTCTTGAGGCAGTCATCGTGGCCCTCTACCTCACCGTGCCCCTCACTAATGTGCAGAGGTTTCCTCTTGGGTTCAAATCCAAGTGTGGAGATATGTATTACAGGTAGCTAGTGATAGCTGGTGATAATCACAGCCCTCCCAGCTTTCAGTACAAAGCTGGGAGCTAGGGACCTGGGAACGAGGCTAAGTAATCACCAGTAATCTCTAAGTTGTCCAGTGCTTCACACACAGCACACTCTTGTACCTCACTCAGGCATATTGTTCTGGGTGTGCACCATGGTGGCAGCTACGGAGCTCTGGGGCTCAGCCGCAGAAAGGATCTCATGTACAAACCACTGGTGCACAAGGTAGGGACTAGTGGCTAGAACCGTGCACCATCACACGTAGCCTTATGACCCAGGTTGTGCATAAATTAATGAAAATCTAGGGAGAAGCTGTGTATATGTTGCTACACTTCACACAAATCATGCAGAGACGAAAATAATTTGCAGTAAAAATTTGATCAGAATCGTATTATACCATGCGTAATATGAGCTCACCTACTTCTTGGGTGCTAGGTTGAACGTACAAACTTTGAGGAATAGTTAAATTTCTGTGCTCAATTATCCATCCATCTTCCCCTCCTTCCTCCCCTACTTGACACACCTCCACCTCCACACTCCCCCACCTGACACACCTCCACCTCCACACTCCCCCACCTGACATGCCTCCACCTCCACACTCCCCGCCCCCTCCCCACCTTGACACACCTCCACCTCCACACTCCCCGCCCCCCTCCCCACCTTGACGCACTCCCCACCCCCCTCCCCACCTTGACACACTCCCCCACCTGACATTCCCTGCACACCTAGTCACTGATGGCTCTAATACAAGATTTCATTGACTCCTACAAGAACTGTAAGCTGGCCTGCATGAATCGTCCCTACCATACCATCCTGCACAACTTGTCTTGTTTGCTCAGACCAGCACAGGGTGGTGAAGGTGAAGCTGAGCCCTCCAATCGTACATGACATGCACAGCTGTGAGCAAATCCAGTGGAAGGTGAGGTTACATACTTTGTAATGCTGTGCATTGGATGTTGATTGGTTGTATCATACGCACTGTGTACTGGGAAGTACATGTATCTTGTCATCATACAGTCCAGTACACAGTATGTATGATCATCATACATATAGACAGTCCAGTACACAGTATCATCATACATACATACAGACAGTCCAGTACACAGTGTGTACGATCATCATACACTGATGGTATACAGACAGTCCAGTACACAGTGTGTACGATCATCATACACTGATGGTATACAGACAGTCCAATACAGTGTGTACGATCATCATACACTGATGGTATACAGACAGTCCAATACAGTGTGTACAATCATCATACACTGATGGTATACAGACAGTCCAGTACACAGTGTGTACGATCATCATACACAGATGGTATACAGACAGTCCAGTACATAGCGTGTATGATCATCATACACTGATGGTATACAGACAGTCCAATACAGTGTGTACGATCATCATACACTGATGGTATACAGACAGTCCAGTACACAGTGTGTACGATCATCATACACTGATGGTATACAGACAGTCCAATACATAGCGTGTATGATCTGTTATCATACACAGATGGCATACAGACAGTCCAGTACACAGTGTGTACGATCATCATACACTGATGGTATACAGACAGTCCAATACAGTGTGTACGATCATCATACACAGATGGCATACAGACAGTCCTTGAGGCATGCCATGTATCCAGACCACTGTATGTGCCCACCATACACATGTCTCTTGCCTGTTGCAGTTCCTGAGCCTCCCTCTGGGCCAGCTTCAAGCGGAGGAGGTGAAGAAACTTGTAGAGAAGTTCTCCAGGACAATGAGAACTATACAGCCATGACAGACTGCCTTCAAACTTGTATACCATAGCTTGTATGTCAAACAAAACCCTGAGTGTAGGTAAGGCATAGCCTTGTTCCCTTGGGGGGAGACACGCTGAACAACAATACCTAGCTAGTCCTCATGCAACCTCTGCACCTAGCATGAATAGTTTTGAGTCATGTTTGGGGTTATGTGTGCTTTAACAAATGGACCCTAGTAACCCCTTCCATACTTTGGTTTTGTTGCTATGGCAATGACCTCACGACAGAAATTAACAGAAAGGTTATTTTACCTGTACTTCATTCTGTAGACAACTCAACACAATTACAGATATGTAGCAAAACGGAACCACACAATCAGCAAGCAACAGAAACAAGGCGCACATGAAAGTCACAGGACAGTCACATGATAGTCACATGATTACTAAGCCATGAGAACAATCTGGCCAGACTCACTCCCAAGCAACAGGAAGTGATTCTCCTGCAGTGCTGTCAGAGAAGAGACGCTGCGTATCTCTCTGTTGCGGATCCTGGTAGATACGGGGGTTGAATCCTTCTGTGTGGTCAGTTGGTCAAGATCAGAGTTTTAGTGACAACAGTGATCTCAAGAAGTGGAGACAAAGGCACTTACACTCAGCTCAAAGTTGTTGTGCATGACGACCTGGCCATTGGAGGACACGCTTATTAGCTGATCTCTGACAATCTCCAAACAATGAGTGCTAGACGACTGGCCTGGAAGGGAAGAAGGGAGGGGAGGAAGGGAGAACATGTAAGTAACTATAATCTAGTAAACTGGTCTTGCCCACTCACCTCTGAGGTGGTGTAACAGCTTGGCTTGCGCTGGCTTCCACAGTGACAGTAGTCCACTGCCGACACTGGAGACCAGGTTACCCCTGCGTGTTGCTTTCAGCTGGAACAAACTCTCGTTCCATGAGGTGGTCTGTGGGTGAGGGAGGGAGGAAAGGAGGGAGGTGAGGGAGAGGGACGGATAAAGGGAGAAGGAGGGGGGGGGGGGGGGGGGGGGCAGTTGGAGCTGGACCATGTTTTCACAAGGTTGATAAGGTGTGTGTTTCCACTGCTTACCTGAACGGGGGCTAAGTCGTTGGGTTTCCACGCGCCCAGCAGTTCCCCAGTGCGAACATCAAGAGTATTAATCATACCATTGTAGTTACCCACAGCTATCCAGTTGTCAGCACAGGCCAGTGATCGAATGATACCTAGGGAGAGAGCACACATACACCATCACGTGAGGCAGTAAACATTGCACGGTTGTCAACATACCTCCAGTGGGGAACTGCAGTCTCCACAGGTGCAAGTAGGATTTCATACGCACATCTATAAACCTGCAAATGTCAAGAGCTGTCTGATACTGAGAGCATTGGTTGGTAGGCACACAGCTAGTCGCATGCTAGTCACATGACTGGTTGAGCTCACCTGAGTTGGAGGTCAGAGGTCGCTACGGCAATGGTAGAATGGGGCAATGGTAGGGACCTCATAGTGACAAACTGTGTTCCCCTTGGAGAAGAGAATTGCTGGAGGCAATAGCCTGTCTCAGGGTCCCATAGCTAGTGAGAGGAAGGCCATAGTTATACAAGATTAATCACACAGCTGTGTTTGTGTGTGCTCACATGCAAAGACCCATCGCAGGAGAGGATGTTGTCCATGGTCTCTAGCAGCTCCACAGCTGACACAGGCTTCTGGTGTCCTGTGTACGTGTACCTATGAACAAAGAGGTGTGTGTGTGTGTGTGCACGTGTGTGTGTGTCATCAGTTTTGAACTACATGTACAGCTAGCTAGGTGGATCACTCACTCCACCCTCATGAGAATGTTCTTAGAATAAAGTGCATTATGCTTAGTGCACTATCACCTGCTTGAGACTGAAGCAGTGCCATCACCATGGTTACGGAGGGACCAGAGCTTCACAGTCTTGTCTTTGCTGCTGCTGACAAAATAGTGCTCACTGTCAGCCACGGCCAGGTCTCTGATGGTTCCTTTGTGGCCTGGTGTGTATGGGGGGAGGTGAGGGATGGATGAGAGAGAGAGGGAGGGGTGAGGGATGGCAGAGAGAGGAGAGTAGTGAGGGATGGCAGAGAGAGGGATATGGGAAGAGGGGAAAGATGGAGAGTGAGGGGGAGGAGGTGATGGATGGGAGAGGGAGGGGAAGGAGGTGAGAAAGGGAGGTGGAGGTGAGTGGAGGGAGAGGGTGGAGGAGGTGAGGCTCAGGGGGAAAGGGACGGACAGATGGGTGAGGGAGAGGATACTAACTCCCAAGCAATCGTGCATGAGCTACAAATTTCACAAGTACCTGAAAAAGTCTGCAGTTTGAGGTTTAGGAAGTGGTCATGAGACCCCTGTGTATAGGGACCTGGGAATGGGAGGAACAGGTCAATGCACAGAGTGGGAGTGCCGGACTCCCGGTACTCAGACCTACCGACATGCATCTGATCCTCCCAGAGGTAGGCCCAGTTCCCACCCAGAGTGCAGTCCAGCTCCTCGAAGCTGTTGGGTGGAGACAGTCTCACTCAGCAATCACAATACGTACAACCAACAGACGCTTTGGCTTCCGAGTTGGAGCAATGTCATTTGCAGAAGCCCATGACTCATTAACCGGGCACACAGTAGCTCAGTACTTTCTATTTCTTAACTGAAAGGATGCCTGGTCTCATAAACTGCATCGAAAACACATCATTCGCCACACATCATGCAGCAAGTAATCAAAACTGGAAGTAGGATTTGGCTGGCCTGGGAATGGCACGTCTGAGAATGATACTGAAGGAGTTACATACTAGACCTCTTCTCAGAGCCGGATACAACCTCTTACCTCCCTAGGCTTGTCACTGTGCCCCTTGCGTCTGCAGGTGATTGGACAGCTGCAAACTTGGCATCAAAGGTGGCAGAGTAGCGGCCCAGGGAATCGGACTTGGGGAGCTCTGGCCCATCTGAGGAGGTACGGCTCCAGAACTGCAGGAAGGACTTCCCTCCACCTACCACACCCCCCACTACACCTCCCACTACACCACTGATCACACTTCCTCCTCCTCCTCCTCCTCCCACTCCTCCTCCTCCCCCACCCCCTCCTCCACCACCACCTCCTCCAACTGTCTTAGAGACCTAAAAAGAGCATGAGAATCTGCCGTAATCACACACACACATGCACGCACGCACACACACACACACACACACACACACACACACACACACGCACACGCACACACACACACACACACACACGCACGCACACGCACACACACACACACACACACACACCTCCTCATTCTTCACCCCCTCTCTATCTCCCTCCTCAGTGAGATCCACAAACCAGGATGACTGTCCAAAGCTTGCAGAGTCATCCCCGAGCCCACGCTTGGCACTGATGGCAGCAATGGGCCCCAACTTTAGAGCAAAACTGTCATCGATATCATCATCTGTGTTCTCTTCACTTTCCGAATCAGAGGAAGACAGAGAATTGTCCTCTGAGGCATCAAAGATGCTCGGCAGGGGGCTGGGCTGGGCCTTCTGGTCGTGGCTGTATGTGATGCCCTCTATCAGGTCAGTGTTGTAGAGCTGGTTGTTGAGGGTGTACTGTCCAAGCAAACGACAGAACGGGACGTACGCAGCGTGTGCCATTGCGGGAGAGAAGGTTGTGCACACTTGTCGGAATGCCTCGCTGTTTTCAAAGAGAGTTGTGGTGTCTTCCTTAGGAGGAGTGGTCGCCGTGTCCCTCCCCTCCTCGCCCTCTCCCCTCTCCCCTCCCACCTCTGCGTCCTGGGACTCGGGACTGGGGCTGAGTGGGTGGAGGTTGACCTCCTTAGACACGGGAACCGCCTTGCCAGAGCCAGCAAGCTGATGCTCTAACACGCTCGAATCGGTCGGAGTTTTCAGCTCGTCCAGATTTCCATCGTCCGGTTTCTCACCATTTGGCTGATCCCATTTTGGCCGCACCCGTGGCTGCTCAGGTTCCACGTCGGACACTCTACTGCGGTTGCCGTTCCCATGCACCCCACTGAAGCAGGCAAAGAAACACTGCAGGGTTGCCATCAGCTGTGATGCTTTCTCCCGTCCAAGCCTCTCTCCTATGTGGACCAGCAGGTGGACCATGGACTGGCAAATGGTGGCCCTCGCCCTCCCCCCGCTGGGGAAAGTGGTCTGAGAGGAGAGGAGCTGGATTAGCAGAATGAAGTGGTTCTCACACAGGTCCTGTGGAGAGAGAAACGCAGATCCGTTCATGTGTGTGTTTACCTGGGTCCATCCCAATTACTGCATACGCTGACATCATACATCATATCCTAGTAGGCTAACACAAAATCAAGTGCTAAAAATTGCAAAGAAGAAAAAAATGCTGCAACTGAGATAATGCTGGGCTAACACATGCTAAGTGTAGTTGTGAACATAGGACCATAACGTAAAGGTTTAACACTTCCCCAGCCAAAGGCGCCTTTTGGCGCCATGAGACTTTCAGCTTCATGATGTCACATCCGGCAATGTCCTTGGGAGATAGGCTCTGCGCCAGCAGAGAGGGCGGGGCAGGGGGAGGTGGGTGGGTGCACCCGAAGGGTGCAAACAGCATGGCCGTGTCTGGGCTCCGCGATAGAAAGGTCTTGGTCGGCACTGGGAGGGCCATTTCAGCATGGCCGTGTCTGGGCTCCGCGATAGAAAGGTCTTGGTCGGCACTGGGAGGGCCATTTCCGCCGTTTTTGGCATAAATGGACTTAGAAAGTAGCTGTCTTGCCTTGTAGGGCCTCCATTTCCAGCATACATCGCCCGTTTTTCAGCTACGGCAGGTTGGCATTTCTCGGGAGGCTTGATTGCAAGCCCGTTAATTGGTGGGTGTGGTTAAGTCACGTATATGCTCAGTATAGCTGAAATTACCTGTGTGAGCAGTTTCGAGCCCAGCAATGCCAGGGAACAGAAATTAGGGTATGTTTAAGTGTTCTATAGACTGAAAATGACCTAGAGAAAGTATTTGGCCCCTAAAGAGTTAAGCCAAAACACACATTTGAAGATGTGGGGTATAGAACTAGGCTTCTGTTTTTCAGTGTTTGTGTGTTAGACCACTCTGGTTGTACTGACTCACACCTCTTACTTCACTGCATTGGTTTAATGTAAATGACACTTTGTATGTGCATGTGTATGTGATGTACAATGCATGTGCAGGCATGTGGTGACTGTGTGTGTGTGTGTGTGTGTGTGTGTGTGTGTGTGTGTGTGTGTGTGTGTGTGTGTGTGTGTGTGTGTGTGTGTGTGTGTGTGTGTGTGTGTGTGTGTGTGTGTGTGTGTGTGTGGGAGTGTGTGACCGGTGACCACAGCCTACCTGGGTGGCTGTCTCAAGCATCTCTTGTGACATGAACTGGATGCACAGCCGTGTGAGAGCGAGGGAGGTGGCCAGCCCCGCCTCGGACTTCATTGTCATACGAGTCATGGCGGACGTAATCTGAACATAGCAGAGAGAAGGAAATAAGAGGAGGAAATTAGAGAAACAAGCAAAGGTCAATTATGCATCAAATGAAAACAATTACGTTGCAGTTGACTAACTTGCAACCTCAACTACACACATGACCTTGTGAAGAATGAAAACATTGCCCACAAACAAACAACTGACAAGGTCACGCAGCTGCCTCAACTCACCAGGTTTTCAGCGTGTGGGAGGTACAGCCGCAGTATGATCGCATCACCGTACAGCCTGGCGATGGCGGACAGGCACTTGAGTGCCATCGTGCCCCGCCCCCTCAAGTGGAGGATGCCCGTGAAGCAGTGATACAGGCTCTCGAGGAGTGGCTTTGCAATGTACCTAGTGGTTAGGACTGGCCCCAGACGTCGGACCAACCAGCAGATGCAGTCGGCGGCAACCTGTGACATGTGTGAATTGATGGCCATTGTCTCTGGGTCGGCCGAACAGATGCTCTCAGCCTCCAGCACTTGTTCATCTTCTTCACTCTCGTCCTCATCCGCATTAAGGATGTCGTCAACTGTGATCCCAAGTGGGCGGCGGCCAACGGGGAGGGACACCTGACGCCTGATTCCACTGAGGTTGTTGAAGGGAGTGTGCCCAGAGGCTGGGAGTGATTTCGCAACCTCACCACTGTACAACTGTGCAGATGCAATGGAGTCTGTCATTGACAGTCCGAAACTTTGAGTGACACTACCACCAGTCTGGGGGCTTGGTGAGGAAGGATTGTAGTCTGTCAAGCTTGTATCAAGCTTCAGAGATGCATCACGGTCGAGGGGAACACTGGATGTCAAACGCGGATCATCGGGATGTGCCCTCTTTGTGCCTAGGACACCAAGGCTTGAATGCTCCAAAGCCCCCTCACCAATCAACTTCTCTGACTTAGGGCCAGTCTGGTCGAAGAACTGGTCCCATGGCTTGGTTGGGGACTCCCCCCTCCCCCCACCCATCTCCTCCTGGCTCTCCACGTCACTTGTACCAACAAGTGAGCTGAGGACCATCCTCGGCTGTGCAAGCAGCGACTTCTCTGGGGCGTCATCGAGATCTGAGTCCACACTGCTGCACTCGTCTTTGTCCAAATCGTACATCCCTCCCTCGGAAAGTGCAAGGCTGAAGGTGAACTCAGATGCCTTGCCGAGTTCTTCCAGTCTCCCGGAGGATTGCAGGAAGTCGGACTGCACAAGAGTCAGCACACTCTCTGTTTTGTGTCTGGAACTATTTTTCCGAGTCGGTCCCTTTGAGGCAACTCTGGAGGGCTCTATAACAGCTTCAATAATGAAGCTGATCAACCGGCCTAAGAACAAGCTGAGACCAAATCTCTTTATTAGCATATCGGCCATGGGCCGGCTCAGCAGTTGGGCTCGCTGGTAGGGCTCGATGGGTGAGTCAAAAAGGTGGATAACTGGAGCAGAGAACAGCCTATCGATGTTCTTCTTGCTCATTCGCTGTGCTAGAGGATTCAAGAAACTGCAGATCGACTCAAAGGAGGTTTCAGGAGACTGAAACAGAGGATAGATGTGCAGAAGCAAGAGGGTAAACCCCTCATTGTTTACAACTGCAAGAATGGATTCCAGGTGGTCTGAAATGAAGCTGATGATGCAGTTAAGATCGGACCCCTGGTCTCTCGGGATGACCATCTTCCTCAGGTCCCTGCTCCCAAACGAGCAGTCCCTACAGAGCTGCTCCAGCTTGTAGACAAACTTGTAGAGAGGTTCGAAATAGGTGGGGAAGGAGACAACGGGGATGAACGGTTGCAGGAGAAGATTGGCAGAGAGTGTGGAGAACTTCAGGTCACCAAAGGTTGGAGAGTTGTCCATGTTGGGGCAGAGGACAAACTCAGCTAGATTCTGTAAGTAGCTGGATATATAGAGAGGAGGTAGGGAGGGAGGGGAGGAGAGGGAGCGGAGGGAGGGGGAGAGGAGGGAGGGGGAGGGAGGAGAGGGGATGGGGACATAACACTCAGCTATTCATTTCAGAACGTTCCAGCCAACTCCTAGAGTGGAAACAATTACTCCTTGTTCTTCTGTGGGTCTAACATACATGTACTGGTAACTCACACAGGAAGGTGCAGCTGTCCCGACTTCATCAGCCTCCTGATGGTCAACACTCTCTCAAGCAGACCAGCATTGGTAGCCATGGCTACCCTCAGCTGCTTGACACAGCACATCTCAATCACTGTACAGATCAGGGCAGTGATGTCGACGGCCACCCGTTCCTCAAATGAGGGGTACATGGACGGGTCTTCTTGCTGCTTCTGGAGTACATCAATCACAGCCTGTGCCGTGGATTCCTTCGGAGAGGACTAACGGAGAAGGACAGAGACAATGTGACTCGGCTACACAAGCTGCTTCCGCACTTGTAGTTGAGATCTTTGTTACGTAATGATGTTCACAATATGCTAGCATGTGATGCACGCAAGACTGAGAGCTATGATGCAATGCCACGTAGAGTTACATGTATGATGTAATGCCAAATGGTTTACCTTGAACAGGAGGAGATCGTCTGGATTCCACTGGTCCTTGAAGACACCTCCGTCGTCCTTGCAGGACCTGTTAATAAAGTTGGAAAGATCTTCCAGTCGCGAGAGCTGTTGCAACAAGTAGGAGTCCTTGGGAAACGACACCTCTGCATTCTGCCACTCGTAACTTTCAGCAATTTGATCACCTGGGTTGGACTTGCGCTGTCTGAAGATGTAGTTCACCATCGGAACTCGGAAGCGACTGGACTGCGGTGTCGTGACGACGACACTTTCCTTCTGCTGAGGAGTAGTGGTGGGCTTACTGGATGGTAAAGTAACCACAGGGAACTCCTCGTATGTAATCCCGACTTCATCCTTTGGGAGACCGGAATGGGTAGGATCCAAAGGTTTCACTCCTTTTATCTCGTCTGGGAAGGTGACATACTCGTACGAACCGTATATCTCATCTTCGGTGTTATCGTGGTCCCCCGTGTTTCCAGTCCTCAGAGACCCCTTGCTGAAAATCTTCCCTGGGGTGGCCGCCTGCCGACTGAGGATCATCTCCAGGGTTTTGGGATCGTTTGATGGTGGTGACTGGGGCAGCTCGGTCGAGACAGACTCGGTCTTACACCTGGTCAGCTGCTGCTGCTGTCCAATTGAGAATGCAGTCACGTTCATGACACTACTCATGTTGAGGTAGGACTGCCACTCAAAGAGCACTAAGGGGGCGCTCGTGGTCCGAATGCGCTTCGGGTGCGAAGACCGGAACAGTTGCACGATCCCACAGTTGGTGGGGTTCTTGTGCTTGTCAACGAGAGAGACATAGACATTCTTGGCTCTGACAGCAGCCTCTCCTGAAAGCTTGTAGCCAAAGATCAAATCGATCCAGTGATGCAGTTGAGAGGACACAATTTCACCCTCCAGAACCGCCCTGTGGACACTGATCAGCTCATCGGGAGAACTGCACCAGGAGGGAACCTCCAAGTCTGGCAGATCAGGATGAATCGACTTGAAAACATTCGAATCAACAAAGTACTCTGGTATGCACTCATCCGGAGACCAAATGTACATCTTCTCAATGGAGGAGGGGTACTCCTCGGGGACCCACCTCGGCCGAACGTGAGAACAGAGGACCTCCTTGGGGGTCCTTCGGGCTAGGTACACGTAGTAGGTGACGTCAGAGGAAATATCACCAATGTGGTGGGGCACAAGGGTGTCCTGATCTGGGACGAGGTGGATTTCTTCTTGGGCTGACAAGTAGGTGAAATCGAGCTGTCTATCTCCCTTTGTGATGCGGTACTTGGATTTGGTGAGGTCTCGGAACCCGCTACTGCGATGCGTGAAGTCCATCACCCACGGGAACATGGGGTGATTGTTGGGGTCCCCCAGACACCGGCCCGCATGGTAGTTGAGCACCATCAAGTAGTCAAAGTTGCTCAGCTGTCCATGGCGCCACTTTTCTACTGCCTCCACGAGATGGAGGGCAGTTGGGGGAGAAACTAAGGAACTGCCTGACAGTCTGTCTGCGCTTGTATCGACAGGCGGGACAGAGTTCTGACATGGTACATCAGTGGGAGTGGCCGCTGATTCAGGTAGAACTGGGTTCGGGTCGGGAGAAGTGGAGGCAGCAATCTCGGTGTCACCACCAGCATCTTCACTAGCTTCAACGTGAGTGTTGCCCCTGTCTGCACCGTCCTTGCATGAATCAACGTCACAAATCACTGAGGGGGGTAATCTCACTTGGACCCAGAGCCTGGTGTCAATAAAGATGTTCTTTAAACTCAGTTCTCCCAAAGTGATTCCCTTACTGTGGCAGTGATCCAACAGCTTCAGCAGCTGGAAGATGATGTAAAGTGTCTTAGCAACCGAATCGTCAAACATGGCAGAGCTGTGGATGGTTGCATCGAAGAGAGTGAATCGCAAGTAAGGGTAAACGAGATAGAACGCTCGTTTTGTTTCCAGTGCCGCCAAAAGTGGAGTTAAGTTTGAATGCACTCCGGTCTCTTGTGCCTTCAGCCTGCTGTGGGTGAACTCCCCTGAGGAAGACAGGAGGTCAGTCTTGGAATGGGATGCAGACTCATCCCCCGCCTGGTTCCCGTTCTGGTCTGGAGAATCTGTTTCGTCCTCCTCACTCCGGATGTACTTCAGATCCACGTCGTACAGCTGTTTCACTAGCTGCTGCACAAACGCCTGCACAAGGGAGTGCGAGACACCCATCAGGAGATGGCCTGAACAGGCGACTATGCCAGTAGTGGTATATAGGTGGTACATGTACATGTACCACCTATCCTATCCACATACTGGATACATCCACACATGTGCTCCCCCCCCCCCCCCCCCCCCCCACACACACACACACACAAACACACACATCACTCACACTTGTTACTGCCCTCCTAGCCGCACCACCCTCAGGGAGATGCTGCAACAGCTGCAATATCTCTTTCCAGGAGAGCAGGAGGTTCTCCTGTGCCACCTCCGTCAGAAACTCATGAATGCAGTCCAGAGAGTAGCCACTGCACTGAGGAACAAGACACCTGCAAGCCAGAGAAGCAACGAGAGACGGGCATCAACAACATTTGCGAACACGTAGACGTTTGTTAGTACGTTATTCCGAGTTTAAAATTGAAATATCACAAGTCCAAACATTTCAATCCATGCAATGAAATGTGGATACAAGAACTGAGCACAAAATTACAGTGATGATGTCATGGGACGATGCAATCAGTATCTTGTATCTGTTTTCTCTCTCTACTATTCCTGTACACGACCAGTCATCACCAAAGATCAATGCATATGGATGGGCTGCTTGTCAATCATCAACTCCAAACAACAACCTTGAACCTATTCTTGTTCCCAGGCCCTAATATGCACGAGACTACCTTGAACCTTCCTCATTTCAAGACTACTGCTTCGATGCCTGCCTGAACGAGGCTACTTCCTCAATGTTTCTGTACCAGACAAGAGTGCAGAAAACATACACCGGCACTTGCTGATGCAGCCAGACAACAGGACCCGCTGACACAATTTAGTTGTCCTTGGTCACAGTAAGGACTTCTCCAGAAATATAACGGGCAGTGTTAATCTTTTAGCGTTGATGGAATACGTACCTTTGGCCCTTCTTCCCCGGGACATGTGACTTCCTGATGCAAGAGATGTGGACCCGCTGCCAGAGCTTGGGCAGGACAGACTCACACGACGGCTGGAGTAGCCAGTGGATCTCCTCTGGGTGCATCGTAGGTACATGGGATTTAGTCAGGTGACCAGCCGCCACTCTTGAAAGCCACTGTTCATGGACCTAACACAATAAAATGAAAAGCTCAAATCATAGAACCAGAGCACAGTTTTGTGTACACTCGAAGATTCATCATCCCCCCTATAGTCCAAGATCCACTGATGAATCCATATACGTATCATGCGAGATTACCATTGCATTGAGGTGTAGGTTTAGGATAATCTCGGCCCAACCAACCCCAGCACGGATCGCTTTTAGTATCGAAGCTATACACGCGCTGGATAAACGGTCTGGGAACAAGACTAGGTTTAGGAGTCAGCACAATGACAGCACAGCTTTGGAAAGTATGAAGGAAAGGGGTAGTCATACATGTGTCAGATTTTTGATCGCAAAATATATCCTTGATCGCTTCATCGTTCCCTTTCAAAGCTCTTGATCGCTTGATTTACGGGGGGGGGGGGGGGGGGGGGGGGGGGGGGGGGGGGGGGGGGGGGGGGGGGGGGGGGGGGGGGGGGGGTTCAAAGGGCTAAAATTAGCCATGCCCCCTTCATCTTAGCCGCTCGGGGTTTGTCTTCATCCCTTGATCAGCTCTTGAAAAGAACTTTCATCACTTCAATCCCGGTCGCAAATGATTCAAGCAACACATCAACCTGGAGAGTTGCTAAACATGTCAAAGGAACAGATTGGAACCCCTACCTTATGCATGACTACAAAAGTTGATATAGGCTCCAGTCCACCAAATCACTTTGGGAAGTACTTTTTTGAAGACGCATGCATACTCACAAGACAGTCCACCTCCAGGCAGTGGCCACGCATCTCCCTGCCGCCCAGCCGCTCTTCCCATTGGCACGGGTCAAGCCGCAGGTCCGTAAGCAGCAACGGCCTGAGCGATTCTGTAACATCTTCGCTTTCCATCCCTGTTTAATAAATCGAGAAGCTAATACTGTCGCTCCGCCCCTCATCTGTCCAGCCAGAGCGAGCTCGAGTAAAGGAGGCGGGACTCCTCTGGCAGGAGCCCATTCTCGTTATGGGCTTCAGGCATAGGCAATGTAGCTCCGCTCGGATCTGCTCCGCTTTCTACACCGCATACGTGACCTTTGAACCTCGGGGGCGCGCGCAACCGGAAACGGGTTTAAAACCTGAATTTGTAATTGTAATACATGTAGTAGCAAGTTTTGGCGGGAAGTCAGGATGGCACACTCGTCTTAGCCCAGACTACATAGATCAGGAACCCTACTACTGCAGGAGATCATCGGTTCCAGGATATAATATTATAATGCAAAAGACCTATAATAATATTATTATATCCTTCAGTATTAATTTTGTATTTCAGTGGTCAGCTTCTAAGATGCAAGAATGCACCAGACAGGTACAGGAGTCACGTCACTTGTTACAGTAATTCCGGAATAGAAACTCGGAAGATGTTGGGTCAACCTTTGATGGAGCCAGTGTGAAGTGTCGGCTGGAGTCAAGATCCATGATGCTACAGGTAATATCAGATATGATGCTGACGGAAGGGAGAAGCCTATGTATGACTAACTACCCTCCTCTCCTAGTTTCCGTTATTTCATTTCCGGGGGGAGAGGAGGGTCTAGCAGACTAACTGTCTTTCTGTGTAGAAATGTATACTGTTTTTATGCATGACTTCAAATTCTAAGGCCCTACACTAATTACATTTCAATGAAAAAGCAAACACTGCTCTACATACATGTGCAATGCAAAGTGGAAACTGACTCGGGCCTCACCCTCCTTCCAAAGCTCATGTCTATCTCACAGAATTCATGGAAAGCCCACTGTCTCTTCTAACTAACGTCGAAACGTCCTTGCCTCTTCAAGATCACTGAGCGGCAGAGAGCGTGGCTTGTTTCAAATATTTTTGGCGGGAAGTCTAGGTCAGGTGATACGCGCATGCACAACAGGATACATCCGGTTTGGGCTTAAATACTGAATTTGTAGCAAGTTTTGGCGGGAAGTCGGGATGGCGTGTTCGCTTGCAGACTGGGGTCTGAACATTGCCTCCCCAATAACCGAGTACGGAGGTCGGGCCCCTCCGTACATACCGGTTCTCGACTTCCCCGCCTAGCAGCCGGAGTACGCCGGTTCCCATCTGACCACCGAAGCTAAAGGTGTCTGGTGGAAAGCAGGTTAGCCTCCTGTGATTCCAGACACGCCTATCCAGCGCTCCTGAGGCTTACACTTCGGTGTCTGACCTGTCACGGAGGGATGGGTGTGTTGCTAGGTTGTTATTTTTTTCTTCTTTTTTTTTTCTCTTTTTTTTTTTCTGTGGAAGGTTGCTAGACTTTATTTTCTTTGTTTTTGCTCCTTTAGTCTCATTTTTTTTTGTCGCTTCCTTTCTTTCTCCAGGCTTCTCTTTAAAATTTGTATGAATCAATCTTGTATCAATACTCGATCCTTATGGAACTAGAGGTGTTCATAGAACACATACCCCGCGCGGAATGTCTACAGGATACAGTGCAACTTCAATCGACGACTCGACGTGGTGCTATATAGCGTATACTGTGTTCGTGGCCATATCCAAAGTGTGGGAGTGACCGCTTACCGTATATACAACAACTTGCATAATATTGTGAAGCTGAAGAGGTGGGGCCAAATCATACGAATAATAGGAAATAGCTGGAAAAAACAGCCGAAACAATAGCCATGATGTCTGTGAAGTACATAAATCGTGAGAAAATACTGTTTCTTAGCGGTCATCTCGAAGCATGAAGTTTCCAAATGCACTGCGTGTCCTGTTCTTGATGGGACTCGGAGGTCACAAAGAGGTGGAGCCAATGTTATGAATAGTTATAAAAAGTAGGAAATAGCCGAAATGCAGCGAAATGAAGCGCCTTGACTTCAGTCAGGTACACATAGAGCAGTTTTTTGCTATTTGCTATTGTTTGACTCCCTTTCGATGGTTTATGAGGGTCTATGTGGCAAAATTTCAAATTTTTTCGCCTGACAGACGACTGACAGACGGACAAAACCGATTGCTTAACCCCGCTTCACGCATGCGCGCGCGGGGTAATAATTATTTTTGATGAGTGAGGCTGTATACTAGCATCACCAGACCTTGACTACTCATGATGCGTACCAGTGATGTTGTTGTGAATAATAATTTGTAATTGCATTTTGTGATGTAATACATGCAGGAAACACTATGGATACTTAACTTGCGCTATGGTGACTCGCAACCAGGGTTGCAACGGCTACCAGGAGTGTGGTTGCCCCTGGTAACTGCAGCAGGGAATTACATTATGTAGGTGAATGTAGCACAACCCCCAAACACTTGCAGCTTTGCAATAACTGTTGTGAGAAAGGCCTTGCTGTGCCAGCACAACTTTGACAACAGTCGAAGAAGATTCCAGTGTTATGATTCAGTGGAGGGAGCGCTGAAAACTGACAAGATATGGATAGTCACATGACTACTTGTGGCATAGCCATGCATATAAGATTAAGAGAAAGAACCCTATACATACACTGTATCCCATAGGAGGCAAAAAAGAAGACCAAAAGAGTAAGTCATAGCTATGACTGCTTGTGGCATATCTATCTCGTGTCCAGCCGGAAATACCTATGGAAAATCTGTCTGGTAACATTGGGCTTGATAATACTGTCCAAAAATTCCACACCTTCAGGCAGGAATTTGAGGGTACCTATAGAAACACTGTACTGTCAATTACGGTGCTTCTGGCTGCATGGGCACGCGACTATAGTACTGCACATATGGCACCCTAGTTGTTGTTTAAGCCTCAATTAACTCCCTGATTATATTCCACGCTATTCCGCTATATCAAGAGAACTGACCAAAGGTACAAGACTGTAGGTATTTCTGGCTGGGCACAAGACTACATGCAGATCCAAACACTCAGTATTCCACTTCCTTGATACACTCTTCAACCATTTCCCTGAGACTAGGGTTCTCCATGGCAGCTGCCACCCTCTCCTTGTCATTAATCTGCTTGTTCACATCCTCCTCTATGGAATGAGTGCCTTCAGAAACATATACGTCCAGCTTGAAAGTGTGTTGGAGACTCCGCTCCAGTTTCACCCTCATGCAAAGTCCAATTAGAGTTGCCAGTGAGCAGTGCGGTACGGTGGGGGTGAACTCGATATACTTCCTCTTCATTTCCTGTTCTTTTGTCTGTGTTCACGTGTTTCACAGTGATCAGTTCCTCCCTGACGACATTCAGCTCCTCCAGGGTGTGGGGGTGCTCGGGTCCTTGATGTCACGAACAAGATCTGGAGAAATTAAGAGAGATAGAAGACGTCGTAAATTAATTCTATATATCAGAAATTCACAGGATACCGGTAGTTGCCGGCCTACCATTGTTACTGTAGCAGTCAAAGTTAGCTGGTGTCCGAGAATTGATGACATCCTGCAGGTGACATATATATGACTAAGCTCCTGGGAGAGCATATTTGGTGTGCCTGACCTTTCACGGAGGGCCCTCGACCAAGTAACAATGCCAGGGTGTTTATGTGGGAGCTTGAGCCTTCGATCATGATCACCTAAGGGCTCTATCCTATACCTATCTATAAGATCCCATGTTAGCCTATCCTCCTAGTCTCCACAAGTCCGAGAGCGGTGATATCGATCACTCCAATACCACTATAGTTGTAACTCATGATACACCTGAGGGGGTTTCCATAATGATGACAAAGCCTCTAGAGTTACAAAATGCATGTATTTGCCTGTACTTAATTACCAAGTACATTGTGTTCCTACATGTATTACCATCACAATAACAACATCACTGGTACACATTACCAGACCTTACAACTGAGTATATATGAGTGTGGGCTGTCGCTATACCAAGAGAACTGACCAAAGGAACAAGACGGATTTTCCTGGAATCCATAGGTATTTCCTGATGGGCACGAGGCTGCATAGAATCCAAACACTCAGTATTCCACTTCCAAAGTCCAATTAGAGTTGCCAGTGATCACTGCTCATGAGCAGTGACATCCTCTACCTGGTGGCATGACAAAGCTCCTACTTCGGTGCGTCTGACCTTTCACGGAGGGCCCTTGACCAAGTAAAATGCCAGTGTTTATGTGGGAGCCCTCATTTAAGGGCTCTATCCCATATCTATAAGATCCCATGTTAACCTACCCTCCTAACCTCCACAAGTCAGAGAGAGTGGTGATCAGTTGTAACTCATGATGCAAGAAGGGGTGCAGGGGGTTCTCCATAATGAAGAAGAGGGAGTTACAAGTGAAGCAGTCAAGGGGTCCTTTTGGTGGTCAAAGACTCAAAGATGGTCAATTTCTACATCCTATGGAGTAAGGCTGGCCATGTCAACTAGATGACATGCAAGAAATGTAGTTGACAACCTTAAGGTAGGAAACATGGGTAGAGCGATCTCCGAAACCAAGTTGATGGATAAATGGGCAGCATCAAAGCGTACACAAGTTTCAGCAATACTTTGCATCAAACTGCTCCCTCTGCTTGAAAATGCCCTAAAACTCAATTTTAAGGCCCTCTACTAAACAGAAAATTTGGACCCTCTCCAAGGCCCCACCCACACTCTGACCCCATCATCAATACACACACAAAACAGGCCAAAAAAACTACGCATGGATTTACCACCTGCTCTCCTCACTTGCAGGCTACAGCCCAAAACTCACTGCCACCCTCAAAAACAGAGGTTTGGCTACCCTAGGCTTTCAAAAAAATTTCCACGCACACCAGCTAAAACCGACTCAAGCCAACTTGAAGGGCACTCTTCAAAAGGTCAACCTACCCCCTGCAAAACTAGGGATGCTTTTCCACGTTCACCTCTCGGTTACAGAGTTTTGGCCACACATTTACTCCCTCTCACCAGCCCAGTCCAGCTACCAAACCAGCCAAATTCGCCCTAACACGAAAATGGGCGGGGCCTGTCATGCCGAAAGGTCAACTCTCTAGACTAGTAGAGTACCTTGGCCAGGGAGCTGTCAGATGCTGTTCACTTTCCAGGCTGTTCTTCGGCCACTTCAGCAGCCCCACAAACATTCTGCTCACTCAACCTAGCTATTCACACTCAGATAGCCCATCGCTACACTCAATAAGCTAGAGTAGCTCCTTACTTAAAAAAAAAGAAGAAAAAAAAGAAAAAAAAAAGAAAAAAAGAAAAAGAAAAAAAAAGAGTGTTGTAACAAATCTTCAAAGTACCGCACGGCCACATCAGAGTACCGATTTGAAACTTGAAAGGACCGCTAGCAGAGAGAAGCCCCCCATAGTAAAACGTAAACAGATTAATAACTCTATATAACCGTATGTGAGTGACGTCTTCTCATTAATTATTCATGAGTCTATCATCTCCTTTTGTATTTGTTGTACAACTTATTGCTATGTAATTTAGCTGTAGGTTACACACCAGACTAGCTTATGTAGCTATTTGTGTAACCATTGCATTGCACCAACCTGCTAATGCATAAATGTTGTAAAAAATAAAAAAATAGAAAATAAAAATGAGCAAAATTGCGCGATTTCGCCGATGTCATGCTTCCTACCTTAAAGCTCTTGAAATGCACTATGATCTGACGTCTGACCAATGTTTTTAAAATGAACTACGATCTGGTCAATGTCTTCCTCCACCATCACCATACTTGCTGTAGGGTTGCAAGTTACTAAGTTGAGTTACTATACATCACAAGATAGGGATCATAGCATAGAACATATGAGTACCCCCCCCCCCCCCCCCCCCCCCCCCACACACACACACACATTATCTGCTGAGGGATTCACTGCATTAGTGTCAATTGATAAAGATTCTTGCAAGAACAACAGCCACAATTTACAGGACATGTTCTATCCTACACATGTGTACATCAATGTATACAATGGGATTACAGGAATGCACTCATGCAGCACATCTTTCTTGCATGCATTATTGAAGATGGCTGTTGTATAATGCATTATTATGCACCCAATTAAGTGAGTCATAAGCAACACCGTGCCAAGATATTCTATCCTGAAGGCAGGAATGCTTGCATCGGCATTATTTGTTCTTCTTCCACTTTCTTAGCTGTTTCTGATTCCAGCAGTTTTGATGACTGGAAAACTAGCATCCATATTATCTGTTCTTCTTCCAGTTTCTCAGCTATTTCCCGCAGTTTTGATGCAACTTTGGATCTCGATCCATGGCACATATCATACACGGTGGAAATAAAGGTAGCAAGATCGATTACTAGGCCAATGCCTAAAAACAGTCCATCAAACACACGGTAGGCAGTACGACCAACGATCTTTGTAGCAAGCGATGCTACCCAACCTGGCTGGGATGCAAATTTTTCTAACCCCAGGAATAATACCTGTAGGACATCCCAAACAGAAGATGCAATTCGTAGAGCGTTTTTCCCCAAGCTGATGATTCTGCACAGGAAGATAGCTGACTCAACATACTTAGAATCTAACCTTTCATTGAACACACTCCACGCTGCTTTCAACTTCTTCACGACATTGTTGCTTGCAGCGCTTTGTTTTGTGCACACGCGTCCTTCTTCAATTGCCTTCATAATCGTGTCGCTCAACCACTCAAACATCTTCCAGCGTTTCTTTACCACTTCAACTTGTGCTCTGTCAGCATCAATAGCGGCCTGAGCCTTTGACTTCTTCTTTTTGGAGATGAAGTGTTCAGCGATTCCCGTTCCCGTGGTGACAAAACCACCCACCGCTGCCGCTCCGCCCCCTATAGCAGTCAGGACAAGCGAGGTTCCCAAAGAAACGGGGGATAAAGCTATTCCAAGCACACTAAGTACCCCTCCTGCAATGCCGACGGAGCTCCCAACTAGCTTGGATATGTTGACATTGAAATGGTGTTTATCCAATTCCTCAATAATGCCATACAGCTGCGCTAACGTATATTGTCGAACATAATGCAGACGCTGGATATCCTTGGCAAGTCGTTCAGAACACTCGTAGACCGACAGCAGCAAATAGTCAAGATCTACGCTGGCACACGTACTCATTGTGGTGTCGTTGAACACGACTTGATAGTAAAGACTAAGTAAGTAGCTAGCATAATAAACTAGAAACAAAAAATTTTCTTGCAAAAATTACAAATGATTTAGTGATGGCCACCCCGATCGACTCCCGAAAAAGCAGACAAACAAGGAATGCCATTAACCAGCCTCAGTCCCATCCCATTGAAAAATGTAGAATTTAGGGATGGGATGGGACTGAGGCTGGTTAATGGCATTCCTTGTTTGTCTGCTTTTTCGGGAGTCGATCGGGGTGGCCATCACTAAATCATTTGTAATTTTTGCAAGAAAATTTTTTGTTTCTAGTTTGTGAGGTTTTTGAGCGCATGGAATGCGTAACTTTCCTGATGTCAGATTTTATTCATTGCCTTCATGGATGTGAACCTTCTGCTGGGCACTGAGCAGGCTTTGATGCTTCATTCTATTTCCACTAATAGTATTCCAAAACTCTAACCTCACTCACAGTTAAGTTCCGCACTGTAGTTACGTCATGAAAAGAAAGCCACGCCTCCATGATGGCATAGTCACGATAGATCTTGGCAAGAACAGGTTGGTAGAAATTCCTCGCAGCGGTAGTGAGGCACCAGATGATGGATTCACAAGGATTCAGCTGATCACCAAGCGCCCGAAATGCTGTAAAAAAGAATGCAACGTGCGTTTGCATGTGAACTGCGCATGCGCATTTGGCACGCGTGACCTCTGGTTGCATCAAAATGGCTTCGTGCTAGCAATTCACGGAATCGTAGCTAGCCAGCAGTGCCGTTCTTGCCAGTATGTAGTCAAAAGGGCCGAAAGGAGCTACTGCGACGAAAGCGATGTTGTTCTGTGAGTGAACTAGCTCAGGAAATGCTTTTGTTGTCCAGCTATGCTAGTCAATGAGAAAGAAGAAGAAGAAGAAGAAGAAGAAAGAAAGAAAGAAGATGACGAAATCGGAATTTTACGGCGACTTATTACTCGACTCCCGCGTACTCTCAGGTACGTTTGCGAGTGTTTTTATGAACTGCTAGGCAGTATCATTCTGTCTGCATGCTTGGTTTGGGGGGTAGTAGCTTCTTTGGCCGTTTTCCTGCTGGTGCATCAGTATGGTATTTCGAAATTTCCTTAGCCATCCCTAAATAGAGAACGCTACCGCGTTCTCTGATTTATGCCGTAGTACAAGTATACAAAAGTGCTGCGCCATGCACCAGCGACATGGACATGGACGGGATTAACCCCGGGAAAGTCCCTTACCAGGGTAGCCGGCTAGCCTCGTTCCAGCCTAGCGCATAGCCTAGCCTGGGAACGAGGCTAGTAGCAGGGCGGCGCGGCGCAGCGCGCCTGCACTACACACCCTAATGTGATGAAGAATTCCACTTCCTGGATGTAGCTAGCCTCATTCTGGCAAAGCCAGACTAGCTCCCACCTAGCTTTTCATCACTTGCCACTTTTCCGTATTGCAAGTGATGAAAAGCTGGGGTCAAGATCCATGATGCTACAGGTAATATCAGGTATGCTGCTGACGGAAGGGAGAAGCCTATGTATGACTAACTACCCTCCTCTCCTAGTTTCCGTTATTTCATTTCCGGGGGGAGAGGAGGGTCTAGCAGACTAACTGTCTTTCTGGGTAGAAATGTATACTGTTTTTATGCATGACTTCAAATTCTAAGGCCCTACACTAATTACATTTCAATGAAAAAGCAAACACTGCTCTACAATCAATCAATCAATCAATCAATCAATACATGTGCAATGCAAAGTGGAAACTGACTCGGGCCTCACCCTCCTTCCAAAGCTCATGTCTATCTCACAGAATTCATGGAAAGCCCACTGTCTCAGCGTGGCTTGTTTCAAATATTTTGGCGGGAAGTCTAGGTCAGGTGATACGCGCGCGGTACGCGCATGCGCAACAGGATACATCCGGTTTGGGCTTAAATACTGAATTTGTAGCAAGTTTTGGCGGGAAGTCGGGATGGCGTGTTCGCTTGCAGACTGGGGTCTGAACATTATGGCAGAGGCGGCGCCGCCGGTCCGGCTGGTCCGGCTTTGGCCGGACCACTTTTCCAGCCGACCTGATTATAATATCAAGTGCAGTGTAGTCACGCATAATCTACTTATATGCAGACTCGGCAATTGCATCTGTTTCTCGTCCTAGTTGTGGGCCTACCATTGAAACTCCACAGCAGCCAAGGTCTTTTCTTTCCAAAAACGGCCATTTTGATGCTACGAGAGCGCTTCCTCGTCGCTGAAAATACATGCGAAAATTTTTTTCCGCGCTTCGCGCGGACAGATCGACGCTTCGCGCCTCTGCGCTACGAGTCGGCCGTACCACTTCTTCTATGCCGCTGCCGCCCCTGTATGGTGGCCGATAGGGGAAACCCGAAGCGGGCGCCCGACGCCCGATACCCGATGCATGTCGGCCAGTACCCGATGCATGTCGGCCAGTACCCGAACCTTGTCGGCAAGTACCCGAACCTTGTAGCCGGTACCCGAACCATGTCGGCCAGTACCCGAACCATGTCGGCCAGTAAGGTAGGGCGGGGTAATTCGGGCCACGGTATAGTACGGGGTAATTCGGGCCACTTCAACGTTGCAACAGGAAAGAAGCATCCTTTTTATTCTTGCTTCTAGTGAGTTGTAGGCAGGTTGAGTCCCTGGATATACATGGCCAGAAGTTTGCCTAAAGTCTGTCCGTTTTTAGTTACCGTTGACCTGAAGTTGAAGTGGCCCGAATTACCCCGTGGCCCGAATTACCCCGCCCTACCTTACCCGAACCATGTCGGCAGTACCCGAACCGTGGCGGCCAGTACCCGAACCATGTCGGCCAGTACCCGAACCGTGTCGGCTGTACCCGAACCGTGTCGGCTGTACCCGAACCGTGTCGGCCAGTACCCGAACCATGTCGGCCAGTACCCGAACCTTTTACTGCCGACATGGTTCGGGTACTGGCCGACAAGGTTCGGGTATAGCCGACAAGGTTCGGGTACTGCCGACATGGTTCGGGTACTGGCCCCGACATGGTTCGGGTACTGCCGACATGGTTCGGTACTGGCCGACATGGTTCGGGTACCGGCGACAAGGTTCGGGTACTGGCCGACATGCATCGCCGGGGTACTGGCCGACATGCATCGGGTATCGGGCGTCGGGCGCCCGCTTCGGGTTTCCCCTATCGGCGCGGCCACCATAGAACATTGCCTCCCCAATAACCGAGTACGGAGGTCGGGCCCTCCGTACACACCGGTTCTCGACTTCCCCGCCTAGCAGCATGAGTACGCCGGTTCCCATCTGACCACCGAAGCTAAAGGTGTCTGGTGGAAAG
The DNA here is from genome assembly GCA_963931865.1 of Axinella damicornis. Lineage (NCBI taxonomy): Eukaryota > Metazoa > Porifera > Demospongiae > Axinellida > Axinellidae > Axinella > Axinella damicornis. The sequence continues at coordinate 1,261,895 of OZ007510.1, read as the reverse complement.
CAGGTTAGCCTCCTGTGATTCCAGACACGCCTATCCAGCGCTCCTGAGGCTTACACTTCGGTGTCTGACCTGTCACGGAGGGATGGGTGTGTTGCTAGGTTGTTATTTTTTTCTTCTTTTTTTTTTTCTGTGGAAGGTTGCTAGACTTAGTTTTCTTTGTTTTTGCTCCTTTAGTCTCATTTTTTTTTGTCGCTTCCTTTCTTTCTCCAGGCTTCTCTTTAAAATTTGTATGAATCAATCTTGTATCAATACTCGATCCTTATGGAATAATTATTTTTGAAGAGTGAGGCTGTATACTAGCATCACCAGACCTTGACTACTTTTTTTTTCTTTTTTTCTTTTTTTTCTATAACAATTCTGTCATAACAGACAAGGAATACATGTACATAGCATAGGCTAATACAGGACATGATCCCTAATTATAAACGAAGATGTAGATTACTTTTAAATGCAGAAGCGGAGGATGCACAGACCAGTGAAGAATCTAAGTTGTTCCAGAAAGAAATAGTGTATGGTACAAATGAATAAAAATAGGAATTCGTATGAGCAAAGGGTCAGGTCAATACAAGGTTGTGAGGTGCATGGTGAGTAAGAGAGGTACTGGGAATAAAAATGCCATCATCAAAATAACACAATTTGTGGACAATCTTGTAGAGGAGACATAACCTGGTTTCAAGTCTCCGACACTCCAGTGAAGGAAGGTGAACGATTTCTAGCAGATCCTCGTAACCACTGTCCCAAAACTTTGTGGCTATACGACAGGCAAATTTCTGAACATTTTCTAGCATAATTATGTCTTTCTTCGTGTGAGGGGACCAGATGGCAGACGCATAGTCAAGGTGTGGTCTAACCAGGGAGAGATAGAGTTGAAGAAGGGAATGGCTTGGTGCGTTATTGTAAAATCGTCTGTAGAGTAGACCAAGGATCTTTCTAGCCCTACTACAGACAGATTGAACATGCTCACCCCAAGAGAGGTCATGCGACAAAAGGACACCAAGGTACTTGAACATTTTCACCTGATCTAGTGGGTGGTTGTCAAGAAGGAGAGGTTGGGATGGGGTAGATGCAGTTCTCCTGCGTGAGACTACCATATATTTACATTTGTCCCGGGTTGAGTGCAAGAAAGTTGGCGCAAGACCAGCTCTCAACCTTGTCAATGTCCTCCTGGAGAGCAACAAAGTCTTCCGGTGAGTTAATGGTTCGAAACAACAGTACATCGTCAGCATAAAGTGTTAATTTAGCGCCATCCCTGAGATTGATCTTAGTAAGATCATTAATGTAGATCAGAAAAAGTAAGGGTCCAAGGACAGAACCTTGAGGCACACCAGATATTACGGGGGCTGACGGTGAGGATTGGCCATTGACCACAACCTTCTGTGAGCGGTTGGTTAGATAGTTGGTAACCCAGTGCAGAATGTGAGGATCAAAGCCCAGGCTTTCCAGCTTCTCAAGAAGAGGCCGATGAGGGACACTATCAAACGCTTTGCGGTAGTCAAAGAAAACAGCGCAGAGCTCATGACCATGTTCAAGAGTGGAGAGCCATTCCTGAGTCACTGATAATAGAGCAGTCACTGTTGATCTACCAGAACGAAAACCCCACTGGGAGTCCGATAGCTCCTGTTGGTTGGCTAGGTGTTCATACATAAGACCATGTATGTGTTTCTCCACTTGTGATGCATACCAGTGATGTTGTTGTGAATAATAATTTGTAATTGCATTTTGTGATGTAATACATGCAGGAAACACTATGGATACTTAACTTGCGCTACGGTGACTCGCAACCAGGGTGGCAACGGCTACCAGGAGTGTGGTTGCCCCTGGTAACTGCAGCAGGGAATTACATTATGTAGGTGAATGTAGCACAACCTCCAAACGCTTGCAGCTTTGCAATAACTGTTGTGAGAAAGGCCTTGCTGTGCCAGCACAACTTTGACAACAGTCGAAGAAGATTCCAGTGTTATGATTCAGTAGCCTCGTTCCCAAAACGGCCTGGGAACGAGGCTAATGATTCAGTGGAGGGAGCACTGAAAACTGACAAGATATGGATAGTCACATGACTACTTGTGGCATAGCCATGCATATAAGATTAAGAGAACAGAACCCTACATATCCCATAGACTGTCAATTATGATGACGGTGCTTCTGGCTGCATGGGCACGCGACTATAGTACTGCCACATAATTATGGCACCCTAGTGACTGTTGCTAGATGCAAGGCAGGCTCACATGGTTGTTTAAGCCTCAATTAACTCCCTGATTATATTCCACGCTATTCCGCTATATCAAGAGAACTGACCAAAGGTATAAGACTGGATTTTCCGTTGGTATTTCTGGCCGGGCACAAGACTACATGCAGATCCAAACACTCAGTATTCCACTTCCTTGATACACTCTTCAACCATTTCCCTGAGACTAGGGTTCTCCATGGCAGCTGCCACCCTCTCCTTGTCATTAATCTGCTTGTTCACATCCTCCTCTATGGAATGAGTGCCTTCAGAAACATATATGTCCAGCTTGAAAGTGTGTTGGAGACTCCGCTCCAGTTTCACCCTCATGCAAAGTCCAATTAGAGTTGCCAGTGAGCAGTGCGGTACAGTGGGGGTGAACTCGATCTTGATCCATACTTCGTCTTCATTTCCTGTTCTTTTGTCTGTGTTCATGTGTTTCACAGTGATCAGTTCCTCCCTGACGACATTCAGCTCCTCCAGTGTGTGGGGGTGCTCCGGGTCCTTTATGTCACGAACAAGATCTGGAGAAATTAGAAAATTAATTCTCAGACGTACACCATCAGAAATTTACAGGATAGTTGCCTGACCTCTACCATTGTTACTGTAGCAGTCATAACCAACATTAGCTGGTGTCCGAGAATCGATGACATCCTCTACCAGGTGGTATGACAAAGCTCCTGGGGCAGCATACTTCGGTGTGTCTGACCTTTCACGGAGGGCCCTTGACCAAGTGACAATACCAGGGTGTTTATGTGGGAGCCCTCATGTAAGGGCTCTATCCTATACCTATGAGATCCCATGTAAACCTCTCCTCCTAGTCTCCACAAGTCCGAGAGAGTGGTGATCACTCCAATAGCACTACAGTTGTAACTCATGATGCACCCTGACCCAAGAAGGGGTGGGGTTCTCCATAATGATGAAGAAGAGTCTGAGTTACAATCAATCAGTCAAGGGGTCATTTTGGTGGTCAAAGCTGCTCTTATATATAGATGGTCAATTTCTACATCCTATACACCTTATGCAATTACATCACAAAATCGAGTGCACATGATGCAGGCAGCCATGAATTTAATTAAAACTAAGTGCACGTGACCGGCAGCCATTTTGAGTGGCTAGAATAACATTGCTAGTATGGAGAAAAAAAACGGAGTTTTGTCTGCTTCTCGCAATCTGTGCAGGGATCAGCCTGAACTTACCAGGTATGCTAACTACTTAATAGCGAACGTTAACATACTTGAAAGACAGTTATGCAGCTGCGCGTGTTTCTGCAATCACAATAGAACGTACCATCTTCTTGCTACTCATGACACGGAGTCTTATTGAGACTACAGAAAGATTGTGGGCAGATAACCGGCTATGACGTCAATTGCATACTTAAGGTCTATGGAGTAAGGTAGCCTCGTACCCAGGCCCTCACGTGGAACGCGGAAGAGGGCCTGGTGACACATGGCAAAATTCCCGTATGTGCTCAGTCAGCATAATTGTGTAATCGATTACATTCCATACTTGGATGCATTCGAAATCACGCGGAAGGTAGCTGTTGGTGATGGCTAAGTAGCAAGTCCTTGCCAAGGAGCGACCAGAGGTGAGTCTTGAAGGCTAGAACAGCGGTTTTATCAAACGGCTACACTTTTCACGGGGTGAAGAATGTAATTACTACACAGTAATTGGCAATGGACGAACGTGATTCGCCTACCCGAAATCAAGACTGCTGAGCTCAGCACATACGGGAATTTTGCCAAGTGTCACCATGGATAATAGAGCACGGGGAACTGGATTGGAAACGTGCGTTTACGGGATTGAATGCGGGTTTCGCTCAAGTTTGCCCCTCTGGTGCCACACGGAAACCGTTCTGAGGCTTACCTTTCGTATCGTTCGATCCGTCTTGAACTGGTGTATGCCCAAAGCGGCAAATTTCACTCCTGACGGTCCTGAGTAACGACTGGTTAATGCAACAGTACACGGGTATCACAATTTCAGGGATATGTCCGTTTTTTGAGGCAGCCCAAGCATGCTTTTATCTACGACTCAGGAGCAAAACTTACCGCTTTGGGCACACACCGGTTGAAGGCCGATCCGACGGTACAAGAGGTAAGCCCCAGAACAGTCCCTGTGCGGCAGCAGAGGTACAACAAAAAGCCAGCGAAACCCGCATTCAATCAAAGGCCGTGCCGACATTCCATACATTAAGAATAGGGCGGCGCGCACGTTTCCAATCCAGTTCCCCGTGCTCTATTATCCATGGTGTCACCTGCTCAGGCCCTCTTCCGCGTTCTGCGTGAGGGCCTGGGTACGAGGCTAGGAGTAAGGCTGGCCATGTCAACTAGTTGACATGCAAGAAGTGTAGTCGACAACTTTAGTTCAGTGGATTGATTCATTGCAACCAGGCATTGAAATAGGGTAACAGCAACTGCATGTGGAATTAACGGTATATATAAGGCTGCCCTGGCTCTATTCAATACTCACTGGCCTACTTTCTTAATAATGTTGCACATCGGCATGGGAGTATGCAGTTACTGTACAACACAACAGACACTTGAGGCTGCCTGCATAATTGCTCCATGCATGGATGATAGAGCGTGTAGAGTGCTCTATGGACAATGCCGGTCTGCAAATTTTATGGAACACTGCATATAATTGACCACCTCAATTGCTCCAGCTCACCAAATATTTCCGCGACTAGGGTGTCCGAAACATCCCCTTCTGTTCTCAATACTGCAGCGGGCTGAAACACCACAGGGTTGGGATTGCTTTTCAGGGTAGAACCTTCTGCCATGACAGCAAGATAGCCATTTTAGTTTTCAAAATTTCGGATTACTTACAATTAGAGTGTCATGTAGTCATCAGTACAGTTGACATTCAAAATTACAAGCACAAACTACACAGTTCTTGTTCTTGTCTGTCACTTTAGCTATTTCTGAGGTTTCGTTTCATGAGGTCACACTTTGCTGGAAGGGGGAGGTGGAGGGGCGGGAGGGATGTGATGTCTGGCCGTAATTACCCCTCCTGCTGCTTCCAATGGGAGGTAGCTTGCCCCGGGCCATGGTCGATCTTCCCTTGTAAATGTGTCCGTCTTGGCCTATGATTTCAAGCTCATCATGGATGGTAGGACTGTAGCAAAAGAAAACAGGCAGTGCAAAATTTACTGAGACAAGAATACTTACCTCCACAACGATTATTGTTACATTAATTAATGGAGGCACTGACCTCATGCGGCTGGGAGCTTCAGAGGTGCACACTGAGCCAAGGGGGGCCACCCTGATCTTCTGGTGGGGGCGGGTGAGGGTGTGGGTACCCCCCGCACTACGCACACTCCTGGAGACGTCCGATGGGATTGCCAGGGGGTATCCACTGGGGAACAGAATGGCAACAGCACATCACGGGCCACAGATCATGAGCTCAATAAGGCCAGCCCATGACTTGCTTACAGTCGCTGGTGTCTGCGGATGACCTCTAGTTCGTATGTGGTGTAGGGTCTGAAGGAGCGTGTACCAGGGAAGGTGGAGATGGAGGGGAGGGCAGGGATTGCTCTGCAGGGGGAGGGAAGGGATGTGTCCGGTGTTGGCAGGGCAAATTGTTCCAGACTGGGAATGAGGTTATAGTGTGGGACAAGAGTGCATGATGACATCATCGTCCATGCCGCAATGACGATGGTGCCATCATGTGCTCTTGTGTGGGAATGAGGCTGTAGTATGGTATTGTGTTTGCTCACGCCAGTGGCTTGATCCCTACTGGCTTGTCGCAAGATATGCATCTGAAATGAAGTGGCCTGCAGAGAGGGAGGGAGGGAGGGAGGGAGGGAGGGAGGGAGGGAGGGAGGGAGGGAGGGAGAGAGGAGAATTCTAACATAAGTTGTGTCACAATTATGATGGTCACATGCTTACTTTCTGAATCCTGCAGCATCGTCCACCATGGCTTCTTCCTTCTTCACAGTAATGGGGGCAGTTTTTGCCCTCTCCAACTTCTTGTCTGAGGGACAGGGGTGGGGTGGGGAGGGAGGAGGAGTTGAACACGGTTTAATTTTGTATTCCCCCTGTGGTGGAGGGACCACTAACCAAAGTAGGCTTTCAAGGGCTCCAGCTCCAAACGATCCAGCTTCCCCTCCACGTCATCAGTTAGCTGGGTGACAGCACTCCGGAATGCCTCTTCTTGGCCCAGCAACTTTGACTTTGCCTCGCGGATCTCACGATCCAGACGGTCAAATGTAGAGTCCACCCATTCTCTGCTGGCCTTCCCCTCCAGTGCAGCACGGTCTGCTTTCTGTGGAGCCAATTAAGAGGTTCGTTATCAGAGGTTGACCCCCAATAATCAGGTCACACACAAGCTAATTAAGTGTACATGCAATTACAAGTAAACTGATCATAGTCTTGTACCCACCTTCAGTAAGTCACTTGCAATAAGTGTACGTACCTCTTTGACTTCGATCTCCAACTGCTCCCTGTCAGCCTTGGTTCCTCTGAGGTCGTCCACAGCAGAGTAGAGGGACTGTGGATAAACAGAGCAATTACACACATCCTGCAACCGCCAACTTGCAGGGCCACACGGTCCCATTCCCAGACCACCACCTGGTCATCTCGGAATGAGGGTAGCAGTGGTACTGCAAGCTGGCAAATACGTTTAGGAACGAGGCTAAAATTCAGATTTGTACATGCAGCCAGACCTTCGTACCTCTGGTAAATTGTCTAGACCGTCTCATGACCTGATCGTTTCTGCTGCCATGGCAACAACTCTTCTGGTATCCATGCATGTACATAGCTGCATCACATACAGCTGCGAATCCCCGCCCCTCACCTTGATGTGCTCAGTGTTGACCTCCTGCTCATGAGACAGGTGTGCGGCAGTGCCAATCAGTCTCTCGTGCTCCTGCTGCATCTGCCCCAGAGCAGACTGCAGTGCCTCAAAGGAGTCAGAACTGACGTAGTTGGCCCCCTCCTCCTCCTCCGCCTGGGCAC
>OZ007510.1:1107216-1252216 GCA_963931865.1 Axinella damicornis | reverse complement strand
TCGCCTTGTCCAGGCCATCTTCAGTGGCACTCAGTCTTTTGCTGAGGATGGTGAAGTTCCACATGTCGTGCACGGGAGTGGCCTGGCTGTCGGAGGATTTCCTCTCCAGCATGTCAGGCAGGCTCTGCATAGTGTCCATCTTCAACTCCAGCTCTTGTAGCTTCCGCTCGAGAGCACTCAGGTCATTGGCAGCTGTCACGATACTCGGCCGAGATCGCCGACCCAGTAGCTGACTCCCACTGGGCCCAAGTGCACTGCTTGAGGGACGGATTGGGGTGCCACCAGCGGGTGCTGAGGGCTCTCTCCCCATTTCCCCTTCCCTTTTCTCTCCTTCCTCCTCAGTAACAGAAGGGCCAGGTTGTTTGAAAGTTACAGTCCCATCTTGGGGTTGTATGGGTAAGGAATCGGTTGGTCTTAGGTCCACTGGCTCTGCTACAGATCCCCCAGCCGACTTGTCCCGTTCCACTTGCACGAGGCGTTTGACAATCTCGTGCAGAAGGCCATGAAGGTAGTTGAAGTTCACCACACCGCACGGTTGGCTGCCCAGAGCGAGGTCGATCAGCTGAACCAAATCTGCTGCAGCCATCACTGTCCCCCCTACGCATTAGGATACTCCCTCACAGGTACGCTGGTCCGTCCTGCTTTGTCTTCTGTTTTCCAGCTCAGCTGCTTCGAGCCCAGCCCACAGCGAACGACTACGCGGTTGCGATGCCAACGACCCGGGGCCGGGAGAGTAATTGACCCGGGGGCGGGAGATTAATTGTATCTAATGACGTCATCAGCTGTGTCAAATTCATGTGAGTATTATATTAGCCTTTACTTAGTTTGTCCATGCAGTATCCTGACCATAGACTTGTGTTCCCTCAGCTGACTCGATGGAGGACCAGCCAACCAGGCAGCCAACCGAAGAGGAGCGTCTAGCATGGAAGGATCGGCAACAGAAGAGGGACAAGCTGTCGGACTCAATGGGGCAATATCTCCTCAAGGGGTACCGCATGCTCAGTGCCAACTGTGAGGATTGTGGTGTAAGTCTTCCCACTGTCCCTGGCTTGTACGAATGGGGACTCTATTACTTGGATCACTTGCGGTTGTTTCAGTCATAATTTGTCGACTTCTGTTTTCCTATCCTGACAAAATTATCTCAGAATCTTGAAAGCAGCCATTATACAAACTTTTAATGCTTTACCAATGCAGACCTACGTGACGGCACCAAGTATGCATGGATGATATGTGGCACAGCAACAGTATACTGTACGTGCTTTGACTTTTCATATCGCCTTAGCCCTTCTTAGGTACATAGCTTCAAGATGACATCATCCTTATTAGGAAACTACAGGATGTCATCACAGGAAGCTACATGGAGAATGTCCATTGTACTGGCGTGCTGTAAACGAGACAATTTATGCCTCTTCGGACTATCACCAGTGATGGGAAATTTTCATCCATTTAACGTTTTGGACTACTCTTCATCGGAGAAGATTGCCAAAGATTAGTTAAAAGTTGGGTGAAAAGTTTTCCACCACTGTGTGAGTCCGAAAAAAGTTTTACGCTACATGATGATCATGATGTATTGTTATTGAGTTCAGGTGTTAAATTTAAGGCACACCTATAGTGACTAAAATGCCGTTGGAATTGTTAGAACAGAAGTTTATCAGTAGGAATGTATCGGGCATGAAGAAACTCTCAGCAGAAGTTAGTGTGCATGCAAAGTGTCATGTGTAGCATGTACATTGCTTTAGCATGCTGAAAACAAACTCACAGTCCAGTCGAAACCAGCCTGTAGTAGTTTCTGGAGCTTATGAGCCACTTAACACACCATCTCCTATTGTTTGCATCTACTAATACGCACAGGCCTAAGTGACAGATGCAGTTGGACGCCTACATGTATCTTTCATATCCCACTGAGACAATTTATTGATTATGTAAATACAGTTTTCAGTTCCGAAATAACAAATTACAATTAACATCTCACGTCTTGAGCGAACCACTTCCCCGGGCAGATCGGCATCCTCAGGTCTCGTGTTGATACTCATGTTTGCAGCTGGCTGGCCGTGATCCCAGCAGCTCATAGGCGGCTGAGTGCAGCTCACCCCAGTTTATGCTATCACGACATCACATACAGCCAAAATTCCCATGTCCTCCACCGAGCTGTCTTAGGAAAAAATAGCTGGTCTAGTCTCTCCATGCCGTAACTAAAGCACATGAGCTTTTTGTATGCTTTCTCTCTGTCAGAACATTCTTCTGAGAACAAGGAGTGGAGTGGATTTGTGTGTATACTGCACAGAAATAGAAGAAAAAGGTACTAGTATAGCCTCATTCCCGGACCTAACCTCATTCCCGGACCTAGCCTCATTCCCAGACCCGGCCTAATTCCCAGACTCCTCCTCATTCCCGGACCCGGCCTGATTCCCAGACCAGCCTCATTCCCAGCTTGCTTGGTTGGATACGTGGTATCCCTGTCCATCCTGCTATTCCTCAATCCACATCATATTATGACTCTGAGAAGAATGTCCAGGCTCTCCCGATCCTCTGCTTAAGGCTAGCTGAGGAGTCTGGGAATGAGGCTAATCGTAATTTGTGAATACAAAATTTTATGCAGTGTAAGTGCAGACAAGAGTGTGGTACTAAATTACATGCTTTCTTTTGTGCAGTAGAGCATCAGGGAGCTTCATCCCAGAACTCACCCTCAAGCAACAAAGAGGCTCCTGAAGGCGGTGATTGTCATCACCAAGCACAGCAGCCAGACCACACATCAGCCAGCCACAGATCCAGCCATGAAGTGTCGGAAGGCCCCCAGGTGACAAACATTCCTTGCAGTAGTAGTCTCGTTCCTTGCAAGACACTGGCAGTACCTGATATGCTACACAGTGTACAGGCATCCCAGCAGACCCTGATCTCAAGGTTGCAGTGGGCTACTCAAGAACTGGAAGGTACAAGCTCTGTGGATTATAGTACACAACTGTGTCGGTTGATCAAAGAGTGTACAGATGCTATTAAGAGCACCAGAGACTTATTACAAGAACCTCTTCCTGTCAAATTTCCAGTGTAATAGTGGGGCTTTTTTCAGCTGCTCTTTCCTACTTGAACTGTTGTGATACACATTACAAGGCATGCATCAAATAGCTTCTGTGGTATCAACATTATACACATCACTGATGATAATTAGGAAACTGACGGTGCCTGGATAGCTATCATTAATCAGTCATGAAAATTGCATGTAGCATGATTGCACTGTTCATATGACTTGATCTTGCAGGAGTATACACGTCGGCTAGGAACTGGATTGAGCAAGGGCTATGCTTTTGGCATTGCTTCCCACGTCTAGTAATTGGGTTAGGGATGACACTTCACGTGCACTCAGACCAAGCACGGTGACCTGCAGTGACAAGAAGTTTGTTGGAAAGCGAAAGATACAATAATATACCCAGTGACAGTTATTGTTGTTGGTTTCAGTTCTCATGCTCTGAGAGGTCTGTCTCAGGTTGTTAGAGGAGGTAGGAGGAAGTTGTCGTTGATAACAACAGCATACTGATCAGAGTTTTATCAAATGCAAGCTTCTAGCGCCAGCACAAAAGTCCCTACATGGTAAAGAACTAGGAGAGCTCAGTGCTGTGTGTTTGTACCTGAGATAGATACTCCTCGATATCAATTGCTAGCTGTAGGCGAATCTTGTTGTCATCGCTCATGCCCCCAGACAGAGTGGGAGCCGTGGACTTTCGGTTCCTCTTCAGCTTCAGTAAGCTGTCCTCGGTCCGTTTCACAGAGGTCAGGACCTCAGAAGTTATCTCGAAATACCTGGATGCATGCATGTGCGAGTGTCATCATCCCAGGAAATGTCATTATCCAATGCAAGCAGGTTAAAGGAAATGCTTGGCTGACCACTGGTGAAACTGTACATGAATGGCATGATTGTCATAGTTATTTCATATCCTGAGCTATTTGATGTGGGATACGCACGGGACAACCCCTGCATGACGGGACAACCCCTGCATGCTTATAACTACATACCTAATGTCAATAAAGACATACCTCTCGCTGACTGCCTCAGCAATGCTGCAACTCCATTCCTTTCTGTGCTGATCAGGAAGTTCCTCCAGAAACCCTTGCAATGGCCTCAGAATAGCGCCAACATAGCTCGATGGCTTTTGGGGCATCTATTATTTTCGGAAGATAAAGTTTTGACCTTTAACATGCACACACACCATACCCACAAACACATGAACATGCACTTATATGTAATGAAACTGTTTGGATGAAGGTATGCTGAGGAAAAGTACACTATGCATAATTATACTATACACACCAAGCCTGTGTGGTACATTGTATATACACTCATAATGGAGTACTGTTTACTCCTGAATACTAAATTGCAACTCTGTGTACATTAACAAGCCTAAGTGGCTAAGTTAACCAAAGTTGAATGTGGATATAATTATAACAAGAGCTTTGGCTTATACCCCTCAGAGCACCCCAGCCTAATTAATTCTGTGCAGAGGTAGGGATAATAATCACTTCTAACTCCCGCTAACCTGTTACATGGATTTTGGTGATCAATTACAAACACCATGTCGTGTAGGAACAGTGAAAGTATACCTCACGGTTTGTCCTGCGGTACAGTCTTGGAATCGTGTGTGCCGGTTCAAGGTTGTGGATACACTGTTGCGAAATTGTGGCAACAATGCATGTTGCATACTTTGGAACCAGATCTTGGAGCTGGCTTGTGGTTTCCCTCAGACTCTCTGTAGTGAAAGGAAGAGCAGGCTGAGTGACGGAGCCTGAAGGTGACCAGACTGAGTCTACAGGCTGAGTGACGGAGCCTGAAGGTGACTGGACTGAGCAATGACAGCACTGATGTTTAGCTGGGAGCACTCTAGTCAGAGAGATCGTTGCATGCGGTTGTGATATACCTTCCAAAACACTTGGATTTTTCGCCAACACTGGTAACTTGAGTTGAATAACATCAGCAAAGAGCAAAGGAATCTGTGGAAGAAGAGGAAGTATAGTAGACAGCTTGGAACAGAAATGCAAGTATTTCTGGTGTCCTCCAGGGTTTGATATACCTGGCACCCCCGTGCATTATTTCTCAGGATATTCAGTGAGGGTTGTAGGTGACATTCCTGCACCTCTGGATACCTAGGCCGGGGTGTCAGATTTCCTAGAGGGATGCTTGGATATTTACAGGAGGTTTCCTGTGACGGTGAAATTCGGAAGTAAGTACAGTGTACGTGTACAAACCGAATCATGTAGAGCGCGGGAAACCCCGCGTTCTATTATCCATGACCGAACCACTTGCAGCAGTTTCTGCAAACACAACTGAAGAAACGTAGCTAGCTTTATCGCTAAGTATGCAGTCCCTTACAATAGTTCCATTACTAGTACTGCTCTTGATTTTTGCTGACACAGGCAGCGTACTGTCCGCGCCCCCGGGCCCGATAGAGGACACCGGCGTACGCGTGTCCGAGCCAAACGCTGTACTCCCCCCTGCCGTTCTGGAAAACGACGTGCTAATGGCACAACTGAATTACAGCGCATTTGCACTTTGGAATGCAACCTTCACCAGTGAGACAGAGGCGAAGAGAATCTGCAAACAATACGTGGACACTCTCGAAGCACGTTCCCCTCACGCAAGAGGAGACTGTCACGTCCAGTACAAGTGCTCCTTCGATTGGAGCCGTTTTCCACCTGTCATGATCTCCGCAACCTGCACCAATACTTACTGCTACTCTAGGAGCGAGAATGTTGACGGTACACTAGTGCATGCAATAGGAGACTGCATGCCAGTACAAAACTTGATCGTAGTACTGAAATACTATGTCCAGGACGAAATCGCACCGTACAACAACGCTGCAGGCAGTCCACCTCAGCTATCTGATCTGAATTCGCCTAACAACGAAGTCGAGCTTGGAAGCGGGACACCGGGTAGCAAACTGGGTCCTAGAGGACAGTGGCGTCGCCAGCCTACGATGGTGACAGAGGGATGCAAATGCGCTAGTAATTGAGTCGCGTATACTCCGATTACCATGCATGACATTGAACTGGACGGACAGATATTGATTTTTAGCAGTCACATTTTCGTTGGTCGTACAGACTGTTAGAATTTCAATAGGCACTAGTAGTACATGTATAGCGCGCACTAGTAGTATAGCGCTCATTGTAAATCATATTCTGTGTTGTGATCATGCAGTATGTGTGCCACACCAATGATTTGGACAGGTCTCTTTTTCATGGAGGACGGATGAATATAAGCCAGTGCATCATAGGCACATCATCCCATGACATCATAGCGACATCACTGTGGGTGATGAAGTATACAAATCCCCCCACCGAGCTATTTTAAAGAATAAACTGTGAGGGTACATTTCAGCACTGAAAATATAGAAAACACTGAACTGCATGAGTAATCTGGCTCATCAAAATCTTTTTCCTAGGGATAATTGGCTATCAGTTCTTGAGCTGTAGAATATACCCGGATGTGATGCTGTGCAAAGTCCTCTAGCCCCCTCCAGCAAAACTTGTATTTCACCACAGTGGATGGTAACCATTACAGGATGCCAATATAAATTACAGGCCGGACTCTCGCTCAAATTGGCATAAAAACCACTGAGCACATCACTGACTTTCAGAGAAGAGTGCTAGAGGAATATTTCAACAAACAAAGTAACGCTCCACAAAAAGATGATTATCCAAGCAGTAGTGATCACGGTGTTGCTTGTGCTCAACGCTGTAGTAAGAGGGAGTGCGTGCCCTGTGATCGGTGACCAATGGTGTTCTCCAGTAAACGATCTCACAGTCCGAACCACTCTACAAGATAGCCATGTGAAAGCTAACCTGGCAGTCACTGCAACGCTAGATGATCTTCTCAACAAAGCAGGCAGATTCAGGAGGTTCCACGACGTTCCACTTTATCAGGAGAACTGCAACTCCAATAGTTCTGACGTATGCGGCTGCAACCTGACAAGGCAGTCTAGATTTGAAGGCACACCGCTCTGTTCCTGGGATTATAAATGTGACTACAATCGCAACAGGATCCCACAGTACCTATGGCAAGCCGACTGCTCAAACAGCTCCCCTCCAACAGAACTCACTAGTGGTGCAACAGCAGGCTGTACAGAGTGCACTGTGTACGAATGCACACCTATCTACTACAAAATCCCAGTCCTGACGCTGGACAGTAACCCACAGAACTGCAACCCCTTCTCACTCCAAGAGGCCGTCTGGTTGTGGGAGCTCAAAGAAATTCCTGTTGCCTGCTCTTGCAACAGGAAATGCACAAGTTGTGAATGAAGAATAAACCAAACTCCGGCCAGGCAATGACGACACATCACTTATAGATCCATTCTGTATATCATTACGATGCTGAAATGCATTGTACTGAAGCCTCAATATACATGATTGCATATCAGATATATGTACTGTCTCCATATTCTGACGGTTTAATAATAAATCACTGATGATTGTTACTGTGGTAGCAGTTATATGCCTATAAGTACAGTATTTCTAGGCTAACATGCCGCAATAAATTGCTACATGCATGCAGTAGTCCTGCTGCCTGGATCCTCACGACATAATAGCACGTAGGGAAGGTTATACTATACCCAGTCTCGTGAGCACATGAGACTAAGGTCTAACTATGAACGTGCAGTGCAAGGTCGACAGGATCACAAGAATATACAACAGGCAAATGAGCTAAGTCCAAACGTATGAAGGTTCCATATGGGGGGGGGGGGGGGGGGGGGGGGGGGGGGGGGGGGTAATTTAGGATGTGGATATTGGTCCGGCAGGAAGTACAATCATGCTTTAGGCATAAGTAATTTATCCCCCCCCCACAGTCAGTGGTACTTCCTGTTGGCACAATGACAGTGTGAACTAGGGGAGGGGCATGCACATCAGCATTGGGTCACTGTCTCCTTCCTAGCATAAAATTCTGTATGAAACTGTGGATGTGATTTTGATGAAATCCATGCATAGAATCATCAAAAGCCTGCCTAGGCCTGTTGCCTGTACGGTCAGATTTTCATGAAGGCCCGAGAATAATTAATTTTGTGTGGCACAACCATTATTTATGCAAACTAAGTAACTTATAACGCTAGTGCTGTGTGGATTGGTTTTTTAGTCTGCACAGTATACCGTTCCAAGAATTAATCTGTGACTGGGGACACAAGTGCTATGAATATTATCACATAATGCAACAGAAGACCCTCTTGCATCTGAACCAGTGTTTCATGCATTCAGAACATCGTTCAATGGGATACGAGACATCACCGTGCATGCTGAAGTATACACATCCCCCACTGAGCTACAATAAACTGTGAGGGTAAATTTATACAACACAGCACTGCAAATATAGAAAACACTGAACTAAGTAATCTAGCTGGCTCATCAAAACCTTTTTGCCTATAGGGGATAATTGGTTATCAGTTCTTGGGCTGGATAGCTACCGGTATATACCAGGATGTGACGCTGTGCAAATTCCTAGGCCTCTATCCCCTTCAGCTAAACTTGTATTTCACCACAGTGGAGGGAAACCATTACAGGATGCCAATATGGAAATTACAGGCCGTTTTCTTGCTTAGATTGGTGTATAAAAACCCGCCTCAGATCACCACTGAGCACATCACTGACTTTCAGAGAAGAGAATATTTTCAACGAACAAAAGTAACGTTCCACAAAAGGATGATCATCCAAGCAGTAGTGATCATGGTGTTGCTTGCGCTCAACGCTGTAGTAAGAGGGAGTGCGTGCCCTGTGATCGGTGACCAATGGTGTTCTCCAGTAAATGATCTCACAGTCCGAACCACTCTACAAGATAGCCATGTGAAAGCTAACCTGGCAGTCAATGCAACGCTAGATGACCTTCTCAACAAAGCAGGCAGATTCAGGAGGTTCCACAACGTTCCACTTTATCAGGAGAACTGCAACTCCAATAGTTCTGACGTATGCGGCTGCAACCTGACCAGGCAGTCTAGATTTGAAGGCACACCGCTCTGTTCCTGGGATTATAAATGTGACTACAATCGCAACAGGATCCCACAGTACCTATGGCAAGCTGACTGCTCAAACAGCTCCCCTCCAACAGAACTCACTAGTGGTGCAACAGCAGGCTGTACAGAGTGCACTGTGTACGAATGCACACCTATCTACTACAAAATCCCAGTCCTGATGCTGGACAGTAACTCACGGAACTGCAACCCCTTCTCACTGCAAGAGGCTGTCTGGTTGTGGGAGCTCAAAGAAATTCCTGTTGCCTGCTCTTGCAACAGGAAATGCACAAGTTGTGAATGAAGAATAAACCAAACTCTAGGAAACAACGACATATCACTTATAGATCCATTCTGTATAATATCATTACGATGCTGAAATGCATTGTACTGAAGCCTCATTATACATGATTGCATATCATATATTTATCGATATAATATTATGTACTGTCTCCATATTCTGACTGTTTAATAATAAATCACTGATGATTGTTACTGTGGTAGCAGTTATATGCCTATAAGTACAGTATTTCTAGGCTAACATGCCACAATAAATTGCTACATGCATGCAGTAGTCCTGCTGCATGGATCCTCACGACATGATAGCACGTAGGGAAGGTTATACTATACCCAGTCTCGTGAGCACATGAGACTAAGAACATGCAGTGCAATGTCGACAGGATCACAAGAATATACAACAGGCAAATGAGCTAAGTCCAAACGTATGAAGGTTCAATATGGGGGGGGGGGGGGGGGGGGGTAATTTAGGATGTGGATATTGGTCCAGCAGGAAGTACAATCATGCTTTAGGTATAGGAAATTTTATCCCCCCCCCCCCCGTACTTCCTGCTGGCACAACGACAGTGAGAACAAGGGGAGGGGCATGCACATCAGCATTGGGTCACTGTCTCCTTCCTAGCATAAAAATTCTGTATGAACTGTGGATGTGATTTTGATCAATAAAAGCCTGCGTAGGCCTGTTTCCTGTATGGTCAAATTTATATGAAGGCCCGTGAAAAATTAACGTTAACGTTGTGTGGCGCTACCACTATTCATGCAAACTAAGTAATCATAACGCTAGTGCTGTGTGGATTGTTTATTAGTCTGCACAGTAAACCACTGGTTCCAATAACAATACCAATTACTCTGTGAGTGGGGTTACAAGTGCTATGAATATTATCATTTCCAACACATAACGATACCACAGAAGACCCTCTTGCATCTGAACCAGTGTTTCATTCAGAACATCGTTCAATGGGATATGAGACATCACTGTGGATGCTGAAGTATACATATCTCACCACCGAGCTATATTAAAGAATAAACTGTGAGGGTACATTCATACAACACAGCACTGAAATACAGAAAACACTGAACTGAGTAATCTGGCTCATCAAAACCTAGGGGATAATTGGTTATCAGTTCTTGGGCTGGCGGTATACCAGGATGTGACGCTGTGCAAATTCCTAGGCCTCTAGCCCCTTCAGCAAAACTTGTATTTCACCACAGTGGAGGGAAACCAATACAGGATGCCAATATGGAAATTACAGGCCGGACTCTTGCTCAAATTGGCATAAAACCCGCCTCAAATCACCACTGAGCACATCAGTGACTTTCAGAGAAGAGTGCTAGAGGAATATTTCAACGAACAAAAGTAACGCTCCACAAAAGGATGATCATCCAAGCAGTAGTGATCACGGTGTTGCTTGTGCTCAACGCTGTAGTAAGAGGGAGTGCGTGCCCTGTGATCGGTGACCAATGGTGTTCTCCAGTAAATGATCTCACAGTCCAAACCACTCTACAAGATAGCCATGTGAAAGCTCACTTGGCGGTCAATGCAACACTAGACGACCTTCTCAACAAAGCAGGCAGATTCAGGAGGTTCCACAACATTCCACTTTATCAGGAGAACTGCAACTCCAATAGTTCTGACGGATGCGGCTGCAACCTGACCAGGCAGTCTAGATTTGAAGGCACACCGCTCTGTTCCTGGGATTATAAATGCCACTACAATCGCAACAGGATCCCACAGTACCTATGGCAAGCCGACTGCTCAAACAGCTCTCCTCCAACAGAACTCACTAGTGGTGCAACAGCAGGCTGTACAGAGTGCACTGTGTACGAATGCACACCTATCTACTACAAAATCCCAGTCCTGATGCTGGACAGTAACTCACGGAACTGCAACCCCTTCTCACTGCAAGAGGCAGACTGGTTGTGGGAGCTCAAAGAAATTCCTGTTGCCTGCTCTTGCAACAGGAAATGCACAAGTTGTGAATGAAGAATAAACCAAACTCTAGGCAACAATAACATCACTTATAGATCCATTCTGTATATCATTACGATGCTGAAATGCATTGTACTGAAGCCTCATTATACATGATTGCATATCATATATTTATTGATATATGTACTGTCTCCATATTCTGACTGTTTAATAATAAATCACTGATGATTGTTACTGTGGTAGCAGTTATATGCCTATAAGTACAGTATTTCTAGGCTAACATGCCGCAATAAATTGCTACATGCATGCAGTAGTCCTGCTGCCTGGATCCTCACGACATGCTAGCACGTAGGGAAGGTTATACTATACCCAGTCTCGTGAGCACACTGAGACTAAGAACATGCAGTGCAATGTCGACAGGATCACAAGAATATACAACAGGCAAATGAGCTAAGTCCAAACGTATGAAGGTTCCATATGGGGGGGTAATTTAGGATGTGGATATTGGTCCGGCAGGAAGTAAAAGCTTGCTTTAGGTATAGGTAATGGACACATGTGCAGTCAGCATGCACTGGCCTGGCCCTAACCATTGCCCTACTTCCTGCGGACCAATAACCACTTTGATCCCCCACCCAGATTTCAGACAGTCAGTGGTACTTCCTGTTGGCACAATGACAGTGTGAACTAGGGGGTGGACGAGCACATCAGCATTGGGTCACTGCCTCCTTCCTAGCATAAAATTCTGTATGAAACTGTGGATATGATTTTGATGAAATCCATGTATAGAATCATAAAAGCCTGCATAGGCTTATTGCCTGTATGGCCAGATTATCATGAAGGCCCGAAAAAATTAACTTTGTGTGGCGCTACCACTATGCAAACTAAGCAATTATAATGCTAGTCCGGTGTGGATTGGTCTGAGTCTGCACATGCAGTATACCTACTGGTTCCGATTTAATCTGTGATTGGGGTTACAAGTGCTATGATTATTCCAACACATAACGACACAACAGAAGACCTTCTTGCCAGTGTTTCATTCAGAACATCGTTCAATGGGATATGAGACATAACTGTGGATGCTGAAGTATACATATCCCCCACCAAGCTATTTTAAAGAATGAACTGTGAGGGTACATTTATACAACACAGCACTGAAATATAGAAAACCGTCACTGAACTGAGTAATCTGGCTCATCAAAATCTTGTTTCCTAGGGGATAATTGGTTATCAGTTCTTGGGCTTGATAGCTACCAGTATATACCAGGATGTGATACCGTGCAAATTCCTCTAGCCCCTTTCAGCAAAACTTGTATTTCACCACAGTGGAGGGAAACCATTACAGGATGCCAATATGGAAATTACAGGCCGGACTCTTGCTCAGATTGGTGTATAAAAACCCGCCTCAGATCACCACTGAGCACATCACTGCATGACTTTCAGAGAAGAGAGTATTTCAACGAACAAAAGTAACGCTCCACAAAAAGATGATCATCCAAGCAGTAGTGATCACGGTGTTGCTTGTGCTCAACGCTGTAGTAAGAGGGAGTGCGTGCCCTGTGATCGGTGACCAATGGTGTTCTCCAGTAAATGATCTCACAGTCCAAACCACTCTACAAGATAGCCATGTGAAAGCTAACCTTGCAGTCAATGCAACATTAGATGACCTTCTCAACAAAGCAGGCAGATTCAGGAGGTTCCACAACGTTCCACTTTATCAGGAGAACTGCAACTCCAATAGTTCTGACGTATGCGGCTGCAACCTGACAAGGCAGTCTAGATTTGAAGGCACACCGCTCTGTTCCTGGGATTATAAATGTGACTACAATCGCAACAGGATCCCACAGTACCTATGGCAAGCCGACTGCTCAAACAGCTCCCCTCCAACAGAACTCACTAGTGGTGCAACAGCAGGCTGTACAGAGTGCACTGTGTACGAATGCACACCTATCTACTACAAAATCCCAGTCCTGATGCTGGACAGTAACTCACGGAACTGCAACCCCTTCTCACTGCAAGAGGCTGTCTGGGTGTGGGAGCTCAAAGAAATTCCTGTTGCCTGCTCTTGCAACAGGAAATGCACAAGTTGTGAATGAAGAATAAACCAAACTCTAGGAAACAACGACATATCACTTATAGATCCATTCTGTATAATATCATTACGATGCTGAAATGCATTGTACTGAAGCCTCATTATACATGATTGCATATCATATATTTATCGATATAATATTATGTACTGTCTCCATATTCTGACTGTTTAATAATAAATCACTGATGATTGTTACTGTGGTAGCAGTTATATGCCTATAAGTACAGTATTTCTAGGCTAACATGCCACAATAAATTGCTACATGCATGCAGTAGTCCTGCTGCATGGATCCTCACGACATGATAGCACGTAGGGAAGGTTATACTATACCCAGTCTCGTGAGCACATGAGACTAAGAACATGCAGTGCAATGTCGACAGGATCACAAGAATATACAACAGGCAAATGAGCTAAGTCCAAACGTATGAAGGTTCAATATGGGGGGGGGGGGGGGGGGTAATTTAGGATGTGGATATTGGTCCAGCAGGAAGTACAATCATGCTTTAGGTATAGGAAATTTTATCCCCCCCCCGTACTTCCTGCTGGCACAACGACAGTGAGAACAAGGGGAGGGGCATGCACATCAGCATTGGGTCACTGTCTCCTTCCTAGCATAAAAATTCTGTATGAACTGTGGATGTGATTTTGATCAATAAAAGCCTGCGTAGGCCTGTTTCCTGTATGGTCAAATTTATATGAAGGCCCGTGAAAAATTAACGTTAACGTTGTGTGGCGCTACCACTATTCATGCAAACTAAGTAATCATAATGCTAGTGCTGTGTGGATTGTTTATTAGTCTGCACAGTATACCTACTGGTTCCAATAACAATACCAATTACTCTGTGAGTGGGGTTACAAGTGCTATGAATATTATCATTTCCAACACATAACGATACCACAGAAGACCCTCTTGCATCTGAACCAGTGTTTCATTCAGAACATCGTTCAATGGGATATGAGACATCACTGTGGATGCTGAAGTATACATATCTCACCACCGAGCTATATTAAAGAATAAACTGTGAGGGTACATTCATACAACACAGCACTGAAATACAGAAAACACTGAACTGAGTAATCTGGCTCATCAAAACCTAGGGGATAATTGGTTATCAGTTCTTGGGCTGGCGGTATACCAGGATGTGACGCTGTGCAAATTCCTAGGCCTCTAGCCCCTTCAGCAAAACTTGTATTTCACCACAGTGGAGGGAAACCAATACAGGATGCCAATATGGAAATTACAGGCCGGACTCTTGCTCAAATTGGCATAAAACCCGCCTCAAATCACCACTGAGCACATCAGTGACTTTCAGAGAAGAGTGCTAGAGGAATATTTCAACGAACAAAAGTAACGCTCCACAAAAGGATGATCATCCAAGCAGTAGTGATCACGGTGTTGCTTGTGCTCAACGCTGTAGTAAGAGGGAGTGCGTGCCCTGTGATCGGTGACCAATGGTGTTCTCCAGTAAATGATCTCACAGTCCAAACCACTCTACAAGATAGCCATGTGAAAGCTCACTTGGCGGTCAATGCAACACTAGACGACCTTCTCAACAAAGCAGGCAGATTCAGGAGGTTCCACAACGTTCCACTTTATCAGGAGAACTGCAACTCCAATAGTTCTGACGGATGCGGCTGCAACCTGACAAGGCAGTCTAGATTTGAAGGCACACCGCTCTGTTCCTGGGATTATAAATGTGACTACAATCGCAACAGGATCCCACAGTACCTATGGCAAGCTGACTGCTCAAACAGCTCCCCTCCAACAGAACTCACTAGTGGTGCAACAGCAGGCTGTACAGAGTGCACTGTGTACGAATGCACACCTATCTACTACAAAATCCCAGTCCTGACGCTGGACAGTAACCCACGGAACTGCAACCCCTTCTCACTCCAAGAAGCCGTCTGGTTGTGGGAGCTCAAAGAAATTCCTGTTGCCTGCTCTTGCAACAGGAAATGCACAAGTTGTGAATGAAGAATAAACCAAACTCTAGGCAACAATAACATCACTTATAGATCCATTCTGTATATCATTACGATGCTGAAATGCATTGTACTGAAGCCTCATTGATACATGATTGCATATCATATATTTATTGATATATGTACTGTCTCCATATTCTGACTGTTTAATAATAAATCACTGATGATTGTTACTGTGGTAGCAGTTATATGCCTATAAGTACAGTATTTCTAGGCTAACATGCCGCAATAAATTGCTACATGCATGCAGTAGTCCTGCTGCCTGGATCCTCACGACATGCTAGCACGTAGGGAAGGTTATACTATACCCAGTCTCGCGAGCACATGAGACTAAGAACATGCAGTGCAATGTCGACAGGATCACAAGAATATACAACAGGCAAATGAGCTAAGTCCAAACGTATGAAGGTTCCATATGGGGGGGTAATTTAGGATGTGGATATTGGTCCGGCAGGAAGTAAAAGCTTGCTTTAGGTATAGGTAATGGACACATGTGCAGTCAGCATGCACTGGCCTGGCCCTAACCATTGCCCTACTTCCTGCGGACCAATAACCACTTTGATCCCCCACCCAGATTTCAGACAGTCAGTGGTACTTCCTGTTGGCACAATGACAGTGTGAACTAGGGGGTGGACGAGCACATTAGCATTGGGTCACTGCCTCCTTCCTAGCATAAAATTCTGTATGAAACTGTGGATATGATTTTGATGAAATCCATGTATAGAATCATAAAAGCCTGCATAGGCCTATTGCCTGTATGGCCAGATTATCATGAAGGCCCGAAAAAAATTAACTTTGTGTGGCGCTACCACTATGCAAACTAAGCAATTATAATGCTAGTCCGGTGTGGATTGGTCTGACGGTTTTTAGTCTGCACAGTATACCTACTAGTTCCGATTTAATCTGTGATTGGGGTTACAAGTGCTATGATTATTCCAACACATAACGATACAACAGAAGACCTTCTTGCCAGTGTTTCATTCAGAACATCTTTCAATGGGATATGAGACATAACTGTGGATGCTGAAGTATACATATCCCCCACTGAGCTATTTTAAAGAATAAACTGTGAGGGTACATTTATACAACACAGCACTGAAATATAGAAAACCGTCACTGAACTGAGTAATCTGGCTCATCAAAATCTTGTTTCCTAGGGGATAATTGGTTATCAGTTCTTGGGCTGGATAGCTACCGGTATATACCAGGATGTGACGCTGTGCAAATTCCTCTAGCCCCTTTCAGCAAAACTTGTATTTCACCACAGTGGAGGGAAACCATTACAGGATGCCAATATGGAAATTACAGGCCGGACTCTTGCTCAGATTGGTGTATAAAAACCCGCCTCAGATCACCACTGAGCACATCACTGACTTTCAGAGAAGAGAATATTTTCAACGAACAAAAGTAACGCTCCACAAAAGGATGATCATCCAAGCAGTAGTGATCATGGGGTTGCTTGTGCTCAACGCTGTAGTAAGAGGGAGTGCGTGCCCTGTGATCGGTGACCAATGGTGTTCTCCAGTAAATGATCTCACAGTCCGAACCACTCTACAAGATAGCCATGTGAAAGCTAACCTGGCAGTCAATGCAACGCTAGATGACCTTCTCAACAAAGCAGGCAGATTCAGGAGGTTCCACAACGTTCCACTTTATCAGGAGAACTGCAACTCCAATAGTTCTGACGTATGCGGCTGCAACCTGACAAGGCAGTCTAGATTTGAAGGCACACCGCTCTGTTCCTGGGATTATAAATGTGACTACAATCGCAACAGGATCCCACAGTACCTATGGCAAGCCGACTGCTCAAACAGCTCCCCTCCAACAGAACTCACTAGTGGTGCAACAGCAGGCTGTACAGAGTGCACTGTGTACGAATGCACACCTATCTACTACAAAATCCCAGTCCTGATGCTGGACAGTAACTCACGGAACTGCAACCCCTTCTCACTGCAAGAGGCCGTCTGGTTGTGGGAGCTCAAAGAAATTCCTGTTGCCTGCTCTTGCAACAGGAAATGCACAAGTTGTGAATGAAGAATAAACCAAACTCTAGGCAACAACGACATATCACTTATAGATCCATTCTGTATATCATTACAATGCTGAAGCCTCAAAATACATGATTGCTGTTATATTTATTGCAATATATGTATACTGTCTCCATATTTTGACTGTTTAATAAATCACTGATGATTGTTACTGGGTAGCAGTTATATAGTACAGTATTTGCTAACTTGCCGCAATACATTGCTACATGCATGCAGTAGTCCTGCTGCCTGGATCCTCACGACATGATAGCACGTAGCAGGGGCGGAGACAGCTAGCAAAAAGTGGGGGGGCTAATAGCACAATTGCACGCTGCCGAAGGCAGTGCATAGAGGTGTGTAGTGCCGATCAGTCCGCGCGAAGCGCGGAAAAATTTTTCGCCTTCGGTTTTCAGTTATCAGGATGGGCTCTCGTGGCACCTTCGTGCTTTGTACTGCAAGTTAGAGACGCCAGCCCCCAAGAAACGAGGTGACATAGCTATAAGTTAGTGCTAGATATCGTGGGATAGTACCGTCCAGTCTGTTGTTTTGGGGGGGCTCAGCCCCCTTGCTTTTGAAAGTGGGGGGGCTCAAGCCCCCCCTGCCCCCCCTATATCTCCGCCCCTGCGTAGGGAAGGCTATACTATACCCAGTCTCGCGAGCACATGAGACTAAGGGTTAACCGTAGGGAAGGTTATACTATACCCAGTCTCGCGAGCACATGAGACTAAGGGTTAACGGTTATACTATACCCAGTCTCGCGAGCACATAAGACGAATGTGCAGCACAATGACAACAGGATCACAAGAATGAACAACAGGCAAATGGGCTACGTCCAAACATATCATGGTTCCATTAGGGGTGGGGGGGATGTGGATATTGGTCCGGCAGGAAGTACAATCATGCTTTAGGTATAGGTAATTTAATCCCCCCACCCCACCCCAGATTTCAGACAGTCACACTCGAGCCTCTCACACTTGAGTTACACTAGATCTGCATTCCATCTGTGTCTGACAAATGGGCCCTCCCGGCCTCCCCATGTCATTAACTATAGTCTCAAGAGCACAGGAGAGTAAGGTCTAACTATGAACGTGCAGTGCAATGTCGACAGGATCACAAGAATGTACAACAGGCAAATGGGCTACGTATGAAATAATATCAGGGTTCCATACGGGGGGGGGGTAATTTAGGATGTGGATATTGGTCCAGCAGGAAGTACAATCATGCTTTAGGTATAGGTAATTTTATCCCCCCCCCCCCCCCCCCCCCCCCCCCGTACTTCCTGCTGGCACAACGACAGTGAGAACAAGGGGAGGGGCATGCGCATCAGCATTGTTGGGTCACTGTTTCCTTCCTAGCATAAAATTCTGTATGAAACTGTGGATGTGATTTTGATGAAATCCATGCATAGAATCATCAAAAGCCTGCCTAGCCAGTACGGTCAGATTTTCATGAAGGCCCGAGAAAAATTAATTTTGTGTGGCACTACCATTATTTATGCAAACTAAGTAACTTATAACGCTAGTGCTGTGTGGATTGGTTTTTTAGTCTGCACAGTATACCTATACTGGTTCCAAGAATTAATCTGTGACTGGGGACACAAGTGCTATGAATACTATCATTTCCAACACATAATGCAACAGAAGACCCTCTTGCATCTGAACCAGTGTCTCATGCATTCAGAACATCGTTCAATATGGGATACGAGACATCACCATGGATGCTGAAGTATACACATCCCCCACTGAGCTACAATAAACTGTGAGGGTAAATTTATACAACACAGCACTGCAAATATAGAAAACACTGAACTGAGTAATCTAGCTGGCTCATCAAAACCTTTTTGCCTATAGGGGATAATTGGTTATCAGTTCTTGGGCTTGATAGCTACCGGCATATACCAGGATGTGACGCCGTGCAAATTCCTCTAGCCCCTTTCAGCAAAACTTGTATTTCACCACAGTGGAGGGAAACCATTACAGGATGCCAATATGGAAATTACAGGCCGGACTCTTGCTCAGATTGGTGTATAAAAACCCGCCTCAGATCACCACTGAGCACATCACTGACTTTCAGAGAAGAGAATATTTTCAACGAACAAAAGTAACGTTCCACAAAAGGATGATCATCCAAGCAGTAGTGATCATGGTGTTGCTTGTGCTCAACGCTGTAGTAAGAGGGAGTGCGTGCCCTGTGATCGGTGACCAATGGTGTTCTCCAGTAAATGATCTCACAGTCCGAACCACTCTACAAGATAGCAATGTGAAAGCTAACCTGGCAGTCAATGCAACGCTAGATGATCTTCTCAACAAAGCAGGCAGATTCAGGAGGTTCCACAACATTCCACTTTATCAGGAGAACTGCAACTCCAATAGTTCTGACGTATGCGGCTGCAACCTGACAAGGCAGTCTAGATTTGAAGGCACACCGCTCTGTTCCTGGGATTATACATGTGACTACAATCGCAACAGGATCCCACAGTACATATGGCAAGCTGACTGCTCAAACAGCTCCCCTCCAACAGAACTCACTAGTGGTGCAACAGCAGGCTGTACAGAGTGCACTGTGTACGAATGCACACCTATCTACTACAAAATCCCAGTCCTGATGCTGGACAGTAACTCACGGAACTGCAACCCCTTCTCACTGCAAGAGGCTGTCTGGTTGTGGGAGCTCAAAGAAATTCCTGTTGCCTGCTCTTGCAACAGGAAATGCACAAGTTGTGAATGAAGAATAAACCAAACTCTAGGAAACAACGACATATCACTTATAGATCCATTCTGTATATCATTACGATGCTGAAGCCTCAAAATACATGACTGCAGTTATTATGTAGAGATATATGTACTGTTCTGACTGTTTAATAATAAATCACTGATGATTGTTACTGTGGTAGCAGTTATATGCCATCAATACCATTTTTGTAGGCTAACTTGCCGCAATACATTGCTACATGCATGCAGTAGTCTGCTCACTCAGCTACAATTAAGTTCACCCCACATTATTCATCTGTTGCAAGGAAGGTTATACTATAACTAACTACATCCGATCCCCTAGACAGGTTCACAGATCATTTAGGAAGCTAAACAACGGGGCTCATCCCATCCCAGGACATGAATTTAACAATGTGGCCGATGACGAGATATCAGTAATGAAGAATGCCATCAACAGACTGAAGAAATACAAAGCACTAGCAACAGATACTTTGGACTCCCTGGTCTACAACTCCTTTACTGAGCCTTTATTCAACGAGTTACAGTTACAAGTCCTTGAAAGACAAGTTTATTTCATTATGTCCAGTAAAGACTTCAGTTTAATCACCAGAGCCTCTCACACTTGAGTTACTCTTAGATCTGTATCTGACAAATGGCCCTCCCGGCCTCCCCATGTCATTAACTAGTCTCGAGAGCACAGGAGAGTAAGGTCTAACTATGAACGTGCATACAGTGCAATGTCGGCAGGATCACAAGAATGTACAACAGGCAAAATGGGCTACATCCAAACTTATGATATCAGGGTTCCATACGGGGGGGGGGGGGTAATTTAGGATGTGGATATTGGTCCGGCAGGAAGTACAATCATGCTTTAGGTATAGGTAACGGCACGTGCATTCAGCAATTGCCTTGGGCCTAACTTACCCTAACCATTGCCCTACATCCTGCTGGACCAATAAACACCTCGGCTAATTAAAGTCCCCCCCCCCCCCCCCCCCCAAGGGGGGCATGCTCTAGTGATCCATCAGCATTGGGTCACTGTCTCCCTCCTACCAAAAATTCTGTATGAAACTGCAGATGTAATTTTCATGAAAATCGATCCATGTATAAAAAGGCTGCCTGTTGCCTGTATGATCAGATTGTCATGAAGGCCAGAGGAAAATTAACGTGGTGTGGCGTTACCACTGTGGGCAAACTAGGTAATTATAACACTAGTGCTGTGTGGATTGGTCTGACATTATTTTAGTCGGCAGCATATTGGTCCCAACTAGGAATATAACAATTCATCTGTCATTGGGGTTACAAGACCGCTTGTCTCTGAATAAGTGTTTCATTCAGAACATCGTTCAAAGGGATAAGAGACTGCATTGTGGCAAATCCTTGCACACTTAAAATATTTCTTCAATACAACATTTGTGTCTGTATAAAACGGGGTTCCAATAGTTGAGGGTCTACTGCAAATCAAACGTGCACAATTTAGCTAAAACTGGTAACATCACATGTAAACACTTCGTGCACCATCACCATCGTAGTAAGCAGGTGATAAGAAGGCCAGTGTTTACTTTAGATATCCGTTGTATGTACAAGACACAGGAAGGTAACACTTCGTAGCCACTTACACTTGAGAACTTATGGCAATGTAAGCAAATTGCAACTGTAGGGGACAGAGTTGTTTGTATTTTCCCGACATTTCTGATATGAATATTTTAGTATCAGGCTAAAAGTGACGGTAAGGGAACACAAGGTGCTACACATGGTCTGCTTCCTGTGACATTTACTCACCAAATTCACACGCTTATCTTGTGCAACCCAGTAGTAGGAAAACATTACTTCAACAGTGAGGTAGTTTCCCTACGCGACTGGAGCTATCTCTTTCATCCAATGTGCCTGCACAACACGGTAGCATATGTTTCAGAGAGGATGCTACAAAGCTAACCTGTGTGAAACCAGAAATACCCCACCCATTAACAAACAG
The DNA here is from genome assembly GCA_963931865.1 of Axinella damicornis. Taxonomy (NCBI): domain Eukaryota; kingdom Metazoa; phylum Porifera; class Demospongiae; order Axinellida; family Axinellidae; genus Axinella; species Axinella damicornis. Next base: position 1,230,226 of record OZ007510.1, on the reverse strand, counting down.
CAATGCTGACTTTGCTACCTAGTGGCGAACGGTATATAAACTCGATGACCGACGTTAGTCCAAGACAAGTTCCACAGTACAAGAGTTCAATCACGGCTGTAGTGAACACCTTTAGAAGGACCTACAGAAGCAATGACGATCGAGGTATGAACAATTACTAGTATAATACTATTGGATGTAGTGTATTGGTTACGTTATTCCTTCACATAGCATTGTGAAATATAGTAACACAAGTATAATCGTGTATGCGTAAATTCATATTCCGCTATTTGTTATCAGACTAGCATATATACAGCGGTGTGTAGTGATCTTGTTTCTGTGTAATTCAATGATTATACACACTCTGTTGCATGTATAGTGAGCTTTGCATAATTAAGTGAATCGCTGGTTTCAGTACATCATCAACCCCACTATTAGGCATTCATCTTGAGCTCGAGGTTGCCGCTGGCAGGACTAGCACTGGCACTGCTGCTACTGACCACACCTGCATGTGGACAGACTTCAAGTGGTGATGGCGAGCAAATCCGACCGACAGAAAGTGAGGTCACCAACTGCAGCAGTCCAACACTCGGCGAGTTCATGAGCCAATACAGATACCATCTCAGAAGGACACCTCTCCTCAGAATCGGTGTGGACATCAATTTGGAAGATGAGCCGATTGCTACTAGAATATTCCGCAACCAGATGCAGAACAGAAGTCTGAGGGTGCACCCGCAGCGTACTGTGTGTGGCGACATCCCCTCCAGCACATTCATCAGGGTCTCCAGCTGCTCATGGAACTACATATGTGATTACAACCCAAGACGGTTCCCCCCATACATCTTCCATGCAGATTGTGCTGATCCGAGTGCTGAGGACTACACTTGCACGCCAGTGACGTATCCGGTTCCAGTGCTCTACACAACAGGTTGCAATATCTTCACCAACAAAACAGACTGGGTGTGGGGACAGGAGAGGATTGCAGTAGCTTGTGCCCGCAGTGGCTAAACTGAGCGACTGAAGTCTACTTGCAACGGAATATCGCTTAGCCCACCCTTTTTCCTGAAAATTACACTACCCAGAACTATATACGATATCAAAGCTGCTTTGCAGCATAAAATAAATGAATAGAGTTCATATGTATGTTTTACTGTCTAGCTCAAAGCTGTGTAGGAAACCATTTGTGCAGTCATTGAATTATCAAATACTATGTTTAGTCACTGTACTTTCTATCAACACGTACTAAACATTAACACCAGAGCTCTCTCATGAACATGTATACAGTAGCCTCGTTCCCAGGCTCCTCCCCAGCTTGGGAATGAGGCTAGTATACAGTGCAACCCCTCATTGCAACCCCTCACTGAAATGAGGACAGAACACTTTAAATGTACCTTCTCAACATAAATTCACCCCGGAAATGAGGACATCTCTCTAATCGGGACAGTTTTGTCCCCAAGGTGTCTGGAAGGTTCCACTGCATGGGGCTATAACCCACGAAGAATCAAGTGCGTGACAAGGTGGAACATAAATTATCAAGTCAACCAAATCATCTTGCTGCCTGCATGCTTGGAGACTGTTGCACAACACTGAATACCAAACATGGTTTACAATACCATCCACACATTGATACAGCACTAGTGTTGCATGCAGTGGAGCATCCGCCCGCTGGAGGTGGAGATACTGATACGCTTAACGTTCCATGGAGTGAGTCTGATATTTACAGAATCTCCCAACTACACTAGCCACTTACAATGCGTACATAATAACGGCCATATCAGCAAACTGCAACTGTGGGGGATGGAGCTGGGTTGGTTTATTTGTATTTTCCCAGACATTCCTGATATAATTACTCCCAATATCAATGAACGCAAGGTGCTACAAAAGGGCCACTTCCTATAACGTTTACTCATCAAATTCACATACCCTTGTGCAACGCAATAACCTAGGAAAACATTACTTCAGCAGTGTAGTAGTTTCACTACGCGACTGGAGCTATCTCATTCACCCAACTTTAAACACGTCTGCACTACACAGTATTGCATACTTTTCATAGAGGAAGTCAGGAAGCTAATGTGTGAAACCGAGAAATACCCCACCCATTAACGAACAGCAATGCTGAGTTTGCTACCTAGTGGCAACTGGTATATAAACTCGATTACCGACATTAGTCCAAGACAAGTTCAAGAGTAAGGATCACAGTACAAGAGTTCAACGCTGCAGTGTGTACCTTTTAGAGGATCTAGTTACAGACTACAGAAGCAATGAAGATTGAGGTATGAAATTAATTAACTGCTATATATAATTAATCAGCGGATGCAGTGTAATTGGTTTAAGATAATTTCATGCTTAAGTTCAAATTCCACTATTTGTTACCAGGTGAGCATGAGTACAGCTAGCAGCATGTAGTGAACTTGTTGCTGTATAATGTGATGGCTGTACACTGCATATAGTGAATTGCTGGTTTCGTACATCACCAACCCCACTAATAGGCATTCATCTTAAGCTTGAGGTTGCCGCTGGCAGGACTAGCACTGGCACTGCTACTACTGACCACACCTGCATGCGGACAGACTTCGAGTGGTGATGGCGAGCAAATCCAACCGACAGAAAGTGAGGTCACCAACTGCAGCAGTCCAACACTCTGCGAGTTCATGAGCCAATACAGATACCATCTTAGAAGGACACCTCTCCTCAGAATCGGTGTGAACATCACTTTGGAAGATGAGCCGATTGCTACTAGAATATTCCGCAACCAGATGCAGAACAGAAGTCTGAGGGTGCACCCGCAGCGTACTGTGTGTGGCGACATCCCCTCCAGTACATTCATCAGGGTCTCCAGCTGCTCATGGAACTACATATGTGATTACAACCCAAGACGGTTCCCCCCATACATCTTCCATGCAGATTGTGTTGATCCGAGTGCTGAGGACTACACTTGCACGCCAGTGACGTATCCGGTTCCAGTGCTCTACACAACAGGTTGCAATATCTTCACCAACAAAACAGACTGGGTGTGGGGACAGGAGAGGATTGCAGTAGCCTGTGCCCGCAGGAGCTAAACTGAGTGACTGAAGTCTGCTTGCAACGGAGGATCACCCTTTTTCCTGAAAATTACACTACCCTGAACTATAATATCAAAGCTGCTTTGCAGCATCAAACAGTTCACATGAATGTTGTACTTTAGCTCAAAGCTGTGTATATTATTTGTGTGGTCATTGCATATACAGGAATTATTATTGTGCACCAAATATAGTTTATTTAGCAAATGATTTCCTTAAAATTATATCAATGCAAAAAAAACATTAACCAGCAAGTCATGTATCAGCAACCACTCTCATTAAGATGTAAATGTAGTACACAGTGCAACACCACTTTCAAACCCCTGATATGAGGACACCTCTGTATTCAGGACACTTTCAATGTCCCAAACACACGTGAATTCACTCCCTGGATTATGGACACCTCTAATCAGGGCATGTTTCTGGCCCCAAGGTGTCTGGAATGCAGGGGTTCCACTGTATGGGGTATACCCATGAGTGCCATGCAGGCTAGGTGCAGCATGCTCACCAAATGCATTCAGCAAATTGGCTCAAGTTGGCCAATTCACCTTGCTGCGAGACTATTGCATAACAGTGGAATACCAAACATGTGCTATACTAGTACTGGCAATTGTGATACATTCCACACAATTCAACAACCCCCAAATAAAATAATGCATGTATTTGCACAGAAACTCTGCATGTTCTGCATACAAGAAGCTCACACAAAGTCCCTGTAGAGATGGACTTCACAGCCTCTACACACACACACACAACAGGTACCGGTGTGTGGTCATGATTTTATCAAGCTCAACTGTGCTGCACAAACGTCAAAGTCAGAAGGTGGATGCATGCCTACCCGAATGCAATCGCAAGTAGGGACAGTATAGTTCCTCATCAGTGAATTGTAGCACGTACTCTGAGCTGCTACTCCAGCACGTACAGTGGTACAATGCATGGTATACGTATCCAGACATATTATCCAGACATATATACAACCAAATACACTATATATTTCGATACACGTTTTACCTGATGAGACAGAACTCCACAGTCGTGGGTGACACACAGGAAATCAGAGACAGCAGTGGAATGGGCCCCAGCAGACTTCCTGCTCTCTGAAGACTGTAGGAAAGAGAATACCATGCACTTTGACCCTGGTGTCTCACTCATGCAGGTCCGTACCAGCTTTCAACAACTGCAATGTATACGGCAGGATAGTCAATAAATGCTCTGTTGTATACACTTTCTACAAATCAATACAATTTCCCCATAGGTGAGCTGTCCAGTATATAGACAGCTTATTTGCCCATGCCACATCAGTTTCAAAGGGCTGCTGAACGACAATCTAGTTATACAGCCATCTTTGCTTCTTGGTCATCGACACGGGCTCATCTATCAGACTTGGAAAAATACCACCCAAACCTGTCCTTTGGACTCTCCACCTACTCATTCAATATCCTGCCATATTGACAGCTATACATCCAATAGTGTAGAAATAAGACTTGGCGATGAGTGTTTCCAGAGTAGAATGAGTGGACTCCTTATACAGTGTGGTTTTGGTATTGCTGCAGTTACGGTTAAATAAGTGGACTCGATATATTTGATATGCTGATAGTGTTTAAATAAAATAAGTGGACATACTGTTTTTGGTATTGCCTTTAGTTATAAAATAAGTGGACTCATTAACTACATTTTAGTTCAGTATTGTGGGTGTATAGCTACACTTTACAAATTAAATTCCATGTCACTTACATAATGAAGATGGAAGTGACCAAATATGGACTATAAGAAAGCCAAGGCGCATAAGCGACCTATACTCTCTTGGAAAGCTTAAGGTATTAGGAAACCGCTTTCACTAATTGATCTACAGACACTGCTAACTGACAATAATGTCCAGAAAGCATGTTGACAATAATGTTTCCTTCGTTAGTGTACTCATGGTTAGCACTCCTCATTTTCAAGACTTACAGCATCATTGTATACTTCTGCATATAATTACAATACACGTTGGTATACCTCCTGTGACTCATCTCCCATGAAATTGGAAACCTCTACTAGGTTTCAGTTGGTGTACCCAGAAGAAGAAAGAATGAAAGAGAGAGAGAGAGAGAGAGAGAGAGAAAGTTGGCTCCAGAGGAGTGATAAAACCCTGCTGGCTTCCAGTCTCTGAAGGCAGCCCTGAACAGCACAACTAGGGATAGTGCTGGGACAATATATCGATAATTCAATGTATCGTTGATCTACCTACTCAATATTCCAGTTTCATTAATCTGTGGTTGTGATAGCGGGTTGTGTGAGCCGTATGCTACTGCACTGGCTTGATACTAATCCCACCCACTACGTATACCCAATGATATAAACAATTATGAAGTTAATAATCGATATGCAAAATTGTGGTATCATCCCAGCACTAACTAGGCAGATGTCAGAACTGATGTTTGAATTGTGCCATAAAAGTTCTCACAGCATCTGGTGCTCTAGAAACAGCTAATTTGTATTAACTACTATAGCCACACATATAGTGCGCAATTATTTGTGTACAACGTTATCGCTCACCCCCTTTGCTAGTAATGTCTCATGCAATACAGTGAAGGAGTTTGATGATGACAATGAGAGAGAGAGAGAGAGATAGAGAGAGAACCGAAGGGTGAAACATAGTACTCTGCATTCAGAATACATTATGACGATCAAAAGGCAGCCGATTTAGTATCGTATGACATCATGTAGTAAGTCACGAAGTACATGATTTATCAACAAATCCAACAATACCTAACCTCCCTCTGACAATCCCCCCACAGTCTCATGACCGTGCAAGGGTCAACATGCAGGCCTGCTCTAAGGTATGCAGCCTTATATAGTGATCATCTGACACACACGTATACATCCTGAACTCATTTCCTGTGAAAGTGAACACTTAATGCAGTTGGGAAAAGGAGAATTTAAAGTGGCTCCCCGTCTATACACCAGTACGACAGCACACATGTAGCACTACGTCTTTTTCAATTGGACATCGTACCAATTATTTGTGTACAATTATTATGTATCATACCAATTACTTGTGTACAACGAGATTGCTCAGCATTATGGCATGTAATTGGACTATGTCACCCCTTTGCTTGCAATGTCTCATGCAACACAGTGAAGGAGTTTGATGATGATGATGAGAGAGAGAGAGAGCCGAAGGGTGAAACATAGTACTCTGTATTCAGAGTACCTTTCGACGATCAAAAGGCAGCCGATTTAGTATCGAATGACATCATACCTTATGATGTAGCAAGATACGAAGTACAACATGATTTATCAACAATGCCTATCTCTCTCCCAACAGTCTCACGACTGTGCAGGATTCAACATGCAGGCCTGCTCTAAGGTATGCTAGTGATCATCTGACACACACGTATACATCCTGAACTCATTTCCTGTGAAAAGGTTGGATTGAACACTTAATGTGGTTGGCAATAGGAGACATTTAGGAATTTTAAAGTGGCAGTTCGACTCCCGTCTATACGCCAGTATGACAGCACACATGCAGTACTACGTCTGTTTCAAAGGGATACCATACCACTCGAGAGATGTTTGAAAGTTGCCCAGAGCAGCACCCATGTGATGCTATTGGCCAGCATGTGACGGTATACATAGAGGACTTTCTTGCCCCCTCACGCCACTTTTGCTAGCAGATTCTGATAGCACTACCGACACTGAAACACACTTCCAGGTAATCAACTCGCTATGTATACATTCCAAAGAACAATCCTTTGATTGTACTTGCGGACATTGTCCTGGGCGGCAGGGGGTTTAGCGGACTGAAAGTTGACTTAGTGGTAGAATGACCTTGTATGGAATGTCTCTTGCATCACTGTCTATCAAACCTAGGTTTGATAGAGAGTGATGCAAGAGACATTCTGCTATCTTTATTTTAAATCATTTTATAACCAACTAAGGAAACTTTTGAAGCAGGAATAGGCTGACAGTAATTAGTGGCAATTAACTACACAGAGACAACAGAGCCTGCATTCCCTATCACAACTGTTGCTTTAAGCGAGTAAACATTAAACTTGATACTACAAAGCAGAAACAAAGAAAGGAGAGAGAGAACTCAAGACGCTCAGTTTGTCCACATGCAAGCATCAGTCTCAATGCACACCACGCATGCTCAATACAAGTTGTACGTTGCTATAGGTTACCGTACTAGACTACACCTGCCATTAATCCACTGGTCACTGGCCATAGGGTTACCGTACTAGACTACACCTGCCATTAATCCACTGGTCACTGGCCATAGGGTTGAACTACACCTGCCATTGATCCTCCTGGCCGTTCGTTATCTGACTATTCAAGAGAATGTCCTAGCAATTTTAAGTTGCAGCACATAGTGCTTGTTACATGTCTGATCTAATTTGCTCGCATAATTGACGAGCGGGAAGTGAGGCTTATGATCGTGCAATGTGGGATGGAAGTCTGGAGACTATAACATCAGTCCGCAGTAAAGGAACCCCCAAAGATGATGCCATCCAAAATAGAACAAGCAAACACTACACACCTACCGAATTTGGTTTCCAGTAATGATAACAATAGTGACATCAAGGAAGTGACCACCGTCAGTTTACAATTGACGTCACGACCAAAATGTTGAGATAAGTATAGGGACTGAGTCACACGGAGGGGCTGAGTTAGAACATGGGGGGTTGCTACACTGATGCAGCAAAACAGAACTGATTATAAGTGTACACCCACATAAACAAATATAGACTACACAGTAAACAATATGAGGCAATTTGTTTGTGGGAACTTTGTGAGGCAACTGAAAAAGCAGGTATTGGGACTGTCACACACTATGGGTAGGGGGGCCAATGGGGGTCACAGTTTCTAATGGTGTAAACAGCGGATAGAGTGCAAACAACAGGCGGCAGTGATAACGACTGCCACGTCAAGCTACCACTCCCTACAGAGTAAAAATAGTAACTTGACTTGTAGTCTGAGATCTTGTCCATCCATACATTGCTCATTTTGTGTACTGTACTATCACGAGATGAAAGTCTCATGCTGGATATAACCAGCGACATCCACAAGATTGTCAGCGCTAAGCCAATTTAACCGTATAACTGCAGCTAACAGCAATACCAGAACATGACTATGCATACCACACTCAATTGGTTAGCTGCATTTAGCAACATAGCTTCTTGCCAACCCCGGCTCAGCAACGCTGGCCTAGCATACCCTCCGAGCTGAATTGATGAGTTGGTAAGCTGCTATTGCATGGTTGAAGTCACTTGGCCCCTCATTCCTTACCTCCACCAATCCAGGGACCTCATCCAACCAGGAAGCCATTCGGATTACCAGCTGTCAAAAGAGAATAGCAATCTTTGTGAGGCAAAAGAGTTACATTTTGGCGATGTGATAGAAAAGGATATGAAGCAATCATACAGATATGTCTTCAAGGGCTGGTGTGATCACAGCACCATAATGTTTGACAAAGAGAGGTCTACCCATAAGAATATTAACTCTGTGAACCTGCAGAGTGAGTTTCCAGAACCTGTGAACAAGGGCCGGCAGAAACACGCCTTTCTGCCAGCACTGCTGCAGACACTTGTAGAGGGTGTGGAACGCTTCTAGCTGGAAGGGTGGGATAGTCTGGTCAGCTACCCCATGGGGTGGAGCTGCACAGGGGAGAATCACACAGTGCAACTACTGAGATTACTGGAGATTACTGGAGAATACTGGAGAATTACTGGACAATCATTACTGGAGAGTAGAATTACTGTCAACTAATTTACTGGAGAATTACTGGAATCATGCAAGTGCAACTACTGAGATTACTAGATATTGCTGAGAATACTAGCTACTGGATAATGTGCCAGTGTATTTGGTAAGTTGTCTCATTTCGAAGTGCTAGTAACTGTATGTTGGCTTCAATGGCAACTAATGCTGACCTTTAATTACTGCTCTGTGAGTGTTTCCCCCAAAGTGCCCCCCCCCCCCCCCCCCCCCTTTTTTTCCTGGCCTATTATCCTTTGATGTGGTCATGGGAATGCTTGATGTGGTCAATTTTTGTACTATCCCCCCCCCCCCCCCCCCCCCCCCCACACACACACACACACACATACTAGGTCCAGGGAGAATACTGCTCTCCCCACACTATATAGGTTCAGGGGGACTCTCCCCACATTAGGTCGGGGCGGGGGGGGGGGCACTTTCATTTCCTGTCGTGGCCCACTGATTAGACAGCTCATGAGCAAGGTAAACTACTACTCTACTCCTTCCCTAACGTGTGTACTCATTGCTATCTGCTAGCTTCCGGCTGTCTAGGGGCCTTCCTTGCCTGCAGTTTCTGATTGATTGCTTCCAGGATGCAGTAAAAACTACTCTGCAGCCAGAATGGTTATCTACTAGTTTCCTTTCCCGTTTCCTGTCTGCAGATTTTGATTGCTTCAATAACAATTTAAGCACTTTCACTTCCTGGGCGGAACCAATTGTGACTCTCTGATTACACAACTCGATCTATATGGAGTGGGAAGCAACATACTCTCTATGATTACCATCATACACTACTGCTAGTGAATACCAAGAACACATGATGACATCATCACCCCACAATGACGATGATGTCATTATGCACTTCTGTTAGTGACTGCGCTGGTACAGTGTGTGCCTCCCACCATGGATAATAGAGCACGGGGAACTGGATTGGAAATGCGGATTGAATGCTGGTTTCGCGTCAAGTATGCCGTTACCAGTCACTCAGGACTGTCAGGAGTAAAAGTTGCTGCTTTGGGCATACACCAGTTCACGACCGATCAAACGATACAAAAGGTAAGCCTCAGAATGGTTTCCGTGTGGCACCAGAGGTGTAACAGTACACAGGTATTACAATTTCAGGGATACATCCGTTTATTTGGACAGCCCAAGCACGCTTTTATCTATGACTCAGGAGCAAAACTTACCACTTTGGGCATACACCGATCCAACGGTACAAGAGGTGAGCCCCAGAACAGTCCCTGTGCGGCACCAGAGGTACAACAACAAAAACAGCGAAACCTGCATTCAATCAAAGGCCATGCCGACACTCCATACATTAGGAATATAGGGCGGCGCATGCGTTTTCAATCCAGTTCCCCGCGCTCTGTTATCCATGCTCCCAACTTAGAGCATGCACACATTGCAGCTAGGCGTACGTAAGTAGCTTTGTTTACGCATCCAGTCTGATTGTGTACTATAGTGCTCATGAATATACTTAACAGGACTGGAATAGTGGTGCCACAATACTGTAGAGCGTTTTTCAGTAGCATCACCATATGATGCAATCAAGCACTTCCATGTAGCAATCATATGGCAAAAACACAGTGTGTGGCAATAAGATAGTAGCCAATACTAGCTAGCACTAAGGCACTCAACATTAATATCACCCGCCCATTCAACCTTTTCGGACATGCTCTGGGAAATGAAAGGGGAATACCCTCATACTAATGCACTGCAAATCTTGCACACTACGGGACTGGGCGGATCAGGAGGTATGCAGCGCGAGGAGAACCTACCACGTGTGATGGGGAGGGTCAGACTGCTCTCAAGAGCACCAGCTATTTCCTGGAACCTGAAATGAAATTGGGAATGACGAAATAGAATGGAGCTGACAAACAAAATAGTAAGTCTTTTGGAATGGGAAATTCCCTGCATGTTTAGCAGATGAAGTGAGCTCATATCCCTCCTCCAATGCATCCACGTACCGTGCACTAAGAAAATGGGTTCAGCCATGTTAGATCATTAATTCCTCCCCCCAAAAACGGGAGAACAGCAAACTCTCCACAGGCACTGACACCTAAAAGCCTGAGACATGAATGGAATTGAAAACTGTGGTTGCCATAGCAACAGAAATAATAACTTTCTGTGAAACCTCTCAAACTTGTATGGGCTTTAATGTGAAAATGCACTGAACATCCAATTGCAGAACTTAATCTCTCATGGAAATTTACCTTATTTGGAAGTAGACTGGGAGGCTCCACTTGCTCATGAAGGTGGTGAAACTGGGATGGCTACGGAGGTGCTTGACGCTCAGCTGGGAGGGGCAGAGGGCCTCAAAGGAGGAGACGAACTCCATGCTGGCTGTGTAGTTCTGCAGAGTCAGAGATGCAAGTGTGCGGAGAACCAAGATAGTGGTGTTGGCTATATCCTGTAGAGGCTGTCAGTGCATCCACTAGCCCCATTCCCAGGCCCCACCCAGCTTTCCGTCGCTTGCAGTACTGTAAGCGACGGAAAGCTGGGAGAGGGCCTGGCAACAAGGCTATGGGTCCACAATGTAGCGCACTCACTGGCTTGGATGGCTACCTACAAAACTCATCAAAGTCTGCATTCTGAGGATACAACTAACTAATGAAGGGATGGATGGAGGCCGCCGAGTGGCTAAAGCATTCCACTGCTAACTGCAAGCTTGCTGGATCAAGTCCCACCATGCCATACGAGATCTTCCTTCCCTCCTAGTACCCTAAACCCCGGTGATTTCAGGAAGGCATTTCCACCTGAAATAATTTACACCACATCGGCTAGAGGGATGCAAAGCCATCCATCCTGGAGTACTCCTTTGCTCTCCTCATTAGCTACTCAACATGGTATGGTTCTCACATCCAGGAAAATCACAACTAAATTGTTGCACCTTGTGGAACGTTTCAGGGTTGCCCGGAGCAAAGATCACAGAGGCCTTCTCATCAATCAGTGAAACCACTTCTGGCCAGACAGCGTTCACGATAAAATCAAACCCACCACTGGTGGGCGGGGCTCCATGTTCCTGCCATGTCGTGGCCCCTCCCAGCAGGAGGGAGCAGTGCTTGGGGATAAACTTGAGCACTTCCGCATACATCCCCGCCAAGCCTTGCGGGTGCATCAGCACAGACTTTGTGGAAATTACCTGGGAAACAAGTGAATACAATGGCACAAGTCCAACATATTATGCTATCTTTCCTGCGCCATACAGCAACCGGGATCCCGAGCTACAGTCTCTCCCAAAAGTCATCTCCCAGATTCTGAAATACCGGCGCCAAGGATCGGATCACTAGTAAAACTAATATGCTTGTCAACATGTCTGGACTATCACTCTCAAGCGCATTGTTAGCCTCTAAGTGGCTAACAATGTAAGGTGACTTTCCCCAGTCCTTGCCAACATGTCTCTGCTCATGATTTCCTGAGTCTCTCACGCATACTCCCACCTACTCACTACATACTCCCACCTGCTCACTACATACTCCCACCTACTCACTACATACTCCCACCTGCTCACTACGTACTCCCACCTACTCACTACATACTCCCACCTGCTCACTACATACTCCCACCTACTCACTACATACTCCCACCTGCTCACTACATACTCCCACCTGCTCACTACAAACTCCCACCTGCTCACTACATACTCCCACCAGCTCACTACATACTCCCACCTACTCACTACATACTCCCACCTGCTCACTACGTACTCCCACCTGCTCACTACATACTCCCACCAGCTCACTACATACTCCCACCTACTCACTACATACTCCCACCTACTCACTACATACTCCCACCTGCTCACTACGTACTCCCACCTGCTCACTACGTACTCCCACCTGCTCACTACATACTCCCGCCTGCTCAATACGTACTCCCACCTGCTCACTACATACTCCCGCCTGCTCACTACGTACTCCCACCTGCTCACTACGTACTCCCACCAGCTCACTACATACTCCCACCTGCTCACTACGTACTCCCACCTGCTCACTACGTACTCCCACCTGCTCACTACATACTCCCGCCTGCTCACTACGTACTCCCACCTGCTCACTACATACTCCCACCTGCTCACTACGTACTCCCACCTGCTCACTACATACTCCCACCTGCTCACTACATACTCCCACCTGCTCACTACGTACTCCCACCTGCTCACAACATACTCCCACCTGCTCACTACATACTCCCACCTACTCACTACATACTCCCACCTGCTCACTACGTACTCCCACCTGCTCACTACGTACTCCCACCTGCTCACTACGTACTCCCACCTGCTCACTACATACTCCCCCCCTGCTCACTACGTACTCCCACCTGCTCACTACATACTCCCACCTGCTCACTACGTACTCCCACCTGCTCACTACATACTCCCACCTGCTCACTACATACTCCCACCTGCTCACTACATACTCCCACCTGCTCACTACATACTCCCACCTGCTCACTACATACTCCCACCTGCTCACTACGTACTCCCACCTGCTCACTACGTACTCCCACCTGCTCACTACATACTCCCCCCCTGCTCACTACGTACTCCCACCTGCTCACTACATACTCCCACCTGCTCACTACGTACTCCCACCTGCTCACTACATACTCCCACCTGCTCACTACATACTCCCACCTGCTCACTACGTACTCCCACCTGCTCACTACATACTCCCACCTGCTCACTACATACTCCCACCTGCTCACTACATACTCCCACCTGCTCACTACATACTCCCACCTGCTCACTACATACTCCCGCCTGCTCACTACATACTCCCACCTGCTCACTACATACTCCCACCTGCTCACTACATACTCCCACCTGCTCACTACATACTCCCACTTGCTCACTACAAGATGTTTCAACTCACTGCAAGTTTGGACATGACATGGCAGTCCATTTAGGGCTATAGGATCGAGGCAAGTCTGATACTACGATTACACTCCCCTCCTACCACTGTACTGGCTGCACAGCCAAATGTACCTTCTCCATGTAAGGACGTACGATGGTGCTCTGAAACATGCTTTCTGCAGCCTCTTGTCTGTTGATTGAAGTGTAGGTCTGCAAACAACGTGTGAGGCCATCTCTGTCACCCTTCTCCAGGCTTCCTCGGAAGGACTCCTCAAGGCTGTTTTGCAGGGTGGCAGTGATGGTGGCAATGCGCTGGATGGAGGGAGGAAGGGGGGGGGGGGGGGGGGGGGGGGGGGAGAGAGAGGAGGAGGAGAGGGATAGGTGAGGGGGGGGAGACAAAGAGAAGTGTGGGGAGAGGAGGAGAGGGGAGAGGAGGAAAGGGAGAGAGAAGAGGGAGTAGAAGCAGAAAGCAAGTTGTGTTACACTTACATATAGTTTACATTGAACAGTTTGACTCACTGGTTTAATCTGTTCAACCAGGGGGTGGTTGCCAGTCTGGGAGACACTGTACTGCAGTTTGTTGAACTCACTAGCTATCCTCTCCATCAGTACTGACCCAAACTCCTCCCTAACATGGGAACCAAACACGACTTTGAATTTGAACTGGTACTAATGTATGTATGCGTGTGTGTGTATGCGTGGCTAATCTTGCCTCTCAGCTAGCTGTTCAATCTCTGAGATTTCCATCGTACTGGGCACTGCACTCCGGATCTTCAGTAACCTCTCAAGCCTCTCCACGGACTCCAGGATAGTAATCAGACGTTGCAAAGTGGTCTTCAGAAGGTACGGATGGATGGGGAAGGGAAGGAGTGTGGAAGGATGGAGGGAGTGAGGGAGGCAGGCAGGGAGGGAGGGAGGGAAGAGTGAGGGAGGGAGGGAGGGAGGGAGGGAGGGAGGGAGGGAGGGAGGGAGGGAGGGAGGGAGGGAGGGAGGGAGGGAGGGAGGGAGGGAGAGGAGGGGAGGGATAAAATAAAAGCCGCAACAATACAGTAGGAGGTGGTTTACTGATTCATATTGAGGGATGCAACACACCTGCTTTTCTCTGATCTCGGACTTGAGGGCTAGCTTGCCCTCAATAGCCGTGATAGCAGCTTCCATGGCCACCTTTATGCTCTATGAGTGATCAAGAGTTGATACTATCAGGATAGCCTCGTTCCCAGGCGAGCACCTGGGAACGAGGTTGGGCTTAGGAATGATTCTGGAGTATTGCACTCATTGATCGAATATGAATGGAATAGGACTAGTATCGCCAGAATAGGACAACAATTGAAGTAATCCCATCACCGGGCAAGTTAGTACATTAATACCTGCAATGCCACTATGGTCAATAACTCTGTAAAAGTCTGTAATCTTAGGGGTAAAGCTGGTAAACTATGAAAATGTCATACATGCCAACACAAGTGTGCAGCACTCATCATAGTCTTAGAGTAGGAGTGGCCTCAATGAGCCTCTGGGATGTACGTACCATGATTTCTTCACGCAGCTGCCCAAGAGGTACCATCAAGTTGTTGATTGCTCTGTCCATACCAACCTGTACAGGCATGCAAATCCAAGATGACTGAGAAGTATTACTTGCCCATAGAAAGTCTCATTCCCAGACCTTTCACCCAGTGCGTATATTGGTTCCAGGTTTGGGTCTGGGACCGAGACTAGCCCATAGGTAAAGGTTCACCACAATAGTGCAGATGCTTTGATATGTATGGAGACTCTGGATAGCAGGTCACCATTTGAGTGCACATGGAGAGGAAGGATTGGTTATGCTTGCAGGAACATACTCCTAACCCTAGAGCTACGGACAGGGGGTTGGAGGTCCACTCATAGCTCCTCCATTCCTAGGTTGGAGGTCCACTCATAGCTCCTCCATTCCTAACCCTAGAGCTACGGACAGGAGGTTGGAGGTCCACTCATAGCTCCTCCATTCCTAACCCTAGAGCTACGGACAGGAGGTTGGAGGTCCACTCATAGCTCCTCCATTCCTAACCCTAGAGCTACGGACAGGGGGTTGGAGGTCCACTCATAGCTCCTCCATTCCTAACCCTAGAGCTACGGACAGGGGGTTGGAGGTCCACTCATAGCTCCTCCATTCCTAGGTTGGAGGTCCACTCATAGCTCCTCCATTCCTAACCCTAGAGCTACGGACAGGGGGTTGGAGGTCCACTCATAGCTCCTCCATTCCTAACCCTAGAGCTACGGACAGGAGGTTGGAGGTCCACTCATAGCTCCTCCATTCCTAACCCTAGCGCTACGGACAGGAGGTTGGAGGTCCACTCATAGCTCCTCCATTCCTAACCCTAGAGCTACGGACAGGAGGTTGGAGGTCCACTCATAGCTCCTCCATTCCTAACCCTAGAGCTACGGACAGGAGATAGGTCCAACAGTGGCATTATTTAAATTTGACTGACTGAATTGACTGTAATATGGTAAGCCACACCCACACCACACACACATCCGCCGTATACGGGGTCACAATCCCCTGTTACAGCTCTACGTGCAGTGCTTACTGGAGTGACCACCCCTTGCTGCATTACCTAACCCACTGCCTAAATACCATCCCACTATCGACCAACAGCCCAATTGCAGAAGTGGGCGTGGCTTGATGATTGCTGTGAGCACTAATTAGAACCACCCGTTCCGTCTCTGCATGCTGCTCACCAAGTTAGAGGAGAGGTTGACGAAGTCTGCGTAGTCCTTGTTGATAAGCTCCACCATCGCGCTCTTCAGTGTACGAAAGTACGCCTCGAGGTCTTCCCTGAGACACTCGATAGTTACCCTCTTCCTGCACTGGCTGACGAATTCGTCCACGTGGAAGTCCTTGTCCAGGAATGCTTCCGTAGCGAAGCATAGCTCCTGCGAGGGAGGGGGCAAGGCCATATTTGACGTGGAGCTCAGTTGCCAGTGTCTTCAGAAGTGGACGTAGTCTCATTCCCAAATCCCCCAAAGAAATCCCAGAACGAGACAAGAAAGTTTACTTTTGTGACGTCATAATATAAGCCTTCGCGAACCTGATTTGCGTCTACATGGTATACCGGTAGACAGCTGGTAGACGTGCTAGAGAGGTCTCTCTTCAGTTGTCTTGAAACGAGATGGCTACTGTTGTGCCACCCAGCGCTCAACAGCTCTCCCTGCACAAGCAGGACAGCTTTGACTCCGAAAATCCACCCGGACCTCGGAGAGGCCTTCCGGCCCAGTTCAGCCTGCAGTCCCAGGCCTCCACGGCATCCTCCGCCGCCAAAGTCAGACGTAAGTCCAGGATGGGGTCTCCTCCTTGGAAGGGCTCATCTCAGAGAATAGCTTCCAAGATGTTGACCCATATCAGATATAATCAGCCATGACAGGCATTCTCCTCTGTTCTACAAGTGTGATCACTCCAGTATAGATGGTAGCTGGGTCACAATCTATAATCGTGTGACCACACAGTTCAAGGGATCGTCACCGTGGGTGTGTCCGACAGTTTTGCTTCAGCCACATTTTACTCTCAACTTAGTATAGACCCATTGCACATGACATCATCATTTCAAGAATACAGCCGGGTACAGAGGTACTCCAACATGGCAGCTATTTTGCGTTCGAGGAGATAGCAGCTTCTATGGCAATCTTGGCAAACGGAGTCATGCACCAACAATGCTTCTAGTATGTGTTGAAATGTGATTGCTATTAAAGCTATATTAACGCTTACCAGTGATGTAGGGCATGTTTCCATCAATACAGTATGTGAAGCCAATGTATTTCGGTCCTCCAAGATGGCGGCTTCAGGATAGTATACGGAAATGCCACGGATAACGTGACGTCAGTGCAATGGGATTGCTATTATAACCTGCTGACTAATGATCGTTACTGCAGCTCACAGTAGCCATTGCAAGCTTGTTAATGTTAAAGGGACTGCAACTGCTCTTGGCTTTGTGGAATTGTGAGCCCCCCCCCCTCCCCCCCTCCCTCAGTAAGCACTAGTGGGGGTCTGGGAAGGAGGCTCGGGAGTAGCACCTTGTGAGAATGTAGTGAAGTGTTCCTGAGAGTCCTAATAAGGTCAGGAAGCACTTGCCAAGCTGTGATGGTGTAAACAGGCCCTCATGGTGCAAGGTCTGTTTCCTGGTGTTTGAGGTACATGAACCCATATACAGAGCTAATCACTCACACACAGCATGTATGTGTACAATTTAGCCTCGTTCCCAAGCCTACCCCGTTTTTTCTGTTCTTCGGTTTCCGTTGACAATAATACACGATGCGGAAGGGCGGTGAAAAACGCCGCCCTTCCGCATTCGTGTATTATTGTCAACGGAAACCAACCAAAGAACAGAAAAAAACGGGGTAGGCCTGGGAACGAGGCTATGTACAATTCACATTTACACATGCATACTCATACACCCATACCCACACATACACCCTACCTGCACACACGCTACCCACGCACGCCACCCACAGCGGTGACTCTCTGTGTGTACACAATGCAGGAGAACTTTACGATGACGTTTGCGTCGGGACGGTTTACCACTGTATCCCAGATCATGGACAAGATGCTGGAGTCGTTGAACCTACCTCCAGAAACTGCCAATGTCTTTGGCATATGGCTCTCCTCCAAGCACCTGCGTAAGTGGAAATATTTGTCTAAGCCAACGCAGGAACACACATCCCTGACTCCGAGAGTGCACGATTTCATCGTGCAAAAGGTGCTGTTAGTCTCACACCAGACCTCTACTCTCAGAGGGTCTGGTGACAGTCTCACGCCAGACCTCTACTCTCTCCTGCAGAGAGGGTCTGGTGACAGTCTCACACCAGACCTCTGCTCCCTCCTGCAGAGAGGGTCTGGTGACAGTCTCACGCCAGACCTCTGCTCCCTCCTGCAGAGAGGGTCTGGTGACAGTCTCACGCCAGACCTCTACTCGCTCCTGCAGAGAGGGTCTGGTGACAGTCTCACGCCAGACCTCTGCTCTCTCCTGCAGAGAGGGTCTGGTGACAGTCTCACGCCAGACCTCTACTCTCTCCTGCAGAGAGGGTCTGGTGACAGTCTCATGCCAGACCTCTGCTCGCTCCTGCAGAGAGGGTCTGGTGACAGTCTCACGCCTGACCTCTGCTCCCTCCTGCAGAGAGGGTCTGATGACAATAGCGCATGCTGCTCGATCTATCATACTGATATCAATGTGGCAAGACTAGAGCATTAATCGGTGAAGTGTGATTCACCTAGAGACAGTTGCAGTGCAGAGCAATGCATTGGAGAAATCTTATGGTGCTGTGGCATATGGAGGGGTTTCATAATATGACATCATAGGAATTAGTTGCAGCCACCTCTAGTTTGTGATCCCGTGTTGCAGGGTGTCCTGGGAACCGGGGTAATGCATTGGCGAGACTAGACTCTGTGTGTACCAGTATCTCCCCACTACAATGGTGTGGTGAGGCTCAGGTCGTGTCTCGTCCCCCACTGCAGAGCTGCAGCTGAAGTCGTACCATCTCCCCTGCAAGCTGTTCAAAAGATGGAAGGATCTGCTCTCACAGTTCACCAGCGCCACTTATGAGGAAGTCTGTGAAGGTAACTTTGGGCCAGGGAGACTGAAAGTGTCGTAGGGATGGGTAGAGTGACACTGAGTTGGGTAGAGGTCCCGGGAGTGACACAGAGCTAGCCCAGGAGTGACACAGAGCTAGGTAGAGTCCCGGGACTGACACAGAACTAGGTAGAACACCTAAGAGCTGAGCGAGATGGTGATCATATATGTAGTGCTCAGGTACCTCCATCACTAGCCTCGTTCCCAGGCCTCTTGGGCCTGGGAACGAGGCTAGTCCATCCAGAGTAGTATGTTGATGGCACGTAGTACTGTTATTGTCCTGTCATGAGATACATGTACATTTGAGTAACAAGAGCTTTACTGAATACTTCTGATCACAGATTTGTACCAATAGTCTTTGAAGTGTTGAGGCCTACAGTATACCCTTGCATTAGTTGTACAAATGCCTGCAGTGGGAATGACCTACTCTCTAGCCACAACATTAACCCAAGAATGTCCGTCCTCCACTCCAGATGAGCCTCTCCTGTACCTCGAACGCAACACCTTCCTCTCCCTGAAGGAGGAGAGGAAACTGCTGGACCCAACAAAAGACAATCGGAAAGTCATCCAGCTGCTCTACCATGAGGTGAGTCCATGCCTCCCCCCGCCCTCTCTGCTATCAAAACATGTTCTCAGGCCTGGCTAGCGTGTGGCTGCTTTAGGCCTCGCTACTTCACATTCGAAATGTGCAGACATTGGTAGTAGTTCTCCTCTCATCTGTGACGGTGGTGTCGGGAAGTGGAGATAGGGTCACCTAGGAATCCATTGCCGTGTCCTAATAATATTATGTCTCTAACTTGGTTAATGGATGAGCAAGATTGGCTTTTTCAAACTCTTGGCATAGTGCACATTCCTCAGCTTGTTGTCCTTCACCATGCTGTCAGGTATGGTCATCTATGCTCCTACATATAAGGACTTTCAGAGCATGTCCGTAGTGAGATACCATACATGTACAGTGGACTTACAGAGCATGGTGGAGTGTCCGTAGTGAGATACCATACATGTACCTTACATGCAGTGGACTTGCAGAGCGTGGTAGAGTGTCCATAGTGAGATACAGTTCATCATGGGATATGATACTCTGTAGCTATTCATGGGTATATCCAATGAAACAGGGACACTATGAGATTACCTATCGTATTGGTAATGATGGTTAAATGTGAGTGCAAGGACACTGCAGCGCTCCAAACAAACAGAGTACAATTTGTTTAACTTGAAACTTACATCATCTTTGTTTAGAACAAGTTGATAGAAATGTCCTGACTCTGTCTGGCACTGTACACAGCGACTCTGTCAGCGAGGATGAGAGCATAGCAACGGTAACTAGGGAGGCAAGAACGGTGGCTCTCTAGGACTGTATGGTGACTGAATGGTGCAACGTCAATGGCGAACAATAGCGAAGTTGGCACCATAACTCCATGCCACACTGGAATCACCAGGCGACCAGCTCTGTGTAGGTACCGGGTCCACTGTTTACTGGCTGCTAAACCTTCAAGACCGGGACTCTGTACACAGAGATCCAGAGTACTCAAACTGCATTGGACCCAGAAACTGACCAATCACACTCCACAAATGAACATGTAAATTAATGCTGAAGTGTTTATGAGTAGGCATGTCACTTTGGTACTCGGAAACAGGTAGTAGGTAACCTTGATCGTTCCCAGGCCCCCGCCCAACTTTGCATCACTTGCAGTATGTTTAGCTGTACTGCAAGCAACGGACAGCTGGGAGGGGCCTGGGAACAGCTAGGTAGTAGGCACTTGAAAATGACCCAGCTAAGGGCTCAAAATACGTTTCTTGGAAGGAATGCCTCCAGATCTCCCTAGGTGGTTATGCAGTTCTTCACAGAGATGTCTGTTTCTTGTGAGTAAGTGACCATCTCCAAAGAGAGCTATACCAAACTTGGGACACATAGTGAGATGGATCACGTGATCAATGAAGCGTCATATCCATTTCTGCCAATGTATCCTCCCCATGCTAATCCTGTTGTACATGGTGTACGATTATTGATCACTTTCTCTAGTGCATTTTGGCAACCTTTGTCCATCTCTCCCACAGGCGGTATTCAACATCACTAAGGCCCGCTACCCAGCCTCAAGGGACGACATCCACACACTTGCCGGGCTGCAAGCTGCTGAGTTTGCTGCAACTAACGGGACGACTGACCCAAGCAAGGTTTCCCTCCCACCTCTGTCCAGTCTCTACCCACCGTACATGCTCAAAACACAACTCACATATTTTCTCAAACTGAAGTTCTCTCAAGCTGACCCGACGAAGGAGATTCAGGAGCGCTTTGATGAGGCATTTGCATCTGCGTGGAGGAAGACGACAGATCCTCACAATCTGAGAGTCCTCTACCTACAGCTGTGCTGGTCCATGCCATTCTATGGGTGAGCATTCCTACCAGTATGAGCGTCTCTCTTCCTGCCAGGGAACAAGGCTGCCTGCCTATCTTGTACATCTTCTACTTGCTGTTCTGGAGTTCCCTCTGACGGCAAACTTGTTGCTTGCTACATGTACGTACAC
The DNA here is from genome assembly GCA_963931865.1 of Axinella damicornis. Taxonomy (NCBI): domain Eukaryota; kingdom Metazoa; phylum Porifera; class Demospongiae; order Axinellida; family Axinellidae; genus Axinella; species Axinella damicornis. The sequence continues at coordinate 1,208,474 of OZ007510.1, read as the reverse complement.
ATACCACCCCCTCTCTTCTCTCTCTGTCACACACAGCTCTAAAATGTTTCGAGGTCAGGTAGAGCGACACCTGAATCCTCTCCACTTCCTGAGTTACCATGACAAACAAATAGTGGTGGCCATCAACACACAGGGACTCCACCTTCTCAAGGGTTCCTCCCCCCCGGTGAGTGTTGATCAGCTCCTAGGATGTTGGGTAGCCTCTAGCCTCGTTCCCAGGCCCGAGACGCCGTCTCGGGCCTGGGAACGAGGCTAGGTAGCCTCGTACCATGATTTTGGATTTTGGGTCAAAATTTAACTGACAGCAGAATGGGCATCATTGGAATGCTCCATTCATGCTGATCGCAATGGTGCAAATCCCAGCTTCGTATCTCATTCCTAGCCCAAGATACCGAGCGTGTTAGTCTACTATGCATAGCCTTAATAGTAGATGAACACTATATCACTCTCAAGATTTGTATGGTTCTTCAAGAATGAATGAATACTTGTTTAGTAAGTTACCGGATGGCATGAACCCATATGCTGTGACATTATTGATACTTACTTGGCTGTCAAGTAACACGGCCAATCCTCGACTGACATGATGGTAGCAAACCTATTTGCAATGTTCAACTAATGATGGACAAATGAAGTTTGTGATCAACATCACTCTTAGCGCTATTTTCTGCAGGGTTGATGTTACTGATCTTAGGTCGATCTCTCTGCGTAATTGCTATTGCATGGTTCATGTCAACAGGAGGTACTACTCTACCTGACGTACGACCAGCTGTCCTGGGAGTTTGAGCCCACCTCAGAGGAAGGAGAGGACTTCTACAGCTCACTCTGGCTGGAGTTTGATTCCGTCATGGAGGTTAGGAGCGGGGAGGAGAGGAAGGTGACCAAGAGGATGAGGATCTTCTCGCGGCAGGCCCCAATGATGGACGCAATGATCTCTCGTTGTGTGCAAGACCTCGACAAGCAGGAGGCCGACCTGAGGAGGAAGAGAGTGGAACAGGGAAACGAAGAGTGAGTGGAGGGGTGGCACAGAGGTAGAGGAGGTGGGAGGGAGGGGTGGAGGTGGGAGGGAGGGGTGGAGGTGAGAGGGAGGGGTGGAGGTGGGAGGGAGGTGGAGGTGAAAGGGAGGGGAGGAGGTGGGAGGGAGGGGTGGAGGTGGGAGGGAGGGGTGGAGGTGGGAGGTAGGTGGAGGTGAAAGGGAGGGGAGGAGGTGAAAGAGACTGGAACAGGGAAACAAAGAGCTGAGGGGTGGTACAGAGGGAGAGGAGGTGGGAGGGAGGGGTGGAGGTGGGAGGTAGGTGGAGGTGAAAGGGAGGGGAGGAGGTGAAAGAGACTGGAACAGGGAAACAAAGAGTGGAGGGGTGGTACAGAGGGAGAGGAGGTGGGAGGGAGGGGTGGAGGTGGCAGGGGAGGTGGAGGTGAGAGGGAGGGGAGGAGGTGGAAGGGGGAGGAGGTGGGAGGGAGGGGGATGGGAGGAAGAGCACAGGAGAGAAGTGGAGAATTGTTGATTTTGCTGATGAGGTTGTGTTAACTGTCTTCTGCCAGGATCCTTCCTGATGTGAGCATCAAGACGTACAGAGAAGGGGAGTCGCCGCGGTCACAGAAACAGGGGAAGAACTACAAGGAGCACAAGCTGCCATGTACTGTATATTCTCCTGAAGGTGGGTGTGGGTGTGTGTGTGTGTGTGTGTGTGTGTGTGTGCGTGTGCGTGTGCGTGTGCGCGTGCGTGTGCACATGCGTGCAGGATATGCAGGCACGTTTATCTATTCTCTCCACTCCCTCCTCCCTCTTTCTCCCCCCTCAGGCAACCTTATTCAGTCTGACTTTACCCTCACAAGAGCCCTGAAGAAGTTCAAGTCAAAGCCGGTGATGGCTGCCAGTCAGCCCCAGCCTAATCCGGAAGAAAGCACCGCTGTTGTCTCCTCTGGCACTGAGGGGCAACCCCTGCAATCCGTGGGTCGTCAGAGGACTGGAACAGAAAGCTCAAAGGAATCTAATACTGAGCTCTAATTGAGCGACCGTCACATTATACGCACACACACATACACTTGCATACGTACAAGCCTGTCATTGCACCCAGCAGTACTGTATATATTATGGAGTCAAAATGTTTGTAATCATGTGAACGAACTAGAATCAAAGAACAGTAATATTAATTTTGTTTGTATTTATGTGTACTTGTGTATAATTTTGTATAATTATGTTAAACACACAGCGTCAATATTGTTCCCGGCCAGGCCATATTCCCACTGCCAGTATTTGGAGTATACAGATACAGCCGGAAATCCTGGTGGTGCATGGGAAATATGGTCTGGGAACAATTAACTTCAGGCTTTTTAAAAACCTATAACTAGCTATACATGTATAGTGATCAATGTTGCAGTCGTGACTGGGTGGCAGTGGTTCTGTGCAGAGGCATACTGGAGACATTGGTGGCATACGGAGAGTTCCAGTCCCTCTCAAACACCTGCAGTAGCTCCTGCTGTACCGTGGAGGTGGAGGGCTGCCCCATCTGGGACACGGTCAGGCTGAGTCCTCCCGTGTCCACAAAGTAGTCTCCAGACCAGTTGGAGGTCCCTGTTTGGGTAGGTGGGTGTGGATGGGTGGGTGGGGCTTAGGTTACTTATTTACCCTTACAAATCACTGCAAGTGATAAACACCTGGAGGTTGGATGGTCTGGGGAGTCGGACGAGGCTAGGGGATACCTGGAGGCAGGAACGAGGCTACAGTGTAGGGGATACCTGGAGGCGGGGACGAGGCTAGGGGATACCTGGAGGCAGGGACGAGGCTAGGGGATACCTGGAGGCGGGGACGAGGCTAGGGGATACCTGGAGGCGGGGACGAGGCTAGGGGATACCTGGAGGCGGGGACGAGGCTAGGGGATACCTGGAGGCGGGGACGAGGCTAGGGGATACCTGGAGGCAGGGACGAGGCTAGGGGATACCTGGAGGCAGGGACAAGGCTAGGGGATACCTGGAGGCAGGGACAAGGCTAGGGGATACCTGGAGGCGGGGACGAGGCTAGGGGATACCTGAAGGCAGGGACGAGGCTAGGGGATACCTGGAGGCAGGGACGAGGCTAGGGGATACCTGGAGGCAGGGACGAGGCTAGGGGATACCTGGAGGCAGGGACGAGGCTAGGGGATACCTGGAGGCGGGGACGAGGCTAGGGGATACCTGACGAGGCTAGGGGATACCTGGAGGCGGGGACAAGGTTAGGGGATACCTGAAGGCGGGGACGAGGCTAGGGGATACCTGGAGGCGGGGACGAGGCTAGGGGATACCTGGAGGCGGGGACGAGGCTAGGGGATACCTGGAGGCGGGGACGAGGCTAGGGGATACCTGGAGGCGGGGACGAGGCTAGGGGATACCTGGAGGAGGGGACGAGGCTAGGGGATACCTGGAGGCGGGGACGAGGCTAGGGGATACCTGGAGGCGGGGACGAGGCTAGGGGATACCTGGAGGCGGGGACGAGGCTAGGGGATACCTGGAGGCGGGGACAAAGCTAGGGGATACCTGAAGGCGGGGATGAGGCTAGGGGATACCTGGAGGCGGGAAGGTCTGGAGAAGGATACGTACCCATGTATGCAGCGTTGTCGGTGACCATGTACTTGTTATGGTTGACTCTAGTGAAGGGGATGTGTTTGGAGGGTAGCTCGGGTACAATGAACACTCGCTGGAAACAAGGAGAGACAGTGGTACTTTATAGGGATGGACTGAACGCTGGACAGACAGAAGGACAGACAGAGCAGATTTGACACACTGAGCAGATTTGACACACTGACCGTCTCAATAGTCCCCTGAAAGCTACCAGTGCCGCTCATGTCAGCCAGGCTTCTCAGGAACTTGAGCATGTCAGGCAGGGTGTGGTTCCAGTAGCTACCCATCACTCTCACATTCACACCACGGCTGTAGGCTGCGGACCGAAGTGCATCATCAATCTGGGACCAGTATCTGGGTGGGTGTGGCATAAAGGGGTGTGGCCAGGTACGGTGGTGCAGTGCTAATCTGTGAGACTGGACAAACACTTCTGAAGACTGTTTGTCATTCTGAGACCCCGTCCAAACCTTGAAGGGTTTGCTATGGTAATGTAGTGCTTCAAAAGCACACAATGACATCATCATCACTCCGCCCCAATGCCGATGATGTCATCATGCACTCTTGAGTGCTTACATGTGTGGGTCCTGGTAAATGAGTGCTGGGAAGTAGTCCATGACTGCGACGTAGACAAACTTCTGGGCAGAGTTGATCACATGCAAGAGGGCGTCCAGGTCATGTGTCCGACCAGAGGCACAGAATGGAGTGGGGGAGGACTGTGTGTGAGAGAGAGGAGTGAAGGGGTGGAGGGTTGGAGGGTAGCCTCGTTCCCAGGCCGAGTGCCTGGGAACGAGGCTAGTTGGAGGGGAGATAGAGGCCAGGTACTGTAACTAGTACAGCCCCCGTCTGCGCAGAGAAAACTGCATGTTGTTGTACTGCAAGGGACAAACTCACTGCCCAGAAGGCGGCAGCAGGAGTGCCATTGATGCTAACAGCTGCTGGGTGGGTGAGGCTGGAGTCTGCTGTGAACTGGGAGGGCCAGGGGTCCGGGATGCGGGCCCCAGGGGTGGAGAGGTACCAGTAGACATCAAACAGCTTCTGGGCATCCACTGCTAGGCACTCACAGTTCATCCCAAGCAGCCCAATCTCCTTCACCTTGGGGTGGAGAATAATGCATACAAAACGAACGTGCAAGCATTCGTTTAAAGCCCCTCAAATCCCACAACGATGTACAGTCATGCTACAACCTTCTTTTGAAGGAAGGTTGCTAAAATGCTGGATGGGCAGGGAGAGTTGGTATGCCATCAAGGAGCTGTTTAACGTGCAATTCTCGATTCTCAAGGTCAGCCATCCAGCAATGTGTACACATACCTACCTGTGTGAGCGACCTCCAGTCCATGTTGGCGCTGCCAACGTAGAAGTGTTTCTGATCCACGACCCATAGCTTGGTATGGAGTATCCCGCTGCCTACGAGGGCTGATACATTGAGGTTCTGCACCAACACCGCTCCCATCTTGGCAAGAGCTAGGGAGTCAAGGTCTGGATACTCCGAGTCTGGCGGGTTTTGGACAATGCGAGTCTTCACCTTGCGAGTTGAAATGTTCACAAATGCCTTGAAGATGCTTTCACCCTGAGCAAACAAGATTGAGAAACAGGGGGAGGTGTCTGAGGAGTGGTGGGTCAGGAAAGGGGTCCATCAACATGCTCTACAAAACCCACCTCCCAGTCCGTTGGGTCACTGACGTTGCTCTCTCCTCTCAGACTCCAGTAGAAGGAAGCAATGTCGACCGTCTCTGTGGCAGCTGTCAACAAGCGGCTCCATGCGTCATAGGTGGAGAGGTGGGTTGGAGAACCAGGAGGGTAGGTCAAGTTTTGCGGGATGCTCTCTACAATACCCAAACTGGCATGTGTGCACGTGTACATGTGTGTGTGTGTGTGTCATTAGCCTCGTTCCCAGGCCCAAGACGGTGGCCTGGGAACGAGGCTAATATATCATGCACTGTGCATGCTATCACTGGATATAGAACAGAACCAGAGAAGGAAAACTGTGACTTTCCCCTGTAAGGAGTTTTTGGTCCAATAATTTGTATGTCGACAGCCCCTATAGTATACTTTAATAGTATAGGGTGAGCTGCCAGGGGACTAGTCTCGCAGGCCAGCCTCTCGAGTGGGTGTGGCATGTGTGGCGAGAGGCTGGCCGGCCCGGCCCGCGAGTATACCAGGGGACCTGCATGTGTACAGAGACATGACACATTTTGTAACAGTTGAAATTCGTACTTGCAAGTAGGATCGCAGCTAGTTCCACCGGCCAGCGCAGCAGCGAGCGCCAGAAGACCCAAAACCGTCAGAAACATCATGAACATAGCTAGCTGCGAGCTGCATGCACAAATACCAAAGACAGTCCCGTTCCCAGACCCGAGACCCCTTGAGCCTGGGAACACCGGAGCGCATAATAATGTAAAACTGAGCAGCTCCTGGCCTCATGGGATGGCTAAGATATTATTGTAACAGGCACTTCGTTACTATGCTATAATGTAAAAGCATTAATTTTGTATGTAATAACAGCATAATCACCACAAAATTAATGAATAATAGGTGATTTATGAGCACACTGCATTCTTAAGCCAAGAGCACATGCCTTTGTCTCTGGCCTAATACTGTGGATTGTGCACGAGGCCAAGGGAATCAACCACAACAGGAGAGGCCGTAGCTACCCTTAATCATTGTGCCTGCTGTATACCTTTGCGAGTGTAGCTATTTATCACTGTGGCGCTCTTGGTAGATAGAGGCCATATGAATTAAGAAAATATGTTCTTATACTTCACAGTGCTACATGTACGTATATATCAAGTTTGAGTAACAGCTGTAATTTTCAAGTTTCAATAGTCAGGCAGTAGCTAGAAAAAACATCTGCACGTCTAGCTACAAGGAAATCTAAAAGAGAAAGGTAATACCTTGAAGTTTGAGGTTTGAAAGTGCTAATTAGCTGATATTCAATCCTTATAGCTGGCTAGCTAAAAGGGATAGCTTATAAACTGAGATGGTAGCTACCGTTTTTGGGGATTTCATGTGGGTTAATAGCTCATGTACGTATAGCGATCTGCTTTGTAAACCTGTTATCAGACCTGTCAAGGTCGGCAGCCTCACTTGAGTGAGATCCCACCTCAAAATGAGTGAGATTGGCACAAAATGAGTGAGACCCCATGAACACCCATCCAATTTAAACTCATGACACAATAAATACCCTTCACAATGACGAATTTGACCTGTGAAAGTCAAGGTCAAGGCAGAAATTCATGACTGAATAAACATACAACAGTTTCTAAACCTTCACTATCAAATTCGTTGTTGCCTCGAGCTGAGAACTTGAACACGTGTCATGTAAGTGGGTATAATTGAATCAACCATTGAGAAACCTGTCAGTATCCACTTATGAAACGCTTACTACATAGCTAGTGCAAAGGGAGCCAAAATCAACGGTAACATGCGCGGTGCAAATGCGTGGGATTTGGATATGCATGCGTGTGAGCGTGAGATGACACGTAAATGCGTGTGTCTCACGCAGGATGCGTGAGACTTGACAGGACTGTGTTATGATGCATTCACACAACTCAGCATTTCATGCTAGATTCAAATAACCCCAACCCTTATAGTCTGACACATAGCTATGTTGTGGAATAGGAAAACCACCTCCCCATGCACTTGTCAGTGAAAATGCAATGAATATCATTGGTTGTGTAACACTGCACAACTGTCACAACTAGCTACTATATAAGCCTAAGCATGTGATCTATACATGCACAATGTACAGATCTGACTCATCACAGCATGCATGAAGAATGGATACAGATGTAACTTGCCCAAGAACCTTCGAATGCTCGGGTGATCGCACCAGTTTTGACATTGGACGCATTCCCAGCTACATTGCCATCGCCTCCAGCTGTCTCTCCTGTCTGGGCTCCCTGCTCATCATATTCGTGTACCTGACGCTCAAAGACATGAGAACTGGGGCACAAAAGATCATCACCCTTCTCGCTATTGCAGACTTCTTCACTGCATCCGGCCATATCGTCGGCTCCACAAACTATCTCACGCATTTCAATGAGAAAACAGGCTGTGGGACTTTTGAGACGATCTGTGAGATACAGAGCTCTGTAAGCACCTGGTCCAGCATGTGTTCCTACTGCTGGACGTGTATCCTGGCATTCTACTTCTTCCTAGTCCTAGTGTACAACAAAGCGACACTGGCAGTAAGACTGATTCCTCTCTACAACATTGTTGCCTGGTTGGGCCCCCTCATCATCGTCATCCCATTGCTGGCAACTGGAAGGCTTGGCTATGCACCGTACGCTGCATCTACTTGGTGCTTCATCAGAGATACTACCTATTCATCCAATGCTACTCGACTAGTAGACAAACCTCTGACAGTGGCGGTGGTGCTGCTTGCTGGGCAGCTCTGGCAAATGATCAGCTTCATTCTGGTCTTGTCAGTGTACATGGTGATTAGAGCCAGTATCTCTAAGGTATGTAGCTGTAGCCTGATATTCCTCCCCGCTGCCAACTTATGCTGTACTACAGTCAAACCTCTGAACAAAGGACACTTTGGGAACAATATAAATTCAAGTCTTTTGTCCTTTGTAGAGGGGTTGTCCTCTTCTCGGAGGTTCAAAATGTATTAGAACCATAGGCAAACCAATTATTTGGGACCTTGAAAAGCGTCCTTTGTAGAGAGGTTTATTATATTGTGTCCCTATCTCGGAGGGTCCACTATCGGAGGTTTGACTGTACTTCAGACTTGAGATTGAATGGCTTGGGATGTAGTACCTTGGTGCATGGTTTGGCACAACTGCATGGGTAAAGGTCATGTGCTAACTGCCACGTTCAAATTTGAAAGGCGTAAACCAATCATAGGAAGTAGCTGAAACGAGTCCTAAAACAGTCACATTGACTTGCAGAAAGGTAGTCATAGTGCGACGTTTGGCAATTTTAATTACAACAGGGGCACCTTTAGTTTGATTTTAACATTGGCCTTCACTATCAGGCATTGTTTCTTCAATGGTTTTCTCATAGATCTAGCTAGACTCTGAACCGGATCAACATCCAAGTGGCACGTGCACCAGAAGTGGGTGGAATAGAAAAACGACTGCTGGCCATACCCCTACTGTTCATATTCCTAAGGATGTGGGGAACTATCCAGTTCTTTTACTCATTGGGTGTTTCCAGAACCAACAACAATGGATGTATACCAAGGAACTTACATCTTGGCTTTTATATTCTTGGTTGTTTAGAGGTAAGGTGAAGGCATTTAATACACTGTCCTTCAAGTTCAATGCATGCACTGCTACTGCAGAAGTGCAAAAAAGTTTGCTAGTACTCCGTATTATACCCTCCCAATCATGATATCATTAAACGTATTGAACCATCAGCATTTCACAGGTTACTATTTTGATTGCAGTTTGTATGGTGAATGCACAGTACGTATATGGCCTGTCATGCAGGTAGCTAGCTCTAAACATGAACCAGAAGATGCTAGAGAGTTAACCATTGACTATAAAGACATAGATACACAACAAACGATATACTATTATAGCTTCCACAGAGTGTGTGGTAGCTACAAAATGTATGCTATAATTATACATCAAAAGTTCCTATAATCTTAATTCCATTCATGCAGGCAGTCGGTGATAGTGGTCAGGGGTGGGGCAATGCGGTGCTGTACATCTTCTTATCTCCCAAAATCCGGACCAGACTATTCTGCAACCCATGCCAAACATGCCTAAGAATGTCTGGAAGAAAGCTGCAGGCTGTGGGACAAAGACTGGCAAGTGTTGGGGCACATCGCCTGGATGAATCTCAGAGTACTGCTAGTAGCTCACAGTCACAGAATGCATGCCCAGTTGTGGGACAAAATGCAGGACAGCAATGGATGCACAGATCAAGGGCATCAGTAAGCAGTAGAGCAGAGCCCTCTGATGGTGCAGGACCATCAGAGACCAGTGAACCAGCCCCACCTGTGCCTATCTCTGTGGTTCCTGGTTACAGAACTAGAGTGGATGTTAGTGCACGAGAAGAATTGAGCTGATATATATTGCTAACAGAGCACGTGTACACATGCAGTTAAGATTGTAATTATAGTATCTACTAGCTATGTATACAATGAAAGCACTGCAATAAAAGTATCATTATATGTAGGGATAGAGCGGACACGCAATAGCTATATGCTAATACAAAAAAAATATCTGATTTTCTGGTATGTATATTATTTTCCGTAGTTGATTGTTAGGCAACATAGCTAGCAGCATCCCTGGCTGATGGATGATCAAAACTAAGCCTAATATACGTGGTGAAATACTGCCAGTTTGCGATCAAAGTTTTGTGATACCACATTGACTGATGGGGGGGCTTGTTTTCTGCCTGCTCAACAGAACGTGCTGCTAGCTAGTATTTTATTAGCTATAGATAATACACTTTCTTAGCCTGCAACTATGAAGCCTGTAGTTGGCTGACCCATGCAGAATTGAATGCCAGGGGAATGGAAAATTCATACCGTATCCATGATATCCCATATAAGGTAGCACGTATGGGCGGAGCTGCGGCATGAATGTTGTCCTTGGCGACCTAATTAACACGGTGTGTTCTTCGTGAAGTTACATTTTGCGATTATCGCTGAGTCGGTCCTTGGCATGGATATGCTTCGCCTTGCAGTAATCCTGGGCGCCGTCCTCGGCCATTCATGCGCTTTCTACGCCCTGCCAGTGACTGTGGATGTGAGGTGACAACCTGATGTCTCATGCAGGCAGAACTAGTAGGCACCGGTAGAAAACTTTCACTTCTCTCTCTCTGCAGAAATGATACGTGGGACTATTTTCTGTTTGTGGAACAGTACCCTGCTGGCGTCTGCTACTATGTAGGATATTGCGAAGAAGTGCTTACTCGCAGAGCCTGCAAAAATAATATTTAGCCTAGCTCTCTTCTCACTGTATACAGGATGATCCATCCTCAAAAGGCTGCTACTACCCTCCCAATGCTACAGAGTGGACGATGCATGGATTATGGTGAGGAGTAACGTATATATAGCACCTCACGTTTGCATTGACTCTTCGCTCTTTCAGGGCTACAGCAGATGGCACTGAAGGTCCAAACAACTGTGATCCCACAGCAACATTTGATATGGGCGCCATTGAGGTGTGTGCCGCTGCATGACAGGTAGTGTTGCAAGGTTGCAACCTAAATACCTATTACTGCCTGTAGAGCATGCATTGGATGGCGCCAGCTAAACCGAAACACCCTCCGTTATATATTCCGTTTAGACTGCTGGGCAAATATTTTCTGCAGTGATTTTAGAAACGCATGCAGGCAGCTTGAAAGTTACCAAGTACTACTGCCGGTCAACTGTCGTTTTAGTGCAGTTACCATGCCGATTAGATTGAGCAGCTACGTGACCTGGAGTACAAGTGAGACGGTAGCTTCCATTGAACGCCATGTTCTTTTGCCCTTGCGGAAGTACTAGTGCTTAGTAATGTGATTTTGTGACGTCAATATAATGCAGCTGCTCACTGTTCACTGCTAAATGTGGAACAACAGTATCGCTATTTCCCCTCCCAGGACTTGGTCCCCAGACTGATTGCTGAGTGGACAAACCTGGAGCCTGGTACAACTTTGGGTTCTTTCTGGTGAGGCCCTGCATGTTTTTCTGTGGGTTGTTGAAGCCACTGCTGTGTACTATTGTAGGCCTAGGCTTGTAGAACCCACAGTCCATCCATTCTACATGTAGCTATGTCTTATGTAAACTTTCTGTCCCGTGACAGTATAATCTCCTTGCTGTATCTGAATTTCCTTGACAGTATAATCTCCCTGCACATGGCCAATATTGTTTGCCATAAGGACACCCGGGGGCCCAATAATTAATTACTAAAGCCAACTGCTGCGTGGATGAAAGTATATACTGGCCAGCCCCTGACCCACCGACACACCATAATATTATACTAAGGGGGTTCCACTGGAGGTTGAATCTACTTTCAATCTGGATTTTGTAACGCCATGGTTCTGACACTATACATACATGTAGTGGAATCCCTCTAGTACAGACACCATTATAGATCAGATGTTGTGTCTTGATCACCATGGTGTCTCCACTGTGGTGTACATCTGATTGATGCGGGCGGTGACTTTCATACACACCGAGCGTTAAACGTATAGATGGTTGAACAACACTCAAAATGTAGTGACTTTGTTCTGCCATTTGTATATTATGTCATGCTCAGCACGTGAGGAAACTTACCAGGCCCTCCCCGCTTTTCCGTACTGCCTTTCTGGGGGCTGGGAACTAGGCTATCTTTATACTCATGCCATGACATTATGTAGGTCTCACGAGTGGCTGAAACATGGCACATGTGCAAGTGGCATCCCCTCCCTAAGCAGTGAACACGGGTTCTTCTCCACTGTACTTGGCCTGTTTGAGAAGGGATTGAACTTTGGGCAAATACTTAACAACAGCAACATCGTACCATCCAATTCCACAACATACCAGGTACGGTAGAATAGTGGCGGTATGTACAGTAGTTAATGTATTACAGGTGTATCAAGGTGGCAAAAGGGCACGCAATTGCATAGAAGGTGAAGTGGTAAATCTGGAAGTCAATCTTATGCAACACGCTTTGGATTTCATGAAATTAGTGTTCCACACCATACGCCATTCCAACCTGAGCTGCTCTCATGCACTGGCATCATGCCCTCCCTCCAACTTGCGTAGCATACATGCAACAATACGCTAGTCTTACTGAATCTGGCCAGTGCATGGGAGAGCAGTGGCACTCAGGGTACTCGGAGGCTTGGAATGTCAACTAGCAAAGTGAATGTGAATATATGCATGTTTCTTTTATCTCAGTGGTTTTGTGTAGACAGTGATGTTTTTTCCCCCCGTATTTTATGTACAGCTCACCGATTTCAATCAAGCTTTTGTGGACAAACTTCATACCAAACCATTCATAGAATGTCTCTATTCAGAAGTAAGTTCCTTTGGAGATGCTTGTGTACATGTATGTGTAAAGAAAATTAGTCGTTTTCTCATGCTTACTCATAGAGTTTCTCACCAGAAGGTGCTTTCAGGTTATATATTCTTTGTAACTGTAGGACAAAGGGCAGGTGTTGAATCAGATCACAGTGTGTATGCAGAAAAACTTCACCGTGATGGACTGTCCCTCAGATGTATACACTCGCTCTGGCTGTTGGGACAACCAAGAAATCCACTATGTTCAGTCCATGTATGTTAGTCTTTAGGTTCGTAGGAGATTGATGAGACACTATGCTCATCCATCCAGCTTGACTACTAATGCCCTCATAACCTCTTGTGTTTATCCCTCCACTCCTGTATTGTATTTAATAGCTAGCTCTGTTGGATTGCTGTGCACGTAATAATGATTGCTATGCACGTAATAATGATTACATTATGGATGCAGTTCAGTGTTTCTCCCAAAAGTGACAGAAAATGGGGTGCAGCGACTACATCCAATGAGGTAACGACCACATCAAAGGATCTTAGGCCAGCTAGGAGCACCCCAGTACTGACGCAGTTGCAACTGTTTGCTTCACATGTACAATCATGCATACCGACAGCTGTTTGAGTAGAAATGTTTACAGCCCTACTAAAAAAACAAACCAAATTCCCCAGTACACATGACTGCAAATTATTGCCAGATGATGCTGTGCCAGTGCTGATACGTGCTAGTGCTATACATATTACAGGAATGGATGTTGCCATCATCACGTGCACACAACAGATGTGTTCACCTGGGTGCTCCTCAGTGAAGTAGTGTCCAGAGTCGATCCAGTAAAGTGCTTGATTTGGTTCACGATGATGACTGTGGTATGGGTGGTTCAACAAGTGTTTCTGTGTAGCTACTGATTCTTGTGCCACCATAATTATTGGAAGGTCCTTTACAGAACTCATTAGAGTCCAGATTCCATCTACCACACATAAGCGAATTTGTGGCATACCGTATAAGGCATGGCATGGTAACGGCCCACGCGCGCCCGCGCTATTGCGGCTAGGTTCAAGGTTCAAAGGTGCAAAGTACGCATGTAATGAAACTGATATGAAGGCGCGCGCGGGATAAAATCCCTAAAAGTGTCGCCGCGCCTGCAAGAAGAAATTTGGTCGGTCCGACGTCCGCAGTAGAAAACTCCAACATGGTTCCCTTTCAGGCCTTTGCTGTATTTCTGTGCGCCGTCTTCTTTCCCAGTGCTGTCTACGCGCTACCAACGATCCGTAGGTGAGAAGCTGGCTGTGCGATGGCTGTCAGGTAGCCAGCAGTTAGATAGCAACAAAAATGTCACTTCTCTCTCTCGCTCTCTCTACAGTGACGATACGTGGGACTATTTTCTGTTTGTGGAGCAGTACCCTGCTGGCGTCTGTTACTATAATGTAGGATGGCTCAATCGAAAATATTGGCAGCATGTGAAGTGGCTGGAAAATTATTTTTTGCTCTCCTCATTGTGCTACAGGGTGATCAATCCTCAAAAGGCTGCTACTACCCTTCCAATGCTACACAGTGGACAATGCATGGAGTATGGTGAGGAGTAACAGAAATAGCACCTCCGTCATTAGCATCACTTCAATCCTCCTCCCCTTTCAGGCCTACAGCAGAGGGCACCAAAGGTCCAAACTACTGTGATTCCTCTGCAACCTTTGATATGGATTCCATTGAGGTATGTGCAAGTGTATTTGTAGCTGTTGTATTTCATCTGGCACTGCAAACTTGTTTTGGAAGAGGGTGCACCTTAGAATACATTCACCTCAAATCTTTCCCCTCCCAGGACTTGGTCCCCAGGCTGATTGCTGAGTGGACAAACCTGGAACCTAGCACAACTTTGGGTTCTTTCTGGTGAGTGTGCCAATTTTGGTTAACATAATTATTTGTTCAAGGCTACTTTGTTCTCTTGTCCGTCCTAAGTAGGCTCCTTTTGGGACTATAGCTGAGGTAACCCACAGCCCATCCTCTGTCTTTGCTGTTGTGTAAACTCCTGCCTCCACTAATACACTTACACAAACTCCATCTGAAAGGGAGATGGCTGTCTAGGATAAAGAATATCACACTGAATTAGATGCCAGTTGTGTTGCTATGGCAACAAACATGTGCAGAGAGACTATATAGGAGTATTTATACTTATGTAGGTCTCACGAGTGGCTGAAACATGGCACATGTGCAAGTGGCATCGCCTCCCTAAGTAGTGAACATGGGTTCTTCTCCACTGTACTTGGCCTGTTTGAGAAGGGATTGAACTTTGGGCAAGTACTTAGCGACAGCAACGTCATACCATCCAATTCCACAACATACCAGGTACTGTGATTATGTGGTGACATAGTGTAGGTATGCTGTCACCTTGCTCTATATTTATCAGCTAGGCCAAGTGAATATGAATGTATGTTTCCTTTGTGTCAAACACTTCAACGATGGTTGTTTATATCTTCTGTACAGCTGAACGATTTCAGTCAGGCTTTTGTGAACAAACTTAGTGTCAAACCATTTGTGGAATGTCTCTATTCACAGGTAAGTGGTATTGCTTTAGGATTGCTTTTGTGATCATTGTTTAAACTAACGGCATCCGTTATCATGCTTGCTTGTACATTATCCTTACAACTGATTTTTTTTTCTGCTGTAGGACAAAGGGCAGGTGTTGAATCAGATCACAATCTGTATGCACAAGGACTTTACTGTAATGGACTGTCCCTCAGATGTATATACCCGCTCTGGCTGTTGGGACAACCAGCCAATCCACTATTCTCAGTCCATGTACGCTAGTGTGTAAGCTTGATTGATGATGCCACTTCACATAATAGCACGTTAGTCACTCGCTAGCTTCGTCAGTGATACTTGATTACAAATGTAAACCAGTTTTATTTCCCTTTGGGAACATAGTTTTGTATCATTTTCCATGTATTCACCTTTAACATTTAATTTGATATTAAATAGTGAACATTCTTTATCCAATTATCCCAAGCCATTCATAATTAGTGCTGTGAAACACTGAATGGTAATGAACAACCATTTCTGAACTGGAGAAGGGACATGAAGACCTTAGGCTGAGACTAGTACACTTCCTGAGCCATGTTTGCTAGGTCATTCAACCATAGAGAAAACCTGTCAGTAGCAGGGCTGTAGGAGCCACTATAGCCAGTCTGGCAATGGCCGTACTGGTTTTGACCTTACAAAAAAAATGTTATCATAGAGTCGATAGAGGGTTACAACATACATGCCGGACATGCAGTTTGTTTTTTTTTGCCCTGAGTATGAAGTGTTCAAAGGGCTTATGCTGGCAGGTTCTGGTCATACATCCGTCAGGTGTATGTATACAGCTATATATAGGACCTGCATGCTTTGACTGGGGACAACCTAGCCTCGTTCCCAGGCCATGCTACTCCATGTGGCCTCGGAATGAGGCTAGGGACTACGAGCCAATTTCACCTCACCATACATCAGTAGAAAAATGATTTCCATGTACATCCAATATCACAATGTATGGCAATGACATCACAACAAAAGGTTAAACAGTAGATGGTAGACCAGACTACATTCTAAGCCCATAACCAAGTAGATACTTCGAAGAATTGTCAGGACCTCTGTGCTCGGTGGCAGGAGAATCTCCTCCTTCGGATAGTTTATGAGTGACTTTCTGGAAAAGTGTTTGTAGAGGGACAAACAATGACCATTTACTTGGTGGTGGAATAGCGGAGAGGTCCTTTGGGGAACCAGTTGAGAACAAAGATAAATAGCTGGAGCTTGAGTTTGAGCCAGGTGAGGAGGGAGTTGAAGATGTATTGGTTGAGTCACTGGTATTGCTCTGTCGCCTGGAATCTGGAAGTTTTCCGGTTAAACTGGCCAAGGAAGCAGTTCGTGATGGAACATTGATTGCGGAGCTTGTAATAGGATTTGTACATGGTTGTGAAGCGTATACTGGATCTGAATCGGTTTCTTCGTGATCGGGGATTGTGAAGAGCTGTCTCTGTCCCTGGGGCTGCTGGTACAGATCATTCATGTCAAAGTTCTGCTGTGAAACATCATCCGGTCTACCTCTAATGTGCTGCACAGAAGGAACGAGCCTGTACATTGAAGGTTGTGGGTTAAGTGTGTATGGGATGGAATCACAGCTGGGGATGGAATCACGGCTGGGGACGGTTGTTGGGACTGGCTGATGCCTGGGTGCCTGCTTGCCAATGGTGGCATGTAGCGGTGGGATTGGACTTTTTACCCTAGTGTTCTCAGGGCCAAAGTCTATGGCTGAGGTGTTCTGCCTTCCAAGTGCTACCATCCTTTGGGAAGACAAAGAGTGCTTCCGTTTTGATCTCATTCTTGTAAGTCTCGGAGTATGGAAGCCGGAATCAGCTGATTCAGTGGTAGAGGGAGCATGACTGCCTCCACTCGCACGGGGGGTCAGAGACTGAATTCCAGATTCCGACTGGTGGCCGCTGCTGCCGTAACTGTATCTGAAAGTGGGGGTGGGGCTTGATTCATGGTCGCCAACACACATCCACTCAGGCTCAATTGAATCGTCACCACTTGCAGCAATAGCTGTGGGAAGTAAAATACCGGGGGTATATCAGCATATCATTGCATTCACACTGAAAAGTTGGGGGGGGGGGGGGGGGGAGCAAGAGTTCTGGTTACTTGTATAGCTACATAATTGTGTCTACCTTCACACTTCTGAACCAGAGCTTCCCACAGCTCATGGTGTGGGATGTGCTGTGACTCATCCCTCAGGGCCTGGAAGAGGGCGGAGTAGCCCCCTCTCCCTTTGCTCGCCACCTTCTCTAGTAGAATTAAACACTGCGCAGTGTGGCCAGCGGGCAGCCTGATGATATCTGCTGCCTCCTCCAGAGTGAAGACGCCACCTTCCACAAGGGCTGGTAGGAGGATACTTGGCTTCATGAACTGGGTAAGATCCGTGCAGCACTTTCGAACGGCTGTATCGTACACCCTATAACTCCAACAGTTGTCTGGGATTCAATGATTGGTTGCAAGGAAAGTAATTGTAATGCCACACCAAAGAATGCTACTAGTTAATAATACGGAATCACACACACTCACACACCTGAAGAAGGGGGAGACACCATCCTCTTTGCATCCTCTTCTAAGCGTTCATCTGCAACTGTTGCCTAGGATAGTTATGAGGATGTACAAGGGATATGTCAAAATGTTGCTATGCAAACTGATGCTAGCCTCGTTCCCAGGCTCTCCCACGCGTGCGACGAAAAGCTGGGAACGAGGCTAAACTGATGCAGCAATGCATTTCATACACACACAGTGTGCCTCTTAAAACTAAGACTCAACATACATACATGTAGCATGCCTACGAAGGGTTTACCGGAAAACATATTTAGTAAGACCGAGGGCGAAATTACAGAGTGTACTCTTCCAATAAAACCGAAACTCCGAAGTTATAGCTATGCCAAGAGTTCAAGTGGGTTGGATTCCATTATAGCTATGCCAAGAGTTCAAGTGGGTTAGATTCCATTATAGCTATGCCAAGAGTTCAAGTGGGTTAGATTCCATTATAGCTATGCCAAGAGTTCAAGTGGGTTAGATTCCAAGAATTTTGTAAGTGAGAATCACAAAGAGACACTAAGAATAATTATTGAGATGGCATTGAAGACTTAGTTTTGAATATGAGTTCCTGTATCAAACAGGTGTTTCCATTTTTTTCTCTCTATATATACAAGAAATCACCATATAGAGTGGCTTACGAGGTAACTGGAACCAGCAACTTAATGCCAGTACCCCGGGAATGGCAACTTTACATCCCCTCCGAAGGATGCCGTTTACACTACCGTAGTTGCTTGTTATGCACCTATATCTCCACGGGAAGGAAATATGCGCCTAAAGCGAGATGCACTTAATTTCACATTCCTCGAATAGAAGTGCGTTTCATTTTGAATTATAGCCTTTTCCACTCCGTAGGATTGAAAATGGCAGAGTTTCTGGGGTTTAGCGCTTAATAAAGAGTAGCTGAGACTTTAGCCTCGTTCTCCTCGCCGTCTCGGGCCTGGGAACGAGGCTACTGAGACTTATACTGCACCTAATAACGAGTGAAAACGCCTTCTGAATACATACATACACCTACTCATATTATAGGGCCAACTCCTGGCATTGTCCCTCACTTGAACTGGTGGCTCAATGAGCTCCTGACATAACGTAGTAAGAGGTTGGTTCGGCGTTTCTTCCGGGAGAGAGTGTCCAACACTTTCCAGCAGTAGAGTACAGAAACTCTCCTCGATTCCAGTTGGATGATCAAGGTAGACAGCCTCCTTTCTCCTGGCTTCAGCCACTTCTGCGGAGTGGTAGATGTGGGGTTGTGGAGCATTCTCTTGGAGGTCATGAGTGCTCACGACAGCACATTCGAGGCACTTTCCTGTTAGGAGCTGAGCTAATTCCGTAACGTGGTCTATAGCATCACAGCATTGAGTCATACTGTTGATTGTAAACTGCTTGGATCGAACACACACCATAATTCCTCTTTTTCTTCCAATCTTGGTGAAAGTCACTAGACATTCTGAGAGATCCAAACCAAAGACAAAGCTCTTTCTAGACACACATGAGCAGGCACGCTCTCCTACACCTTCTAAAATTTGAACCAGCAAAAGATGGAGGACTGATTGCTTCATTTTCCGGTGCACAGGCGTTAGAAACCGACCAGCAATAACAGCATACTTATCTGAACTTTGCCACGTGCTGTCAGGGAGGCGTGGTTGAAGGTAGGAGGGAAAGCAATAGCGATGATCCATACACCCAGCTGGCTTATATTGTATGATGGATTTTGACGACAGGAGCAACCCCACAAGGAGCTTAGGTGGGACATGAGGAACGAGATTCCCAATATCTTCTTCTCTCAGACACTGGGGAGGGTTGGTGAAAGCGCGAGCTGCTGAACTTGGACAGGGACATGCAACCTCGTGGATACGATGGAAAATACACAGTTTGTGCTCTCTCTTCTAAATGGGAGAGAGAAAACAAAAGAGTAATATCAGACTGATGAATTATATTAGAATTGCATAATCAGGGGCTTTCCAAGGGACTTCCCCCATGAAGTCACCATATGAATATTGGCAAGATAACAAAGAGTTGTGTAGTAATGGGATACAATGCACTGTTGGCAGCTACAATGTTTGTCTAGATGTGGGATACAACCACAACGAACAATTTTGTGATCAATACTGCTACATTATACTGATCATGAGGTGATAGAAACTGGTGGTATTATGTCCTAATATCGACAAAAAAGTATCAGTCTACACACATCAATTACAACTACAAGTCTACATACCTCCATCAGTGGGCGCACATCACTGCCATGTTTAACCAGCATTCTCACAGCCTTTCTGTTGCGATGTGCCACAGCAAATTCCAGTGCAGTCAACCCATGTTGAGAAGACTGTGCATTGGTACACAATAAATTGTTTAGCCATCTTCCTTAGTAATCTCTTACTTCCACAATGTCATGCTTACACGTGTGCTTCTGATGTTCACATCCAGTTTCAGTTGAATTCGGTGCTGCAGAAGAGTGCTAACCATCCTGTTCTTTCTGGTAATAACGGCAACCTGCAGAGGACTCAGTCCGCGCTGGAGGAGAGATTTAACCGGCTTTATAGGCTGCGCTGAGCATCATTCACGATGCATATCAATCAACTCACGCTATCCAGACAGTCTTGTAGATCTGTGACTTCGGTCTTCAGGATTCTGACAAATTCTTCCTCATCCCCTCCCTGGATGGCTGCAGATAAGTGGTCAGCAGGTGTGTCTTCCTTCAGCGTCCACCGACGACTACGCCCATCTTGCCCTTGAGCCATTCTTTAGTTCGTTTTACATCTACAGTACGCCTCCAGTCTAGTACAGTTAATTGAAGCTCCACCCACATGAAGAATCTACCGGTATACCACGGGAGGCGCGCGCGTCACCTTAAACTTGTCCGGCAGGAAGTAGGGCAATGGGTTAGGGTATATTAGGGCCAGGGCCGGTTCTAGATGGCGCTATAACGTTTCCAGTACCTATACCTAAAGTATGTACTTCCTGCCGGACCAATAATATCCACGTCGTAATAATTTTTATTTTCTCTGCTGGATGTTGTGGGGTGTAATCAAACCCTGAATAATTATACAAAATTTACAATGGGGATCTGCACGCGTATTATTCAAGTGGTGACCACACAAAGCATTCACTATAAAGTAATGTTCTGAAAACAACAGCTTCTTTATAGAGTCACTCTTTCTGGAAGTTGTTCAATGTATCTACAAATAGAGAGGAAAATAGTAAGAGACGTGCATTCAGGAATCAGAGGTCGTTCATATTCCCAAGCCATCCCAGTTACTCATTCCTACATGCAGTAAAAAATAAAAAATAAACACTGCAATCCAAAGTGAAGCAAACCTTGAAGGTGAAGGGGGATAGTACAATGGGACATTATACCAGTCTCATGGGCCAGGCCAGTTTATCGTCCTCATAGGAGCGCTCTTCCTACAAGGACACTTGGCTTGTAAGACTGCAAGTAAGCATATGCATGGATGGGGTACAGTGGCAGCCCCAGGAGATAGCTTTCAACAAGCAGCATTGAGGTGTAGTTTGTCAGATGCTGCAGCATGACTAGCACTGCTTCATGTACATGTATGTAGCCAATTATTTTATCTCCCAGAAGCAGCAGTAGGCCCGGGCCTACAATGCAGAACTAACATGCATGTATGACGTTGAATTAACATTAACTAGCCTCAAACTCATTCTCAACCGATTCTATTGCAAGGCTTGGGAATAAATGACACGAATACTTGCCCATGGGTGTCAGATTGCTGTTCAGTGAGGGAATGCCTTAGCACACAGCTGTAGCTTAGGGTAGCTACCTCGGCCACAGATTATACACTCTACAAACAAAAGCGTGTGCTGCACACCATTTTGTCCGAATACACACACCAAAATGGCTTTTGGTGTATGTATTGGGACAAAATGGCGTGCAGTGCACACTTCCGTTTTTACATTATGAGTGCATGACAACATTTCCAGCCTTGTACTGCAGCTATAAAGCTGGTTGTTTGGGCAGCAAGTATACCTCACAGGAACTCAACTCAACTCACCTTGTTAAAGTCATCCAACTGGTATGTCGGAGGGTTTGTGGGCTTCATCCAAACTGTGACATGCCACTCTGCAATCTGAAAGTGCCGTACAATATGATATGACTGTAGTGACTACATTACTTCACCATATACAGCCACTCACTGAGTTTGGGTCTACCGGACACTCAGTCACAGTGGCAGGTTTGCCATCATTTCTGCACGATAGAGCCAGGCCCACTTTCAGATTCAAGGAGTATTTGAGCCCTTCAACAACCTGCAACAACAATGAGATGCGACCGCTTACTTATTATAACGTTAACAGCAGTACATGTACTATTTGAAATCCGATTAACTGTGGATAAAGAGTTGAATAGTGTGCAAACATAATAGATATGATGTTGAGTGATAAATGACAATTTGTTCACCATCCAAAGTCCCAAATGTTAAAGTTGATAACAACAGTATCACATGGAGAGGAAGTACATGTATACCGTTACCAAACTTATTCAAGTGGACTGCGACTATCAACAAGAAACTATACATGATCTGTGGACAGGCAATGTAATTAAAAAAACAGACACGGCTGCCGAAAGCTCCTCAAGGCAGGCAGAGTGGCTATCAGTCATAATGTTAGAGGCTGTGAAGCATCTGCTATAAATTTGTCAGAGGGTAACACTGTGAAGCAGCTGAAAAAGTGCGCAAAGCAAGGGATTTTTTCTTTGACATCATCCCTTTTCAGTCAGCAGGAAGGGTTCTGGTAGCAACTTTTCACCCATTTGACCGTAGGCTACTACCACCAGTAAAGGCATCATACTGACTCAGGAAGAATATGCCGTGTTAAAGTTTACAACAACAAAAATCAGTGTAGAAGCATTGGCTGCCCCAGCTGCAGCAGCTCCTATGGCCTTGCAGATGCAAGGCAGTGCAGGAATAATATTACAGCTGGCTGATATTAAAGCACAGGACACATCGAAGTCATAAGTTACAGCATCAATGCCACAGCTGTGAGTGTCACAGCATGCTTTGATAGAGTGCAGCCACGACTTGTTACTAACTTGCATGGTCCCGCCATCCACCTCGACCAAAACCAGTTTGTTGATGGAGTTGGACCTTTTGCTCATCTCGGAGACGGCAAACTGGGCAGCTTTTTGGACGTAAGGGTCATTCAGATTCTTCAGGGGTTCGGGGGCCCCCAGCTGCGACGCAATGATGGGCACACAAGTCCCCAGGACGCACAGAAAGAGAAGCAACTTCTCCATGATGATTGCGAGTGGGTAGTCCGTTCGTGGGTGGGCGTGGCTAATTGTCACATGAGAAGTTAATTTGTGCATTGTCAGCATTAATATCGTCGCTAGCGTTCTTCTAGCTTCTCTGCGAGGATCTTGTTCGCGTCTTGAGATTCATGCGCTTGTCTGCGCGAACTATGGCGTTTCTGGTGCACAAAATAAATTCGAAGGCGATCAGCAACCTTCACATCCAGGCCATGAAGACGGTATTCTTCTCCCCAGTGCAGAGAGGTGAAGCAAGCAATTCTGCAGTGTCCTTTCAGCTGAGCCTCGTGGAGAGGGGGAAGGCTCTATCCGATTGTTTTGGAAAGCACGCAGGCTCTCACAAGCCTAGGTATCACGTGGTGTTTTCCAAGACCCAGCGAGGAGGCACCGAAACAACCTACTTCGAGCTCTACCAAGGGCACGACTTCACCGAGACAAAAAGTGCTTTGGAAGCGCTGAGAATCTCGCTAGAGCCCTTGCTGCAAAGTGCCGCAATTGACATCACCAATGAGCTATTATCTGAACTCCTACTACCCTCTCCCAAACCTGTTACCGAGCTTCCATCTGTCCTCCTGAAGGTTTCACAACAGCAGGGGCGTGGCTCAGGAATTGATACAGAACAGTTTCTGCGTCAAACGTTTGGCAAACTAACGTTGTTGCATTTGCTGTGCAAGAAAGGTGACAGCGAATCTTTGAAAGCAATTCTTGAAAGCGGTGCTGATATCCATGCCACTGATCACCATGGTGGTACTCCACTCCACATAGCAGCCAAACACTCACTCAGCTGTCTCAAACAACTTTTGGTGCACATTGAACAGAAATTCACACGTGGACAGGGGATAGAGTTCCTCAACCGGTCAAACCATGTTGGCCACACAAGTCTTCACATAGCCTGTGGGAAGGGGAACGCAGATGCAGTGGAAGCACTGGTGAAAGCCGGCGCCAAGCTTGCTGTTTCGGCCGACAAAGACCGCAAGAGCTATCCCCTTCATTTTGCAGCTCAGTACAATCGTCACGAGTGCATTTCAGCTATCAGTAGAAAATATGGCTACCTCAATCCCGATCCGCACGATGCTGAGAAGGAGGAAGACAGGCGTGACGGGCTGAACGGTACTGATGCAAGTGGTGACACACCACTGATCATTGCAGTGAAAAATCAACACATCAAGAGCACTCTTCAACTCCTCTTGGAGTCTGCTGACCCAAATTGTCCTAATGCTTTCTCACTCGACTCTCCTCTTCACATTGCTGCACGCGAATGCGACATCACCCTAGTTCGGCTTCTATTTGTCTTTGGAGCAGATGCAGCTCCCAAGAATCGCAGCGGCAAGACACCGCTAGAGGAAGCGAAAGAGGCCAACCCTTGTCCTCAGAAAGAGCAGTGCATTCACGCCATAGAAACAGTTGTTCGGTACCGGGAAAAAGACGCAGCAAGGAGCGTACAGCTCACTGAAGTGAAATGTCGAGATGATGACATGGTTTTTCTTCTAAGTTTTGATGGCGGAGGTATCCGAGGCCTGATACTTGCCCAGCTGCTCCTGGCTATCGAGGAAAGAATGAAGAGGCTGGACCCCCACTACCGCCATCTCTCGACCTACTTTGACTGGATAGCTGGCACAAGCACAGGAGCATTCCTTACCCTTGGTTATACGAAGTTCAAAGCAAACGCTGCCTTGTGCCGCAAGCTCTACTTCGCATTCAAGAACAAAGCCCTTGCAGGTCACCGAGTGTACGCCGCCAGTGACATTGATGCCAGTCTGAAAGATGCATACGCGCATTTAGACGTCATGACGGACATCAAAGGCGTCAATGTGATTGTCACGAGTTGTCTCGCAGACCGCTTACCACCAGAGTTACATCTCATCTGCAACTATGGGGAGGCCCGCAACGGCCAGCTCCCTCCATCGGAAAGACTAATATGGGAGGCTGCCAGAGCATCTTCAGCTGCTCCCACCTACTTCCCTGCGTTTGACAAAAAATTTCTCGACGGCGGAGTGATGGCCAACAACCCAACCCTGGTCGCCATGACTGATGTATTTTCCGAAGCAAAGAAGGAGGGCCGCAAAGTCACGGTTGGCTGCGTCTTGTCACTGGGAACTGGAGTGGTTAAACCCACTCCAGTGAAAGAGGTCAGCGTTGTTTCCCCTCGCGGCCCCTTGGACATCCTCCATGACATTGAAGCTATAAAGAACATTTTAGAACTATTTGTTGATCAGAGTACGCTGTCTGCAGGAGTGGAGATCTCTCAAGCACGTGCTTGGTGCAATTCTGTGGGAATACCCTATTTCAGGTTTTCACCACCTATCGACAACATTGAACTCAATGAAACGGATGATGTGAAACTGATCAAGATGCTCTTTGACACACTGGTTTACACATTAGAGCACACAGATGAGATTGATAAACTTGTGGGACTCCTGCGGACAAAAGTGAACTGAATGGCAATAGTAGTGATTTTGTATAAGCTGAGCATTAAATACAGAATTTGTTGGTTCATTATAATTATGGCGACTTGTTTGCACTCATATTTGGCTGAATTGTGTTTTTTAAAACAGAAATGTGAATAACAGTACCTGTATGATCAGTGCAACAAGCAACAGCCACAATGGGGTGGACTTGAAGACTCTCACAACACCAGATGTTGTGGTAGTGGAGGATACACTAGTAGTATCTGCATGTGACTCCATTTCCTGGTCTTCTTGGCCAGTGGATGAACTTTGACCACCACAACTCAGTTTACAGTTCCACTGATAATTACCTTCCTTATCTGTAGAGGGTAAAGTTTCACAACTAGAATCATGGCATTCTTGCACTTTTTGTCCTGGTTGACTGGGTAATGAATCTTTGCGCTGCTCCATGCAAACGGAAGCTGATTTGTTGTGTAAGGGAGTGTCACATTCAGGCAGTGTTTGTAGATGCTGCACTGCTACTGCATATTCAGCTCTCCCAACTTCAGCATACAACACAGTGAAGTACTCCAACGTTGCAGTTGTAACTAAGTGCTCAGGACCAAAAACTGACTGCCTGATTTTCACTGCTTTTGCACAGTAGTCAAGCGCCAAACTGAACTTTTCCTCCTTTGCACTAACTCGAGCAAGATGTTCAAATTCATCTGCTTTTCTTATAAGAAGATCACCATACTCGGCTGGGTCATCCCTAAGCTTGCTGCCAGTTGAAATCCTGCTAGCTCCTCCCTCTTTTGCATTCCGGAGATCAGCAATCACAACTTCGTAGAATAATTTTTCAGCTTGCGAAAATTCTACGGCTTCGTCGAATCTACTCAGGCTGCGATAAACTTCTGCAAGTTCGTGCAACGTTTGTGGTAACTTTGCAAAATACTGGCACTCCTGCATTCCTTTAAGGCACTCCAGGAAGCACAAGAGCGCGTCCTCTGGTTCTTTTTGTGATTTTAATTCCACCCCTCTGTCGTATAGCTCTTCGCACCGCGTTTCTGTTGTCTTGAAGGTGATAAACACATCATCGTGGGGGTCATCATCCTCAATTTCCAGCACATCGTCGCCCAGGCTACTCCCAGCAGAATCAAAGCGATATGCAGCCTTCTTCAAGTTCTTGATACCATTCATGTCGCAGTAAAATTACGCCGTGTACGCCGTACCAGCCCTTCACAAATCCCATCACGTCCCGGCTTATGCCTCTCGATCTTGTTCCCATATTCAGTTCGGTCTGGGAACGAGACCAACTGGACTGGCAGATTTCAAACTGATGCGCATTAACTGGAGTCATTGCGATCAGCTGGGCCCTGGGACACTTACCGGGAATGGCTCAACTGCAGGTTCCCAAGGAGTATGTCAGGCATCAGCTGCAGTCGATGGGCATTCAAGAAATATCTGAAGGAGACCTGGAAAGTTACACAAGGGGTGAGACCTTATAGTAAATGTAGTATCCACCCTGAGTGCACCACTAGCTGTGTTACCATGGTTACCTGTCCTTCTTGCAGACTTTTCAATACTGATACAAGAGCAGCTGCCCCGTGAAGATTCAGCCGAACCATCCAGCAATAACTCTTCGCTGGGTGGTACTCCCCACTCCCTCCCCACCAGTGGAGCGCATGTGTCTTCACAAGCAGCCCATCTTCATTCAGGTAGTTAGCCCAACAAGAGATAGATGTATGACTCCCACCCAAACATTTCCCAGACCTCAATTATTACCCTCCCGGTCTTGTGACGATAGGCTACAAGGCACGACCTTTGAGGAGCATGGCTGTGAGATGCTCTTAAATTGCAGGGAAAAAATTCAGGTGTGGTCACATGCCAAAACTGGGAAACCATTTTCTACCAACTATGGCTCATTTTGATGTGTGAATTATGGAATTAAGGCAAAATTGGCTGAAACAACACTCCTGTTCTATTTGTTCCAAAAATTGAACAACAAACCAAATTTGGCAGAAACAGCACACCAAGGATACACAGTGTAGCCTCGTTCCCAGCCCACGTGGGAGGCCTGGGAATGAGGCTATGCACAGTGAAGCCAAAGTCTTGTCTTCAAAGATCTGTTTGCTACATGTACACTGCCACTTGTGGAGAGCATCCAGGGGGCATGCATAGCCTCATTCCCAAGCCTTCTACACCTCCAGTCTTTGATTGCTTACAGTATGCACAAAATATGCGTAGAAGGTCTTGATATCTTGGGCTAGGAAGGAGATATGAAGCTAGAATTTGCACCGTTGTGATCAGCATGAAAAGAACATTCAGCTGATATCCTAAAAGGGACTTTCTGTTTTGGTCACATTTTTGCCAAAAATCGCAGTCGACCAAAGGCTGATTGACACAAAATCATGAAATTCAACCTACCACAAAATGGACATCATTGGAAAGCTCCATTCATGCTGATTGCAATGGTGCAAATCCCAGCTTCATATCTTATTCCTAGCCCAAGATACCTAGGACAGTAACTCTAGCGTTTGCACCGTTGTAGTCAGCATGAATGGAACATGCCAATGATGTTCCATTTTGCTGTTGGTTGAATCTTGAAAAATAATGTGACCGACTATTTAAAGACATCATTTGAAGCTGTTTATGCTGACCACAATGGCACAGTCCCCAGCTTCAAGATCTCATTCATATACCCGTACCTGGAGGCTAGCGCAACATTCCCTTCCAAGTCTATTCCCTATACCAGAATTGGCACATCAGTCCCCCTATAGAACAGGAGTGTTGTTTCTGCCAATTTTCCAAAATTAGCATGTCACAATGTGCCATAATTGGTACAGAATGGTTTCCAAAATGTGCCAATTTTGGCTAAAGGGCTTATGATAACAAATGAAAGTTGTCCAGACTAAAATTAATATTAAATGTTGAATTAAAATTGACCGGAAATTGGTCATTTTGTTCAGACATTAGACAAAATTGACCAGATTTTGTCCTTTATCATAAGCCCTGGAAAGGGGGTATTTATTTGTCTATACTATGGACGGTAGCAACTCCTCTTTGCGGACTGTATCTACCATGTCTACTTCACCAACACGTAGCTATATTGTCACCAGACCCTTTTCACGGTGTGGGCAATCCAGGTCTGGGTACGAGCCATATCAGGCATATGCAACAGGCATATGCAACTCGTCTGCTTCTGTGTATTGCAAATCGAAATTCAGAGGGGATGGGGAGGCCTGAGCTAGAAGAGTCACACAAGGTCTCCCTTGGTTCTCAGGTGCTATTGCCGGACAGCCTCACACATCCCTGATGACACCCCACATGTCCCCGACACACACAGCACCACCTGGATCAGCAGTGTTCAAGGTAAACCTGCTCTGTGATCAGTGCACATGTACGTACTGCAGGGCTTACAGACATTCGTCAAATAGACAGTTTATAGTGTGTCAGGACATGTCTCACATCTCGTTCCAATGCATGCGTTAGTACACACACTTCACAGTAAATCCAACTTGCACTTATCCAAAAGCTGGTATCAGCACAATGTAGTGTGGGTTGTAACGACTAGGTAGTTTACTGCACGTAGTGACTGTTCATGAGCCCTGGTACTGACACTTAGGTATCATGTTAGTTGTGGTTACCAGGTGGTACTCTATAGTTGAAAGAAGGACTTTTGTCACACCATTCACATAGGATAGTTGCCAGAGGTTTCTCCCCAGGATTGCTTAGCACGTTTTGCTTGTTCCACTTTGATGTGGTGAAAAGAATGCTGAGATCCTTGATCTTTTAATTACCACTCTACTTCTGGTTACATTCACCCATCTAGGGACAACCTAGCCTCGTTCCCAGGCCGTACGACCTGGGAACAAGGCCAGGGAGAACCCTGCTGACCTATAGCAGAGTTAATGTAGATGTTAGCAGGAGTCTGATAGTTGTATCAACCGTAACAGAAAGATTTTCGCTTGTGTTTGATCCCGTTCCTACATGTAATCCCCCCTCAGACGTTTCCAGGGGACAAGGAGAACCGTGTGCAGTTTCTCCTCCCCTCGGCCACCCCTAGCCCGGTCCAGGTGACTCCCCGCAAAGACCACGATTCACCCAGAGGTGGTGAGGGGTCAGGGGGGCACAGTGCCCTGCGCGGGGGAAGAGAGAGAGGACCTCCCCGGAGGAAGGTGCTAAGGTTGGCCCATGATTCTCACTTGCCTGACATGCTGTATGTCTGTCTCCCTGGTTTTGCTGGAGGTACAGGTTCTGGTTGCCTTGTGATTCTGGAAAGACTAATCTGATGTCTTTGTCTTGACTCAGGAAACGTAATGGAGAAACGCTCATCTTTGATGAATCAATCTCGGATTGGGGATCAGGTGGGCCTGTCTTGCCAGATCCATACCAACACACTGATGCTCACACTTCCCATACCCTCCCATACATGCACACCAGAGGCTGACAGTCCAGGGATTGCAGCGGGGCTGGCCACCCGGCTCTCCGATCTCTCCCTTACTTCTGGGGATGACAGTACCAGCAGGCCAGAGAGCCACGCCCCCAGGCAACACCATAAATCATGTGTGTACATTAGCAGGTGCCTACCACCCACACCTTGTTGCAAGTGTACAGTCACAACCTCCAGAAAAAGTCAGATTCCATCAGAGGCTTGCAAGATTGCTAGATTGTGTACATTTTGAACTAGCCTCGTTGCCACGCCTGCCTGGGAATGAGGCTAATTTTGTACCCATACAAGAGGAATGTGTGGACGTAGTGTCTGGACATTTTGCCTGACATGTAATGTTGTTTGACCAGAAATTGTCTGGTGTTAGATGTGAGCCCTGCATGTTCAGCTAACCTTAGCCTTGTTCCCAGGCCACGTGCCTGGGAACGAGGCTAAGAATGTTGACAAGCCTCATTCTCAGACCTACCAATGTTGACATACCACTTGCAGTTATAAGGCCTTCCACTACACATCCACACTTGAGAGGCATCAAGAAATGTGACCCTGTTACAAGGTTGGCTCAAGAATGCTAAATTAGATTGATCAGCCATGGGCAAATATGCTGAACATTACCATTTCACAG
Source organism: Axinella damicornis (assembly GCA_963931865.1). Lineage (NCBI taxonomy): Eukaryota > Metazoa > Porifera > Demospongiae > Axinellida > Axinellidae > Axinella > Axinella damicornis. The sequence goes on along the minus strand of OZ007510.1, from coordinate 1,178,125 downwards.
GTATCATGAGTTTCGGCAGGTATGGGATTCTCAAAAACCTCCTGGAGAGAAGAGTAGGAATGGTCTCCGGTGGCATATAAGAGTGAGTCTAACCTTTTTGAGTATTTTGTGAAGCACATTCTTCAGTGAACCTCATAATCTTATAGGAGCAGCTGTTGCATCAAGACGTCCCTCTCTATGAGGTAAGGGTGTTAGACTTCACAGGAAGTAGGTATATACTTTGCTTTGTGGACAATTGTCCTTATAGGGCCTGACAATTAGTTGTCTAATTGGATGAACTAATGCTGTCAACTACATTCCTTGCATGCCACTGTCAACTAGTGGAGAGAGCCAGCCTTACTCCACAGTATGTACGGATGATAGTGTTCTGATGTCAGTGGTGAGTGGTGTACAATGCTGGCCCAGCCCTAGCCTTCAACCTTGTTCCCTGTGGGTTGAGGGACTTTGTGTATCAGCTTGTCTTCTCATGAGCTGCCCTTCATTCCACACACTGCCCTTCATTCCACACACTGCCCTTCATTGGGATCGAGTTTCTGTTGGTCATGCTTGTTCACCCTCCTCTTGCTATTGTGTCCAGCCAGTAAAATGAAAATCTATCCAGTAACGTTGGGCTTCTTCTTGAAAAGTATTCATGAAAGTAGCTGAGGAATTGCAAGACCTATTATCCAAGTTGGAAAGCCCGATGTTACTAGCGGAGATTTTCCTCTGACGTTTCCGCCTGAGCACAAGACAGTACTGCTCTGTGTTCCATCTGACTCTACTCATCTCTCTCCACAGCCATCAAGGAGGACACGCAAGGCCAACAATTTTATAGTCCCCACAGAAAAGAAACGTTTAGCACTACGATGGGACATCAGAAACCAGCTCGCACATCACTGAACCATTGTACACATCAGTGAACCATTGTACAATCACAATGTTAAGGTAACGTATTCACTTTTCTCAACATAAATGTCAAATCAATCAATCTCCAAGTTCTCTACTCCCTCACTCCCTCGTACACGGCCTCCATCCATAGGGCTACTGCCTGTGCCCCTGGGTCTTGCTGGGTAAGCTGGCTCGAGTGGAGGTAGCTAGCTCTCCCAGCCTTGGCTTCCATCTTTGATGTGGCCACTGAACCAGCTTTGGCAGCCTGCACAGAAATATAAGTTTCACGTGGTTTGAACTGTAGACATGCAGTACCCACCTCCACTGGGGAGCCTGGGACCGAGGCTAGTACCCACCTCCACTGCATGGGGGGCCTGAGGCCAAGGCTAGTGTTGGACAGTACCCACCTCCACTGCTGCCCTCAATGTTAGTACTGCCTCCTCTTGAGTGGAGTGCTCTGGTAGGTCACGCACAAGAACATCAACTGCTGGGCTGAGGGCATCTAGCTGCATGTACGTGTGTGGTACATGCAGAAAGAATAATGTCACAGCCAGCCTCATCACTATTGTGTAAGAGAAAAATCCTCTTGTATGTGAATGCTGGGAATGAGTTGGGGGGGGGGGGGCTTAAAAGATCAAGCTACTAGAGAATCAGTTGTCATACCATTGTCCTGTCACCAACATTTGCTCCACCATACCTGTGTGTGTGGTTGAGGTGTATTAGGTAGTCACATTCCCATGCTGCTTCACCTGTCTCATTCCCAGACTCCATTGTGGACAGCTTCATTCTGAAACTGTCTTAGCTGGGCAGTGGGCAGTAAGCACCCATTCGGCTTCTAATATGCCCTTTGTGGTCAAAAATGTACCCTTGGTTCAATCACTTGGTCTGAAATTGGGTTGCAGATTGGCTCACATTGCTGATGAAATCAGTTTGCAGATTGGCTCGCACCCAAACTGTTCTGCAGTTTGATTGGTTTCTACCTAGCCTCATTCCCAGGCCATGTATAGATGTTGCAAGAACGCTGAAGACAATGGACTGGGCAAGGTTCCCGGGGTTCCCCATAGACGAATGTCAATTCCCTGGAATGAGGCTAGATAGTGGATGCCTGGGAATGAGACTGGATCCATTATTGTGTGGTTTGGGTATTACCTCATGATGGCCCGCATGCCCTCCTTCAAGGCTAGCACCCAGGAGCGAGGGAGGGAGGGCTCTGCCAGTGCTGCAGCACCAGCACTCAGGAACAGGTCATAGATCTGCAAGACAAGATTGAGACTCACAATATTCATGTATCACCACAGTGACCACACTTGTCCTTGTAGCCTCGGTCCCAGGCTGTCTCCTCAAGAGGAGAGGCCGAGGCTACCGCCCTAGTCTCACTCCAAGGCCACAAATGATCATTCTTCCATGGCCTGGGAATGAGCCGGTATCCACAGTGATGGTGTGTAGTGTGGCTCACTGCTCCCGATGTCCCTCCCATGTGGTTCTCAATGTGTCCAGCAAGAGAGAGGAGAGCCTTTTGGGGGTCGTCCCAGGCAATGGTGGGTATGTTCTTCCTTATTGCTGCAGCAGAAATGAAGAAATGAGCCCACTATGAAGTTAAGACAGTGCTTAATAACTCTTCATTGTCCATGCCTTATATGTAGGACTCCAAATATTTGTGCAAGATTGGTCAATTTCACTGCAGTCACACACGATATATAGCCTTGTTCTACGGGTGGTGTTAACACTTTTACATATTTTAAACAGGAGCCCATAATGAACCGTTGTGTGTGGAGCTTTCTCTTCCTACCTTCTGCTCCTGCCTTGAGCGTGCTGCCACAGTCCCCGTCCCCACCGCCACGGTCCAGCTCATTGAGCACCTCCTCATTCGCAGCGATGACAGCACAGACCTTCTCCACACACCTCTTTAGGATTTGCCCTGAGGGAGTAGTGAGGTGCCGGGTTTACTGTAGTGCACTGAGATATACTGGTGTGCACTATGATTTACTGGTGCGCACTATGATATACTATTGTGCACTAGTATGATACTATTGTGCACTAGTATGATAGTCCTTCTCACCTGTGCTTGTGGTGGGCTCTCCAGTCACTCTGGGTTCACTCCTGGTCTGACTGGACTGACAGGGAATGGGAGAAGAGTCGACCCTCATCTTGTCCCCACTGACACCAACAGAGATGTTGGGCCACCCGGGAGCAGTGGTGGGGAGGTCTACAATGATGACAAAATCAGTGTCTTTATTGTAGGGTCACTATACAACTCCCCATAGACTGGCTGTGCTGTTATAGCCCATATGCATGCTCTGTGTTAATCTGCAGTAATCTCTAGTAATCTCATCCAGAATGAGCAAGGACAAGGAATAGGCGGCACAGGAGCAGCAAGTAAGGCGACTTGTGTTCATCGTCCTTTGATGCACTGTTACTGGAAAGACCATATCATACGCAAGCAGTCAAAAGGTTAGTCTCATTCCCAGACTGAATGGGAATGAAGAGTGGTACTTACACCTGAGATGGATATGTCTACACATGTATATTTCCTCACCGAGACTCTCCTCCCATGAGGAAGATGCCTTCAGTAACGTGAGGGAGACACCGGCCATCTCTAGGGAGGTCATCAGACTCCCCATGTACACCCTGGTCACATCCACCTGCATTTCATCCACTGCAAAGTACAACGAGACTCAGTCACAACATTATTCTGCGCTCACTGGAAACCACAGTAAAACAAACACACACGGTTTAATCCCTCAGCATCAGTATAATTATCACAAATCAAGCCTACTGACTCTGCCAACATGTAGCATGTAGCGTTACCTAGGTGTCTGATGGCTGCATTGGCCATGATGGAGAGCTCTAGGTTGGAGGTGCCACCGAGGTTGTTGACAACCAAGACCACCCTCATACCTGTGAAGGTACAATCACAGCATGCAGGACAGTAGCCCAGTGGAGGACAGTGAGGAGGGTTACTTTCACTGACATATAAAAGCAAAGTAAGTTATTGCTCTAGTTTTCACTAAGATTGGTCATCCCACATGCCAGACATCCACGTCACAGGACCAATCAGCATGTTCTATTGTCACCAGATCCTGGAGTGGGTGATTGAGGTCTGGGAGCGAGGCTAGTCGTTAGGGATGAGTCAGTATCGACAAGCATACTGGCTTGTGCGCTGATGATAGTGATATACTTGCAAGCAGTACTGGTGTGCTTCAATGTGTGCACATGCCGCCCTTGGTCATGTGGCGGGCACGACACACTCCTTAGCCTCAGCCAACTTGTAAAGATGCATTCCTGGTACCTCTGTACTAGCTGAAAGGGTATTTTACCTTCGGTACTCACTGTAAATAAAGATTGTAAGCTGCTACGCCTCAAACTCTCCTCCTGCTTTAGAATACTCACCATCCTGTCATCCACCCCTTCATTTATTAGTGCTGGTGATGGTCTGGGACGACCTTTCCCTGTTTCTTATTAGGTTAACAAGAAACAGTGGAAAGGGTTAGCATTGTTCCCATGCTTGTTCCCACGCAGGATTAGCTACATTCCCACGCTCTTACTGGGAACGAGGATGACGTTGAGCAGCTGACCTGGATTGGTTTTGAAATACTGGTATCCCGTTTCCTGTGAGGTCATGTGTGTGAGCATCCTCTCCACCACTGCATTAGCAGGCTGCAGCTGTGTAGGTAGGTACCCAGCCAGCACATGACATTAGTGGTAGGAGAATTGAGCTGCTAAAAGTCACAAACTTTAGTTCTCTCTGCCCCAGCTTCACCGTGGATACCTGATGAGACAGAAGAAAAAAAACATAACATAAAATCTCAATGGGAGGCTACTTGCCTACCGAGGCCTAGTTCCATTTCATCCTCCTCCAGGGTGAAGGAGGGCGCATGTCCCGGGACGCTGCAGGGGGACAGACTCACACTCATGGTAGCTGAGGGAGGAAGAACGAAATGGGGAACCTCAAACCCAGACAGTTTTCTGTATCCTAATCAAAGGAGCAGGTGGAATAGCCTGCAATATAACACAGAATGAAGAGTCAGCATGCAATGTAGGCCCATACCAATGCTGATAGCCACTTGCTGTGCTGCATCAGTAACTTCTTCTAGGCTACAACCATTCTCAGCCAGCGCCCCCGCTATCTGCAGTGCCAAGCATAGATATTATTATAGCACCAGTTTCATCACTTGCTGTAGATTCATGAAAACTGGGGGTGGGGATTTGTCTCATTCCCAGACATTGTGGAATGGGAGCCTGGGAATGAGACTAGGTGGTAGCATTGAATGAGGCCTTCACAAAACGGAAGGCTGCTCACCTTATGTACAAGCACAGTGCCGCAAAGCCCCCTCCTTCCAGCCGACTTCCCTGTGCTGGGAAGGGCACAATCCTCCCCTACGATCACCATCGTTACCTTCATCCCTTCTGACTGGGCCCTCTCGAGAGCTATACCAAAGTTGAGCCGATCTCCCGTGTAGTTCTTTACAATCATCAGTGTGCCCCCAGGGCTCCTTACTGCCCTGAGGGCGGCAAGAATGGAGGCGGGGGGAGGAGAGGCAAACACTGCACCTGCCACCGCCACACTCAGCATCCCACGCCCAACATAGCCAGCATGGGCAGGCTCATGCCCGCTACCACCTCCGGAGAGGAGGGTCACCTGGGAGGAAATCAAACGCACAGAAGTGGGAATTGCATTGTAATCCTTGAGGGCTCTTCCTGCTATAGTTACACTTCTGGCAGGGGAAAAATTGTGCCACGTAATGTAATCAGCTCACAGGAAAGGCCTGTGAAGATTCTGACTAGTCTAGCTGTGGTTGCAATCAGAGTACGCTGAGGCATCCAAGAAGTGAGAGGAAGGCCTGATGCTCTGTCCTAACAGGCGAGGTCTGCCCTATTGGATTGCACTAGGGGGAGTGCAGTTGCCTGGGGTGAGCTGTCGCAATTCTACCCCAAGGTGAAAGTAAGACCTGCACCTTGCTTCACCGGCTACCAGGAGTGGTTTCCAGACCCATTCTAGCACAGGGATTTGTTGCTCACCTTTCCCTCTTTGGTGACCGTCTCGATATCAGCCCTGACAACCACACGGTGGCCCTCCAGCAGCTGCAGCCCAGGGTGTACGGCCACCAGCCCTGCCAGGGCTTCATCCACTGCATTCTCAGGATTGTTGATCAACTTCTTGCTCATTGTCACACACTTGCAGGCACCTCTATTCTGGGGGGGGGGGGGGGGGGGGGGGCATGTTGAGCTGAAAGTAGCTCCAGTGCTAGACCTCGTGGATCAGCCTCTGACACAAGCAATCTATTTTACTCCAGGGGGAAAGGCATGTGTCCTAGCCTCGTGTCCAGACCCCTCTAAACCGCTTGTACACAACGGCCACTGCAATTAGATACAGAACGTACCTTGCGATCAGCTGAGAAGGTGAGGAGTTGACCCGGACTTAATGAATGTGAATATTCATATTAGCTGGACAGCGTGCAGTGTCGGCGATGTTGTTGCTGCTCAGAGTCTGGGTTGGGGTGGTCGCATCAGTAGCTCTGGTGAGCGCAGTGCAGAGTTTTCTGAACGGACAGTACTTGCAGGAGAGGATATACACTCTACAGCCTCGTGAAGGTTGGTAGGAGAAAATAGCTACAGTTGGAGGCCTGGTTAATTATGTTTCCAGCCCCGCCCATTTTACACCAAGACATTTGCAGACCCATATACTCCAGCCCCACCCATTCCCCCCACCTGCTCACTCTGTCTCCAGCCACGCCCCTCTTCTCCAGGATGTTTGGAGCATGGACGTTGCTGTCTGCAGCGGTGAGGTGTGCATTTGCACTGTGCCCACACAACAAGAGGTGAGCCGTAGGATCGCTGAGAAACAGTGCCGCAGGATAATAAATCAATAGGGCTAACTATACACATGGCTGGGCAAAGAAGAGATTCTTTTTTTCTCAGCTGTGTGCACTCCAATAAACATTCAACAAGTGGTGAGCTGGTCATTGATCCCCTGTGGGCACCCAAACTAGCCTCGTTCCCATGCTCTCCTAGTCTGGATCCCGGGTTAGGGTCGGTCGGGGATCCAGACTACTCCCAATGCACAAGTGGAATTGGAAGCTGCAGTGATAACAGCCAAGTAACTCCGCCCGGTACAGCTTGTTCCTGGTGACGCTCTTCACCTTCCTGGTAGCATTCCTCCACTTTTCCAGTGAAGTGTTCCTCTACCGGACGGCAGACCTCTCACCCGGAACTGCTCTACCACTTGTTATTGCAGGTCAGTTGCAAGACACATGGATGATATTAGAATGATGCAATGCTGTTGAATGATGTAATGGTGTTAGAGCGGTAATGGTGTTAGAGGGTGATGTACTCTGGGAGATTGAATGGGGGATAATAAGTGCATGTGGTGGCAGGAGATTTGTTTTTGTGCGGAAATTGACACATTTTGGTAACCATTAATTTTTATGATTCGGTCGCATTTGAGCTGATCACAATGGTGCAAATCCCAAACAGTGGATACCAGGCTCTCTCTCCTCCCCCCCTACAAGCCTGGGCACAAGGCTAGTCTGGCCCAATTTTACATGTTGTTTGGTCTGTAGGTGTGTCCGTGCTGTGGATGCCTTTCGCATGGCCTCTGGTGGGCAGAAATGAGCAAAAACAGAGGACAGAGTAGGAGGACAAAGTTTATTGTATCTTGCAACTGTATGTACATGAAGGGCAGGGGTAGAGAATTGTATGTACAACAATATTTAAATAATATGTATCTCATAATTAGAAAAAATAATTTTATACAGTATGGTACATTAATGAATGAAGTGGGGTAGAGGGGGGGATGAAGTGGGGTAGAGGGGGGGATGAAGTGGGGTAGAGGGGGGGATGAAGTGGGGTATAGGGGGGAATGAAGTGGGGTAGAGGGGGGAATGAAGTGGGAATGAAGTGGGGCATAGGGGGGAATGAAGTGGGGTAGAGGGGGGAATGAAGTGGGGCATAGGGGGAATGAAGTGGGATACGGGGGGATGAAGTGGGGTATAGGGGGGTATTTCATATCAAGGGGGTGTGTACAGAAGAAGGGGTAGGTTAGTGGGATAGGTGAAATTTAAATAAATTTGGGACTGCCATTTAGTGGTACCGGCCTCCTCCTCTCATGGCCTTCTGTGCTGCAGGGGCAAAGAAGCTGCTTCTGATCCCAGAGGCACTGCGTGGGTCCTTCATCAGCCCTGGGTTGGCAACCTCCGGGTAGGATCCTGACCCTTCTTGGCTCGACTTGAGAGGTGCTGGCTTGGGGCAGCGTGCAGGACACGGTGGAATTCCATTCGCCCGTTGGTAGAAGTCTATAGCTTCAATCACATCTTCTGCAAGCATTCGCTTTGCAACTTTCTTGTTGAGGCCATGTTTTTCTGCCACAGCCTTACCGTTTACCGTGAGAACACATTTCTTGAGGTTGCTTCCTTTGAAGTTGAACTCTTCCCAGCTGTAGTCATAGCTAAACCCTTGACTGTGCTTGGAAGTGAAGCGCTGGAACAAGGTGTGCAGTTTCTCCATGGCGTTGGCTGTCAGCCCCAGACAGGAGCTGCACAAGCACATTTGCTGAGCAACGTCTTTCATTTCTGGTGCACTGAACAGAGCTTCCTGTCGTTGGGTGCTCTTTAGCTGCTGTTCTTCTTTAGAGCTCTTTTCGTACTTCAGTCTAACGGCCGATATCAAGGCATCCACCTCTGATGCAACATCCTCATGGCTTCCCAAATCATCCTTTAATTTCTTGGCGTCAGAAGGCCCTCCTGTGTCCAACCCTTGTGTAAAGCTTTCTTGCCCACCTTGCTTCCGTTTCCTTCTTCTGGCTCTTAGCTCATCAAAATCCGGTACTGGGAAGGCAGCGACAAAGGCCTCAGTTTTGGCGGGATAGCTGCAACCTAAAAATTTCATGTTTGCCCACACGTTGGAGAGGTTGATGGTCTTTTCCAGCCCAAAGGTATCCACGTGGTCTTCCACAAACTTAAGCCTCGACTCCCACTCGTGTCTTGGTTCCCAGGAGGATCTTTTCACGAGTTCATCCAGTCCCACCTCCACGGAGGCAGCCATCTTTATTTGGTTTAACCCCAAGGCGATGTGACCTCTTGACCTTTGACCTTTGACCTTGAGGATCGTTGGCTAGGCTATGACCTGATGATGGAGTTTAGAAGGCGACTGCGGAGTTGTATCCAAAAGCTTTCTCTCAGTATTGTTATGAAAGAGGTCCAAGTTTTCTCCAGGCTTCTCTACCGCAGCAAGAACCAACATCGAAGGGATAAATCCTATCAAATGCTTACTAGGGTATGTGGAAGGGGGTCAATCTGATGCAAATTTAACAACCCACTTTTGATTCTTTGTGTAGGTGTCCAAGGACCTGAGGCGCTATGGTATTGCTGCCCTCCACAATCAATTGAAGGCGCTATTGAAGCTACGGTAACAGTAACGTGTTTAGTTAAAGCCGGTTGTCTAGTTAATGGACACTGGCAGTGTGGCGAGAATCTAGGTGGATGAGGGTAGCTGTAAGAAATTGTAAAGGAGGCTAAACATAGTCTCGGTCCCAGACCCAGCTTGGATTGCTTCTGGTATCAAGTGACCTGTGTTGGGTATTAGACTGAGAGCAGGTTAAGCACACGTTTGCAGTTGGAAACGTAATGCCTACTTTGCCTACTGTAGCTCTGACTGTGCGGCACACACTGTGAAGACGGAAACGAGAGAGCTGACCTCCAGACTAGCTGAGTGTGCAGTTTTTACTGCAAAATTGATACGATTCATCGAACAAACATTTAGGTAACGTAAAATAGTGCTACACTCCCTGAGCATAATGGTCTTTGCAACAGGACAAGATTGTACATTCAAATTTCTGCAGTGAAGTTCACCAGAGGCTGACCAGGAGCTTGTTCATCCCGTTCAACCTGCTTATGGTTGCATCTCTCAGCAGAATGTGGTGAGTTTCTCATAATCTTTGTGGGGTTTTTTTACTACAAAAGCAGCAGATGCCCAGCTATAAAATCAGCCCCAAATGGTAAATGGGGACAAGTACTGGTTGTTATACAGAAGACTTGGAGCAAGTAATGGGATATATACATGACATTTCAACCATCTCTGTAGCCTTAAAGATTTTACATTTCTAATGCATCTTTGTAGGTTTTGTTTGCGGTACCACCTTTTGGCCATCTCCGAGGCGTACAACATTGTGAGAAGCTCCTTGTATGAGAATGCCGAAGTGAGTATCAGATCAATATTGAGATAGATTAAGTGAATTAAAAGCTGTCTCCCGCTAGCTGCCACACAGCATTGCTGATCACTTGGGCAGGCTGTACCGGGGCTACCTCGTGAAGCCGACAACTGAGGGAGAAAGGATGGCTGGGAGAGAGGGACTGGGTATAGAAGAAATGGATCCATCTGCTAGAGAAATGACCATCAGAGATATGGGAGGTGAGATATATAAGTCAAGAGGTGTAATGATGTGTATACCTGTGCACTCACATAATTATATATCTTTAACAGTACCTGTGGCTCTGAATGAGGAGCAGCTGGTTAAAAGGCAGCAGGATTTTGTCCACCGTCCCAAACTACAAATTACGGATCATTCAGCTACTCCCTCAGAAAGAGCTATCGTTTCCCCATGTTATATGGATGGCACATGTCAGTCACTGAACTCGGGCTTGAGAGATTGGAGGAGAAAGAGAGGCCATGGAACCAAGAGAGCAAATGTTCTGTTAGTGCAGGTGAGGAAGCAAGGGAAGGTATTGAAACTGAGAGCACGGAGCAGGAGACTCATCTCAAGACTCACCTCGGGACTGGGTGAGGGCAGATTTGCACACACGGTTGTAGCAAAGCATATCAGAATTGGAGGCAAGCTTCCCTGGGGGTTGGTTCACTGGTACAGTTTGCAGCTGCACACTGCTACTACTCCTCCACAGGTAAGAAGGGTTCGCTTGCACAAGAGAGACATGTTGAAACAGCGCTGTGTGCAACGATCAGACAACTCTGAGCAAGATGGCCGACTGGCAACCGGACGCGGGAGTGTGCAAGCACTGCAGAGGCAGTTCACATTAGAAATGGAGGATGCAGAGACCTGCTGGAGAGAGGGTTCTGAGGAAGCTAATGATGGAGTCTGGAACGAAGATATTGATGCACAGACAGCTGGTTCATCCCGGAATGTGCTGTTCGGGAGAGGTACTGATGGAACAGCAGCCTCTCACAAGATACACCCAACCTCTTCTCAAATGAATCATGATGACATTGAAGAAATATTCAGTATGCTGGGAGCATCGGAATAGTGCAGTGTGATTATGATCTTGATTACAAAAATAAAATTCTGACCTGCATGAAAGATAGTGATAAACTTGTCCCACTAACGAGTTCTGGCATCTAGTTTGGTTGTCGGTCTGCAGCTACTGTTCCTTCCTCTTCCTCTCTTGGGTGAGGATTGCAAGGTCCTCCTTGACACCGGTGATCCGCTTGCAGCCATATTTGCTGAAGTGCCAGGCACCAAAGCATGCCTCTCTGCAGAGATGGCAGAACTGGAAGCGACACTTGCGACAGTGGATCCAGTTGTGGTTGTTGATCTTGCTCTCAACCTACAGTGTGTGGACAGAGTTGTATACCAAATTACCATGGCAACAGGAACCAACTTATTTGACCATAGAGTTCGTAATCTGTAGTCAAGATGTGGATGGCTAGTCTAGCCGCTAGCCCCTCTCCGACCGGCCGGGCAGAGAGGGGCTAGCGGCTAGACTGGTGGATGGCTAGTCTGAGGTGTGGATGGACTAGTATGAGGTGTACTGGAGTATAGAGGTATATGGCATGTGCACATTCCCAGGGGAGAGGTATGGGAACCAAGACTGGTAAATGCTTACCTGTTCGCACCGAGGGCATTTAGACATCAGCACATCTTGTAGCAGCTGCTGATCATTGGGAGCGTCAACATCAGGTCCTGCCTCCCGGGGAGGGAGGTAATCCTCCGGGCGAAACAGTGGACAGCTACTGGGAGTGAAGTGGTTGTAGCTGCACAACAAACCAAGAATAGACCAGCTGAGGTAAGATAGATACAACACTCATCCTGTCTAGAGGCCCACTGAGTAGAAAAACAGAAGGCTCAGTTGCCTTCCTACATGTTCGGGCTGTTGTGCTACTGCAAAGTGAACTCCAACGAGTCCTCCTCACCCTGCTATCTGCTTTCCGCACAGCCAGCAGAAGCAGGACCCGCAGCTCCGACAATTCATCTTATTGCAGCCACCGCTCTTCTGGATCATACTCTGGCACTTGGGGCAGGGTCTTGCGTTTTCACCAGAACGCATCCAAACGAGGCTCTGAGAGGGAGGAGCAGCATGAAAGTAGTCATCCCATAAAGGCTGTCAGAGTGGGTATTGTCTGTCTGCCCTACATCTGGCCCACAAGACCAAGATAGATCAGTCTGGAAATGTGGTTATTATGCTTGTGGGTAGGTTTGGGAATGACACTAGCTTGTGGGTAGGACTGGGAACAAGGCTAGCTTGTGGGTAGGACTGGGAACAAGGCTAGCTTGTGGGTAGGTCTGGGAACAAGGCTAGCTTGTGGGTAGGTCTGGGAACAAGGCTAGCTTGTGGGTAGGTCTGGGAACAAGGCTAGCTTGTGGTACGTATGGGAATGGGGCAAGCTTGTGGGTAGCTCTGGGAACAAGGCTAGCTTGTGGGCAGGACTGGGAACGACGCTATATAGCTTGCAGGTAGGTCTGGGAATGAGGCCAGAAGAGGGGGTGAGCAATGAGAGAAGGTGGACTGATCTATGCAATGCAGCTCACCTTGAGTTCCTCAATTCTCCTCTGGTCCTGCTCGTCCTGCTTCTTTTTCTTTGCAGCAACTGTGCCAGCCTCTGCTTCGTCACCAAGTTGGGTCCCAATCTTAGAAGAAGTGTGGGGACTAGAGCTACAAACTCAGACACATACTAGCGTGTTTTTTTCAAATGTAACTAATAACAAAAACCATTGAGAAAGCAATAACACTAAACCACTGACACAAAAACGCAGCTATACTTACCTTCTCCAGAGCAGGACATGCTCCGGGTCCATGCCACGTTTGCTTGCACACCTTGCAGAAGGGAAACATACATTGGGGGCACACGGCCAGGCTTGAGTCCGGTTCTGAGACCACTCTGGAACCGCATGAGGTCCTGGGACAGAATACCATTCCAGGAACCGAGTCCAGTTGAACCTCATTCCGCAAGTGAACATATCTGCAATGATTGAGAGGAGGTTGCTATCAGTACTCTGGCATGGTGCTGGCAAATAATCTTTAGTCCCTAATAATCTAGGGATCTATTGACCTTTCAAACATTTCCTTTGACAGGATGCTCTGTAGAAAAGGGTCGGAGAGGGGGTTGGTGCAGCGCTGGTTGGGACATTGCAGGTGGCTCACCTGGCCGTCACCTACACACACCTGGAGAGAAAAGCACCAGCACTCACTCCTGACGGTGATGTCAAATGAGGTTTGGTGTTCTCATTCCCAGACCTTTCATGGGTCTGGGAATGAGATCAGGAGACTGTGGAAGACTGCCAAACAGTGAGTGTCTTAACCTCGTTCCCAGGCCGCACACAGCCTGGGAATGAGGCTAGGAGTGTCTAGCTTGCTACTGGACCACTTACGTGGCAATATCCTAGTATACAGTCTTTGCAAAAGAGCTGATTGCATGAGTGACACGGTTCGCAGAATTCCTTCCCGAGCAGTTCCGAGACACAGATCCCACACTCGTGCTTGCTCTGCAGGAACTCCTGGTGAACCTCACACCAATCATACTCTTCCATGTCGTCCAGCTGGGAGGTACTTCGGAGAAAGATCTGACATGGGTGCCTGATACCCAGGGATGATGATGGGCCATTGCTGTGCGGTATACCAGAGTCATGGTCACAGGCATCAACAGAATCAGGTGGCTGGACAGAAAACTCTGGTTGGAGGTCATCTTGAGATTGGTTGCAGCTGTAGTCCCTCACTAGTTCATCCTGAAGGTAAGTGATGCATTGAAACACTACAGGACAGTCTGGAGTGAACAACTGCTCCAGATTCTCTAAAATGGCTGGAACAAGTTTTGGATCCAGCCAGCGTGCAGATATGTGGAAGTTAGGCGGTTTCTTCGAGGGGTATCCAGAGTGGTACTTCACGTATAGTTCAATGGGAGGGAGGTGGGTGACTTGGGTGAACTGCTTACAAGACTGTACCGTATCGCACATGGGAGTGGGCGCGGGGAGACCACTTGAAGTTGGAAGCACAAGTTGAACGTCATCATCAAACTGAGGGGTAACAGCCACCTGGAATGGAAACAGACCTTATTGTAAATGACAGGAGCCAGTTTGGAGGGTCTGGGAACCAGACTACAGTCTACACACAGGCAGTGCATACTAGAAATTCAGAGTCTTCCTTCACAACAGTGATTTCACTGCTGTAGATGTTCTGCAGCATCTCCAGCTCCGTCCCCTGTTGTTTCACGTTCTCCTCCACCTCCTCAGGCGTACACGCACTGCTGCCTTCAGAATCAGCAGGACAGCTACAGGCAGCCAACTGAGCCATTGTATACATGCACCGATCGTGTGTGACGTCACGTAGAATATTTCTGATTGGGGGGAGTTGGCGGTTTCATTTCAAAATTTGAAGTGTCGCAAAATGAATCCGTCGCAAGCAGAAGAAAGTGGTAAGGAGCTGGAGGTAGCCTCAGGGGCCGTGGCTTGTGGGACAATAGAGAACACTAGTCTCAGTACCACCAGGCTAAGAGAACACCAAAATTATTGGGACTTTGCTTGCTGCAAGGAGACCTCTAAATTTATGGGGAAAAGTGTTCAAGTTTATACTGTAGCTACTTCCTAGGCTAAAGTGAGATGTTGGCTGTTGTACAGTGAATAGGACTCACTTAAGTACTATCGTTATTGTTATCCACCAGGTCAGGTGTCATTAAAGTTACTGCTGGACTTTCTGGTGCTCTGTGAGAGCAGCGGGTTCATTGAGTTCAAGCTCCCCTTCAGAGACCTACAGACTAAGGTAACCGCTTCTGAATGGACAGCAAACAAATTGTGCCATCACATTTTGTCTATCAAAATGCACACATAATATCCTAAGTTAGGAGTTAGGGTTAGTCAAAATGGGGGATGCTGTGAATCAGGGCTTGTATTTTACTGTCCTTCCTTCAGCTCGGGTCACTTTGGGATACGATTTTCCAGGATTGTGCTGGATCATTATCACTGTCACCACCACCTTGTACCAACGGGTCAAGGGAGGAGCAGGTCATTGATAATACCAAAAGTCATGACAATCGTGCAACAATCTCCTTTTCCTCACTCCAATCTGGATCCCCACCCCCCGACGTGAGCCGGACAATCGGTAGCTGTGGAGAGTCATTCTACTTCAGTGTCCAAACACCAGAGCTGCCTGGCTCCCCAAGTTACCCAAGCCTGGAAGGGGAGAGACAACCGCTAGCATCCACCCCAAACTTGGGGTTTAATGCTGGAAGTGTGAGTGTTCCAAATGCAGTATCAAACCTGGAGAGTGTATCTGCCAGAGAGCGACCAACCTTCACCAGCACCTCACACCCTCTTGCTGGATTCCAACGACAACAGAGTGTTTACGACGTCCGAGAAGGCTCTTCCAAAGAAAGCTGCTCCAACCATTGCAGCACCGCAGAAGATTCAGAACGAAAAATGGAAGAGATTTCCTTAAGCTTTGCAAGTGACTTGAGTGAGCTATGCTTGAAGGTGCCACCTTTTGATGGCAGTAGCAATGACGTCACTGCTGCAGAAGAGTACAAGTGGGGTGCAGTCGAGTGGGGTGCAGTCGAGTGGGGTGCAGTCGAGTGGGGTGGAAGTATCAATCTGGAGAGGGCCCATGTCCAGCCAACTGTGTGTGATGGTGTTGACAGTGAGCCTCGAGCTGTGTGCAGCACTGGCAAGAATGGAGTTGGGTGAGTGCAGTCGTATTCCTACCTGGGCTACAAGTAGGTTCATTCCCACACTGGTCCTACCTGGGCTACAAGTAGGTTCATTCCCACACTGGTCCTACCTGGGCTACAAGTAGGTTCATTCCCACACTGGTCCTACCTGGGCTAGAAGTAGGTTCATTCCCACACTGGTCCTACCTGGGCTACAAGTAGGTTCATTCCCACACTGGTCCTACCTGGGCTAGAAGTAGGTTCATTCCCACACTGGTCCTACCTGGGCTACAAGTAGGTTCATTCCCACACTGTTCCTACCTGGGCTAGAAGTAGGTTCATTCCCACACTGTTCCTACCTAGGCTACAAGTAGGTTCATTCCCACACTGGTCCTACCTGGGCTACAAGTAGGTTCATTCCCACACTGGTCCTACCTGGGCTACAAGTAGGTTCATTCCCACACTGTTCCTACCTGGGCTAGAAGTAGGTTCATTCCCACACTGGTCCTACCTGGGCTAGAAGTAGGTTCATTCCCACACTGTTCCTACCTGTATTGGCCTGGGAATGAGACTTAGCTCTGTTGAGTCACTGGTGCTGGCGTGTGCATATAGCAGCGGAAAGCTGTCTGATGTCCGTACTGTTGTTCCCCGTGTAGGTCCGTGTCTCAGCCAATTCTGGTGGACTCTGATGATGAAGCAGACGAGAACCTGGAAAAATGTGAGCGTAATAAAGTTCTAACTTAGACTATTTGTGCTTCATCTCATGCTGAACTCTTATCATATCATGCTGTATTCCAGTGTTTGTGCAATTGAAGATTGAATCTTCCAAGAAGCGTGCCCCAAAGCATATTCCTTCCAGAAAAAGGTAGTGTCTCAGTGAGCTTGTCCTGGTACGGCCTTGCAACTTGTAGAAATGGCCTTCACTTCTCCTCCTTTCCCTCTGCTCACACCACCACCACACACACTGATCACAGCCTTGCTGTATTTGTTGTGAGTGACTCTGAGGATGTAGGGAGTAGTGGGGAGGAGGTGGAGAGTGATGGGGAGGAGGTGAAGGTGGAGAGTGATGTAAAGGAAGAGGATTGCTACTGTCTGAATGAGAATGCCCCACCCCACCTCCCCCACACACCCTGGAAAGTCCCCTCGGCCACCTCCTCCTGCACCACCCCCTACACTGGTGAGGTGTTCTGGGGATCACCTGGCACAGACAGTACCACTGCTGCCAAGTCAACCACACAGCTCCGTCCTACACTCAAATGCACACCTCTGGTTGATAGGAACCACGTGTGTCTGACAACACCTGTAAAAGGTTAGCATGCAAGTCGTCTGGGTCTTGAGATGGCAACAACATCGTTGATCTGCTTGTTTCTTTTCTAGCCAACCAAACTCCTTTGGGAGCTCCGAGGTGTGGCCCCAATCCAACGACCACTCCATCAGCTAACAAGAACTTCAGCCGACACAAGGGGGAAATGGTACGGGAACTGTTTGAGCTTTTCAACTACACTGTCTTCGAAAACAAGGTGTGTTCAAAGTGCAAGCAACGAACCACACTAATATTCCTGGTACGTCATTATGCACCCCTGCTATTGCTGGTGTGATCACAGCTGCCTGCTGACCTGGAGATCAAGTGGAACAACAAGCTACGCACGACGGCCGGATACTGCTACAATCTGGGGTGAATAATGTCCCAAGCCCCTCCCCAACTTTTTGTTGCATACTGTTCAATACATATGCAACAAAAGCTAGGGGAGGAGCCTGGGAACGAGGATATGTAAACTAGATGATGTGAATGGTCTTCTCCCCATTTTGCTCCAGATTTGGGATGTCCAGGCACGCCCGTGTAGAACTCTCCTCCAAAGTCTGTGATTCATACGGTAAGTGTTGCAGATTGCTCTGTCCTTCAGGCAAATAATGTACGTTGTATGCTTCCTCCCCTCTTCCAGAGCGAATCCGAGCCACCCTAATCCATGAGTTGTGCCATGCAGCCACATGGATCATTGATGGTATTAAAGGCGGGGGACATGGACCTCACTGGAAAGCCTGGTAACTCAGTGAGTGTTGTCCTATGCCATTCTCACCCAGTTGAAAACTGAGGGGAATGGTCTTATTTCCATAATAATTATGTACCAATGTTGTTGCTTATGCTGCAGCTTGTGTTGTTTATTTGTACTGTCACTGTGTCTGCAGGGCTCACAAGGCAAACAGTATCCACCCAGACCTTGAGCCTGTAACTCGTTGCCATGGCTACAGCATAGCCTACAAGCACATCTACAAATGCACCAGATGTGATCATCAGTAAGCTCCATGTTAGCCTCGTTGCCAGGCCACACGGAGTAGGGAAACTTTTTCCTACTCCGCAGGGAAACTTTTCCCTACTCCGCGTGGCCAAGGGATGAGGATACCTCCCTGTGCATTATTCTTGGCTTTTAGCAAATTACCCTTCAATTCCCATACATTAGAATTGGAAGACATTCAAAATCAGTGAATCTTCATACCGATAGATGTCCATACTGCCTCAGGTAAGATCAAGTTCGTCCTGAAGTGACAATGGAGACTAGTGTATAGTTCCAGAGGTCACCTCTGGAATACTGTCATGTACGCTGTCAACTGTTGTCATGGTCCCAGACCCAAACCAACCTCAGCATGGATCACTTCTAGTATCTGATACTGGAAGCGATCCACGCTGGGGTTGGTTTGGGTCCGGGGCCGAGACTACATGCATGTCAGCTGTGGATGGACAGCAAATAAACAAGTCAGTTTATCCACATGACCACAATTATTATTGCCAGTGCTTTTGCTGCCCTCCCAGTGCACTGGAGTTGCTTCCAAGGTTGAAAGCTGATGGTACCCCGGTTGTGAAGAGGATCAACAGATATGCTCAGTTTGTGAAGGACAACTATGCCATCGTGAAGCTGCAGTCACCGTGGAGAAACCACAAGGAGATTATGCAGAAATTGAAAGAAGATTATCACAAGAAAGACGTTGTTACTGCAGATGAGCCCCGGGTCTACTCTGACTGAACATTTCCTGTACTCAATGGATAAAACATCTGGCAGGTTCATGGCAGCATGTCTTATAGGATGCTGACAGTGACTCTTGCAACAGCAACATTAAGCTAGACCAAATTTCTCTCGCTCCGGAAGTTGGGGGCGGGCCCCCAACTTCCGGAGCGAGAGAAATTAAACTTTGGTCTAGCTCGATAGACTACAGCAACATCTGATGTGAGAGCATGAAGAGTGCCAACCAAATCATATTGTGCAACAGATTGAAATCTGCTGATTGGCTCACCACAATTGACGCTCTTCCAACTAGATACTGCAATGTTCTTGCAAGCTGCTGTAAGATAAAAATATTGCTTGACACATATCGACAGAGAAGTACTAGTATTACATAGACTTGAAAGCTGATTGCTGGATGAGGTTAGAACATAGATAATATTATGGTTAGAATCACCGATTAAAGTGCCCCGCCCCCATATAAATAATCTGTTCCCCCGGGCTATGTAATTTATCTGGGGGGCCGGGGCATCTCCACGCACTTTGAACCCAAGGCAATGGATCCAGCAGCGCCGCCGAGAGATATCAACATGGCTGCTGTTGTTGGTTTAGAATCGCCAGAGCCCCCCGGCTCTCCGCAGGTCAAGACGCTGCAGTACACACGTCGAGGGCTGAAGATGGTGGGGGAGGAAAAATCGCTATTCGACTTGGAAGAGCCCGTCTGGCACCCAGATGAAAAGGTCTGCACGTATGCTCTCAGCAGGGAGGGGTGGCTTGCATGCGTGGTTGCTGAGACTCAGAGCAAAGGGGGGGGGGGGGGTGGTGCTCTGCTTGTCCTTCGCATTCAACACCTGACCTGGCACTAATATACCCTAACCCATTGCCCTACTTCCTGCCGGACCAATAACCACTTGGAAGTTTTAATAGCTGTGATTCCCCACCTTCTCACATGTACAGTTGTCATGATACTAGTCACATACTGTGTGGTGGGGATGAGCCTGCATGGGAATTTCGGAGAGTATACGTAGTCCAATTGTGCTGGGACTACGTGATCTGTGAGAACTCTGTTTGTTGCTGCAGAGCCCTCAGTGTGACAAGTGCAGTTCTGCCTTCACCTTCACGCACAGGAGAGTAAGTCACCCACTTCATCTGTAAGCCACTGCATCAACCTTATAGAGTGTTCCGTACGGATACCTAGTTTGCATGGTTGCTCAACCAGCTGCCCTGATGCATAACCTACGAGCTGGAGGCTACCTGCTCACACAACAGCGCAGGCCCAGTTGCACAACCAGGTAGCTGTAGCTGTCCGGTTGTCTAACCAGGTAGCTTAAATAATTGGACGACCGATTACATAGCTAGATGACCTGTTATATGCCGGTTGTACAACTGGTCAGCCGTTGAGCTGACATACACTCCACTACTTTACATGTAGCATCACTGTCGTCGCTGTGGTGACGTGGTGTGCAGCGACTGCTGCGAGCGGACCCCTCTGTCCCGCATGGGGTACGTGGACCCTGTGCTGGTCTGCAAGGACTGTGCTACCATCTGCAAATCTGAGGAGGACTTCCTTCAGCACTACCTCAAGCCCTTGATGAATGGTGAGTGTGCTGTTGTCGTGTCTCCTTGTATCATAAACAATGAACATCCTCTGTTAGTTTGAATGAGGCCACTGTGTACGACTGTAATAGTACACTAATTCATCGATAATGGTGTTTGCTTATAGCAACAGAAAGTCCATGCCTACAATTCATTGACGCACAGCACGCAAGCACCAGTGTTGTGCTATCACATGCAGCCTCGTTCCCAGGCCGCGTGGCCTGGGAATGAGGCTATATCACATGCAGCTATTTATTATTCGTGAGCCTTGCCGTAGAAGTAATATACTACTGGAGTGCAAATGTGCCAAATTATGCTACCCGTCATTTTTTTAAAGCTCAACCATTCTTGAACGTTGATTTAGCATGTCTGTTGCACTGTCTGGAGTTCCTGTGCATCTACATTCAACAACAGCTTTGGAAAGATAACATTTAAGGATCCCTTTGTGGGACTACGTTTGAGTGAATGGGTCTGCCAACAAATTAGCTCGGATAGGGTTGGTGCCTCATTCCCAGACCACTCCCACAGTTTGATTGTGGCTGTGGCCTGTCAACTCTGCTTGACCCATGTACATTTGGTTCTGGCTCAGCGCACCATCTTTCTAACCCTTGAGGTCATTCACATGATACCACCATCCCTGCACCTCTCCAGGCGCTGTCTTCCACCTCTCTGACTCACCGGATCCCTCTGTCGAGTACACCTGCAAGCTAAGCCCTGATCATCGGCAGATCCTCATCTCGGATGACCACGCCAGCATCAGCATGAAGCACATCCTGGAAGTGAAGACCCTCACTGGAGATGGTATGAAGCGGTGACTTGCTAGTCTTTCAGTTACAAGAAATGTCCCAAGCTCACCTCAGTTCCAACGTAGAGGTAGCCTCACCCTCAAGCTCACCCCACTCCCAAACATGCCTTGCTTTCAAGCTAGCCTCGCTCCTGATCTCACATCGCCTCTAAGCTTGCATTGGTCCCGAGCTCGCCTCCCTCCCAAGCTTGCCTCCCTCCCAAGCTTGCCTCCCTCCCAAGCTCACCTCCCTTCCAAGCTCACCTCCCTCCCAAGCCCACCTCCGTCCCAAGCTCACCTCCCTCCCAAGCTCACCTCCTCCCAAGCTCACCTCCCTCTCAAGCTGACCTCCCTCCCAAGCTCACCTCCCTCCCAAGCTCACCTCCCTCCCAAGCTCACCTCCCTCCCAAGCTCACCTCCCTCCCAAGCTCGCCTCCCTCCCAAGCTCGCCTCCCTCCCAAGCTCACCTCCCTCAAAACCTCACCTCCCTCAAAACCTCACCTCCTCCCAAGCTCACCTCCCTCTCAAGCTCACCTCCCTCCCAAGCTCACCTCCCTCCCAAGCTCACCTCCCTCCCAAGCTCATCTCCCTCCCAAGATTGCCTCCCTCCCAAGCTCACCTCCCTCCCAAGCTCACCTCCCTCCCAAGCTCACCTCCCTCTCAAGCTCACCTCCCTCCCAAGCTCACCTCCCTCCTCCCTCCCAAGCTCACCTCCCTCTCAAGCTCACCTCCCTTCCAAGCTCACCTTCCTCCCAAGTTCACCTTCCTCTCAAGCTCACCTCCCTTCCAAGCTTGCCTCCCTCCCAAGCTCACCTCCTTCCCCAAACTCGCCTCCCTCCCGAGCTTGCCTCCCTCCCAAGCTCGCCTCCCTCCCAAGCTCACCTCCCTCCCAAGCTCACCTCCCTCTCAAGCTCACCTCCCTCTCAAGCTCACCTCCCTCCCAAGCTCACCTCCCTCCCAAGTTTGCCTCCCTCTCAAGCTCACCTCCCTCTCAAGCTCACCTCCCTCCCAAGCTCACCTCCCTCCCAAGCTTGCCTCCCTCTCAAGCTCACCTCCCTCCCTAACCCTCCCAAGCTCACCTCCCTTCCATGCTCACCTCCCTCTCTAAGAATGATGCTATCATATATGACAACTCTCTTGTCCGGAAGGAAAATATGAAAGCTTTTTCAATCTCATTCCAGAGGGTGGGGATGGTAGCGAAGGTGGAGTGACACGCAAGAGAAGTGGGAGTGGCCCCAAGAGTATTAGCCTGGAGCTGGTGTACAAGGCTGGGGTCCAGGAATTCAAGATTGTCTTCACACCGATACACTCACACTCGCATTCGCACTCGCACTCCAAGAAGCAGGCAGTGGAGTGGCTGAGAGGACTGAAGAAGGTATGGTGCGGGGGAGATTAGCCTTGTGGTAGGTAGCCTTGTAGCTTCTGTATTATCTCACTGCAAGTATGTTATCGCACTCAAGCAGGTACGTCTCTCAGCTGTTTTAGGCTATAATCACCGATGGCGAAGCCCGAGGTGATTATAGGTGCATCCGAAGGTCTCTAAACGGCTAAGAGACCTGCTTGAGTGCAATAACCAGCTTAGTGTGGGTTGAGTGTGGGTTATGTCTAACCAGCTTAGTGTGGGTTGAGTGTGGGTTATGTCTTTCTGTATGAAATACGAATTTTAGAGAGTTCAAAAAATAAGTTGGCCCTTCCAGATCCTATCACAGTGTATGTGAAGTCTATTGAATGTGTAGCACTGCAAAGGAAATTTATTGTCTCTGCATCGATAACTCTGCAGGCCCTGATAATGCTGCACAGCAACAAGCGATAAGCAGCTGCGAAGTGAACTTTTGGGAAAGTCCAAAGTTTGTAAATGGCCCATTTTAATTGTATATTGTCATCACATTTTGTTGTTGTTTACCCTTCACTTGTATTGTATGTTGTATGTCATTGTGTTGCTTCATGGAGATCAAGAGCCCTTTCTTTTCGACTATGACTGTATATAGCCTTGGACCCGGGTCTTGCAAGTGCTGGGGTGAGAAGGCCTGGCTATGAGGCTAATTGCGTGCAATTACATGCATGGCATGTTGACGTTTTAAATTGCACAAGGTGAAGCTAGCGAGTGCTAGTTACCTTGCCTGTGCCGGGAACAAGGAACACGGAGTTAATTTCAGATCGATACAGTCATGAGAGTTCAGATCCTAGCCTCGTTCCCAGGCCGCACGAGGCTATTCAGATCCTAGCTGCAGGGATTTCATTGTTTCCGAAACCCGCTGCACGAGTTGCTATAATTATAGAACAAGGATATACTCATGCAATATTCCGTACGGCTATAGCCTTTCACCCTCTAGGTGGGTGTGCATGCTCCTTTCGCCCTCTAGGTGGGTGTGCATGCTCCCTTCACCCTCTAGGTGGGTGTGCATGCTCCTTTCACCCTCTAGGTGGGTGTGCATGCTCCCTTCACCCTCTAGGTGGGTGTGCATGCTCCTTTCACCCTCTAGGTGGGTGTGCATGCTCCCTTCACCCTCTAGGTGGGTGTGCATGCTCCTTTCACCCTCTAGGTGGGTGTGCATGCTCCCTTCACCCTCTAGGTGGGTGTGCATGCTCCCTTCACCCTCTAGGTGGGTGTGCATGCTCCCTTCACCCTCTAGGTGGGTGTGCATGCTCCCTTCACCCTCTAGGTGGGTGTGCATGCTCCCTTCACCCTCTAGGTGGGTGTGCATGCTCCCTTCACCCTCTAGGTGGGTGTGCATGCTCCTTTCACCCTCTAGGTGGGTGTGCATGCTCCCTTCACCCTCTAGGTGGGTGTGCATGCTCCCTTCACCCTCTAGGTGGGTGTGCATGCTCCTATAGCAGAGTGTACAATATAAATTGTACCAATGTGCAATACAGTGAATATTGGGAGTGCTAATGAAATATGTGGTATAATTATCACTATCAGTAAAGTGATTGAGATATAATCAGTAACCCAACTAAGAACAACTTGTGAGCTGGCCAAACACGAAAATAAACCTGCAGTGATGCTACAAAAATAGATGCTGTTTGGATGCTGTTTGACCAGCGAGTCACTTGAAGATCACGTTTGTTGGACTAAGCGTCTGGAACCCCACCCCTCCCGCTTGTCCCTTGGCCTCTAGCTCGATTCTCTGGATCTTTGTCCCCCATGTGAGGTGGGTGGAGTCCTGGACAGGGTAGAACTTGACCTGGAAGTTCACCCCAAGTTCTGTGTTGTCAAACATGAAGGAGAATTTGAGCTCATGTCGACGCCCCTTCTGTGTGGTAGTATAGCCGTTGGTGAACCATGTGAATGTGTATTCAGCACAGTCATCTCTCTCCTCCACCTTGTCGGGTGTAATGTCATCACCACCAATGACAAGCTTTCTGTACATGTGGGCGTGTATGCATGCGTGTGTGTGCATGTGTGTGTGTATGAGATGTATGCAAGGGAGAAACTTAAGGAGTCTAAACATAGTTTCACAAACTTCAGCTACTGCTTCCTGAGTCCCGCATTAACGCAAGATCAATGTAGTCAAACCAAATCCGCATGTAGTCTTTACAATTCTAGCGAGAGAATGACTTCAACTTCTACTATCTCAGCCATCCCATTTTTGAAGGCAGTTTCTAATGATAGAGGTAAGGTCTGGATTGATGTGCAACCAAGTAACAGGTTGCTAAAGGCTGCATGAGTGAGGTACGTACCATAGTCAGTCATCTATGCCCATGCCTTGGCTCAACGCTGTTTAGTATCAGTGTCATGACTTTGTGGAAGCATGATAAATTCTTGATCAAACGTTAATGACCACTCATTATAAGCTTGCTCCAGGCCTGTAAGAGCGCGATTGATTTCGATCACTCGGTGTGCTTAGCCTTGTTCCCAGGCCATGCAGGGTAGGGTGTGGCCTGGGAACGAGGCTGTGGTGAGCTATGCACTTGGCAGGTACCATATGTACACAATCATCATGAGACAAGCAGAACGGCTCCTGCTGAATAGGGTGGCAGTTGTTGTGGACCTCAAAAACCATCTCACTAAGTGGGATGCAAACCCGCCCAACAGACTGTGGTCTTAACGGTAAAGTGCGGACAGGGAAGATACGGACTGCTACAGGTTGCAATTGTAGCATATCACTGTTATGAGCCTCGTTTGTAGTGATCAGTGTAAAGCTAATTGCTACCCTATAGGATACTTGTACCAGTCATGTCACACACAGTGAGGAGTACTCTACTATCCATCCATCCAACACACCTGCACATCTAGAGGTACAGAGTGCAGTAGGGCATGACTGATGCTGTGCTGTAGCCTCGTTCCCAGGCTCCTCCCCAGCAGTCCGAGCCTCGTTCCCAGGCTCCTCCCCAGCAGTCCGAGCCTCGTTCCCAGGCTCCTCCCCAGCATTTTGTCGCATACAGTACATTATGCGACAAAATGCTGGAGAGGAGCCTGGGAATGAGGCTAGCTGTGCTGTGCGTACTCGGTCTGCATTCAACCATAGATTTTACAAAGTGGTATTAGTCCGGCAGGAGTATGGCAATTTAGGGCCAGGAGACCAGTGCTTGCGTTTCCATCTCCTATACCATGTACTTCCTGCCGGACCAGTAGCAACTTTCTAGATCATATACCAACTGACCAACTCAATGCTACTCACACTCTCTTCTATGGGAGTTATAGCATACGATTCTGCACAAAAATTACACATAATCAAAATATTATTCTACAGTAGATTTGACCAGATACCAAAATTAATGCAGACACGCTCTACACGTACGTCCAGCCTGAACTCCCATACACATTCACATCCCTGTACTAACATCTACTCGAAAAATACAGCTAGTGTTTAGATCTACTCACCGGAGTGGAAACACGGAAGGTTTTACAGTGACTGAGACATCATATTTGACATCACAGCCGATTTTCACGGTGCGCTCGCTGCTGAAGCGTCTCCCGTCTGCCTTGAAGTACAACGGACGGTGATTCGCCCTGTCGTATGCGCTGAAGGTAACCGTGAAGCTAGACGTCATCTCCTAGGCTTCTTCGCACCCGGTCCACTTAGCTTATCTTTTTTCTGCGGGCGTATACTAAACTAACCATAATTGGGGGTGTGGTTAATATTTTAACCACGCCCTCTAACCCTTGGCGTGCAGCTATAGTTTGAGGTAGGTTGCATGCCCTGGTTGGAGGTTGCCTGGTTGGCGGAGCCAGTGTAGCTACTGTATAGCAATTCTTCTACAGACTTCTGCTGATTTGGTAGGTTATGAATCTTCCACTAGCAGCATTATCTTTAAATTTTCTTCCCAATATTTTCCACTGCAGTGCTGACCTGACTGGGCTATAGCTAGGGCTTAGGGATGACCGACAAAACGGCTCCGGACGGCCAGCTCCGCTTGGAGTGGGTATATGGTTACCGGGGGCACCAGTGTCGCAGTAACCTCTACTACACGGCTAGTGGGGAAATAGTGTACTTTGTTGCCGGTGTGGCAGTGGTGTACAACGTTGCCGAGGGCAAACAAAGATTCTTCCTCGGTCACAGTGATGACATCATCAGGTATGCGCATGATTGGTCAAATTGTACGCTCAACAGCTGCATTGAGCTGCACACACACACACACGCAAACACACAGTTTGGCTCTCCACCCGGGCAAGACTCTGGTAGCCACAGCGCAGGTTGGAAAAGCCCCCTTCATTTGCATCTGGGACTCCACCTCTCTGGACACTGTCTCCATCCTGCAGGGAGGGCACGAGAGGGGCATCACTGCCCTTGGCTTCAGTGGGGATGGCAATGTGAGGGGAGCATCAGAGGGGAACAGCTAGACCTATCACAGCCTCAATCTCAAGCTGTTGAAATGAAGCAGTAGTTTAAAGCACAGTGTTCTGTGCTGCAGTACAAATTACCCCCCCCCCCCCCCCCCAATCTTCCCTCCCCCTCTCCCCCCGGCATGCATGAACAGCTGCTGGCCTCTGTAGGTCTGGATGACTACCACACACTGAATGTGTGGGACTGGCGGAAGGGGAAGCTAGTTGCCTCCACCAGGGGTCACAGTGACAGGGTGAGGAGTTGATTGGTTGACAGTACAAAGGTCGGAGTGCTTAGTGATCAGGGTCACAGTGATGGTGAAGAGTTGATTGGTTGACAATGCGTAGGTCTGAGAGTGTAGCAGTCTATTGTGTCACCATAGCAATCCATTGTGCCCATTTATAAATTACTGATACTGCAAATTAGTGATAATGGCTGCTGTCTGTTGCCTCCCCCTCCTCTCCAAATATTTCTGCTCACCTTTCTTCCACTCTCTCCCCTCCCTCTCTCCTCCTCTTTCTCGCCTCCCTCTCTCCTCCGTCCTCCCCCCACTCTCATCCCTCCTCCCCCCACTCTCATCCCTCCTCCCCCCACTCTCCTCCCTCCTCCCCCCACTCTCCTCCCTCCTCCCCCACTCTCCTCCCTCCTCCCCCCACTCTCCTTCTTCCCCCCACTCTCCTCCCCCCACTCTCCTCCCACTCTCCTCCCACTCTCCTCCCTCCTCCCCCCACTCTCCTCCCTCCTCCCCCCACTCTCCTCCCTCCTCCCCCACTCTCTTCTCTCCAGATCTTTGATGTGCAGTTCAATCCTCATTCCAGTGGGTCTCTCGTGACGTGTGGTGTGAAGCACATCAAGTTCTGGACCCTTTGTGGCAACTCCCTCTCTGGGAAGAAGGGCATCTTTGGAAAGAAAGGTGATCTTGGGGAAGAAAGAGGAGAGTAGGAGGAGAGGAGAGAGGGAGAAGGGGGAGGAAGGTTGCTTGAGAATGGGGCTAATTTTGAGGGAGAAGATATTTAAGGATAGGAGAAAGTCATGAATTTAATTTGCTCAGGCGAGCTCCAGTCGGTCCTGTGTGCTGTCTTCAGCTCAGCCGACACTACCTACACGGGGACCCTCAGTGGGGACGTGTATAAGTGGAAGGGACACACCCTCCTCTCCGTCATCAAGAATGCACACAGCGTGAGTTACCTCACACCAATTGGAAAACATTGCATGCCGGGGATTTTGACCACAAATAGGCCATTCTTGCATGTCCAGACTGGAGTTTATGACTAGAGTTTATAAGACTTGCTACTTGACTAGCTAGATGTCGAATGTGGCCCTCTTAGCAGGTATGCTTGCTTCACCCCCACCCCACTAGGGAGCAATCTACAGTATCTATGGCAACTCTGAAGGGTTTGTGACGGGGTCACGGGACGGCAGTGTTCGACTGTGGGACACCGGATTCCAGCCAGTCACGCAGCTGGACCTGACCACCACTGCCAGCGGCTACAAGGGTGAGATACATAGCTAGCACACACAATTGAGAGATACATTAGCACACACAATTGAGGTACATAGCACACACAATACAGCACACACAATAATGAGTGTACATCGAGTGCAGAGAGTAGATGAACACTAACTCCCCATGCCTGAAAACTAGGCAACACCACTCAAAAATATACTGCCATGGTACAACTGGACTTCCTGAATTGTGAAATGAGTCACTAGTCTAGTGTCATAGCAAAGCTGGTCTCATTCCCACTCAGCTGTAAGCATCATGCGTATGGAACTGCGACTGTGCCTAGGGTCCAGGTGTTTGCAGTTCACTAGTACCGCTGCTTGTACCTGTAGGTCTGTGTGTGAGGAGTGTGTGTTGGGAGGGGGAGAGGGTGCTCGTCGGGACGAAGGACAGCGAGGTGTTTGAAGTGGTCGTCCAGGATCGGGAGAACCCGAGGGTGATTGTCCAGGGCCATGCTGAGGGAGAGCTCTGGGCTCTCGCCATGCATCCCAAGAAGCTAGTGTTTGCCACTGGCAGTGACGATAAGACCATCCGGTGAGTGGCATTCGGAATGAATGAACAAACGATTTGCAAATCACACTAATGTGCATAGTCTTATGCCCAAAGGCCCATGTAGATCGCTAGATGTCATCTGCTGTCTCTATCTCGAAGCCAGGCCTCCTTCGTTGCTCTTCATTTTGTTCTGTGTAGCATTCCTCGACATCAATTCATCTCCACAAGAGGTTCACTCGCATCACTGACAGCCTTTGTTGGAATAGAAAACAGCTTGTTCATCACCTATGTCAATTTCTGGTTTTAGTGACTCGTACCTATAATAATAGTCAACTGTTTATGTATTGTTGGTATACTGTCTCCCCAGGCTATGGCAGCTACCGGATCGGTCGGTCCTCTCTCGCCTCTCCACCTCCCACCCTGTCCGCTCTCTGGCCTTCTCCCCCAGCGGAGCACACCTGGCAGCTGGCATGCAGGATGGCTCCTTCATTGTGCTCAACACAGAGTGAGTGGGCAGGTGGGAGGGATGGTGGGAGGGGGTGAGGGAGGGAGAGAGGAATCGAGGGAGAGGGAAGGAGGGAGGGACGGAGGGAGTGAGGGAGGAAGGGAGGGAGGGTTAGGGTTAAGGAGCGAGAGAGGGGCAGAAAAGGGAATGGGGAAGAAGTAGAGGAGGGATCACATGCTGAGCAGTCTTAGCAAACACTAAGAGGGGATTGGTGATATTTTGTGGCAACATTTCTTGAAAGAACCACACCTTGTCCCCCTGCTCTCCCCTCCATACCCACCCAGGGATCTCTCAGAGGTGGCTCATATCAAGAAACGCAAAGAAGTGCTACACGAGATGAAGTACTCACCAGACGGACGGTTCCTTGCAGTGGGCTCCAATGACAACTTTGTGGACGTGTACGCCGTTGGAGAGGGGTACAAGGACGTCGGCCACTGCACCGGCAGCTCCAGTTTCATCACCCACCTGGACTGGTCCACGGACAGCCGGTACATCCAGACCAACTCTGGAGCATCGGAGCGACTCTACTACCAGATGCCAAGTAAGTTTGGGGATTCCAGTATCAAATGAAAAAGCAAGAGGAAGATAGGCTCCCAGAATGGGTGATGGGAACCTTGGAATGGGGCTGAGGAATAAGTTCAGTCGTGAGTTTGGGCTCCTGGTATTTGCAGGTGTCCTTTTGTGCCCATGTGCCCCACCCACCCTACCACTTGATACCCATGTGCCCCACCCACCCCACCCACCCCACCATGTAATATCCCCATGTGCCCCACCCACCCCACCATGTGATACCCCATGTGCCCCACCCATCCCACCCACCCCACCATGTGATACCCCCATGTGCCCCACCCACCCTACCACTTGATATCCACTGTGCCCCACCCACCCTACCACTTGATATCCACTGTGCCCCACCCACCCTACCACTTGATATCCACTGTGCCCCACCCCCATGTTCCCTCCCACGCTACCCACCACCCACGTTGCTGCAGGTGGAAAACGTGTGACTGCGAAGGAGGAGATCCAAGCGATTCACTGGGCTACCTGGACCAGTGTCCTGGGTCCTGAGGTCAACGGCATATGGCCCAAGTACACCCAGGTCAATGATGTCAACGCCACTGACGCATCATTTGGAGACCAGGCAATTGTCACTGGGGACGACTTTGGCTTGGTTAAGCTTTTTAGGTTTCCCTGCATTAAGAAGGGTGAGAGGATGTGTGTGTGTGTGTGTGTGTGTGTGTGTGTGTGTGTGTGTGTGTGTGTGTGTGTGTGTGTGTGTGTGTGTGACTTTGGCTTGGTTAAGCTTTTTAGGTTTCCCTGCATTAAGAAGGGTGAGAGGATGTGTGTGTGTGTGTGTGTGTGTGTGTGTGCGCACGTTTGTGTAGGAGGGGAGAGGGGGGTTGATTAAAAATGACGGCTAAGATTCACTGCAAAATGGCCTTCCATGAAGGGCGGTGTGTTGACAACTTACCTCTCTACCAGCAACTTACCTCTCTAGCAGCTGCCCTTATATGAGCGAGGTAATAATAGTTTTCCTTCTCGTCAATGGCCACCTGTAACCTTGAGCCTGTATGTGAGTCAAGACAACTTTGACTGGTTGCCCCTCCCACCGTCTGCAGGTGCCAAGTTCAGGAAGTACGTGGGCCACTCGGCTCATGTCACCAATGTCAGGTTCACGTGTGACCACCGTCATGTGATCTCTCTGGGCGGGGCAGACCATGCCATCTTCCAGTGGAGGTTCTTGCCCGGAGGGGAGGAGGGAGAGGAGGGAGGGGAACACCTGGTGGGAGGGGCAGGTGGGTATGAGAGAGGGGAACACCTGGTGGGTGGGGCAGGTGGGTGTGAGAGAGGGGAACACCTGGTGGTGGGTGTGAGAGGGGGAGTGGCTTGTGAAAGGGATAGGAGGAGGAGTTGGTGAGATTCACTCGCTGAATTTGGTTACTTCCTCCCAACTTAGCTGTGGAGAGTGACTCAGAGGAAAGTGACTCGGACGTCTCTGATGTTGCCTCCCTCGACAGTGACCTCGAGAAGGAGCAAGAGAAGTCCTATGAAAGGTACAGAAAGCAAACTATAAACTTGAAGCTCCAAATACATTAGTTCCTGAAGCAACCACTTTGCATTATTATACGTATCAACCCAGGACTGTCTACCGTGAGGACTTGCAACTCTTGAAAGAAAAGATCCAGGCTCGGGAGAAGGGAGATGAAAAAGCGGGAGAGGGGCATGGCATTCGGAGCTCAGCTACCTCCCACAGCAGGAAGGGGGAAGTCCCTGAAGACTCACTCTCACTTCAGTTTGTGCATGGGTGAGTGAAGTGTGTGTGTGTGTGTGTGTGTGTGTGTGTGTGTGTGTGTGGTGTGTGTTTGTTGTGAAGTGTATGTGTGTGTGTTGTGTGTGTGGTGTGCATGATGAACGTGTGTGGCATGTGTGATGTCTGTGTTCAAGTGTATGTGTGGTTAAAGAGCATGATCGCCTAGACACGAGGTATGTTTTTATGCCAAAATTGGCACGTTTTGGAAACTATTCTCTACCGATTATGGCACAGGCTGACATGCCAATTTTCCAGAAGCAGCAGTCTTGTTATAGCCTCGTTCCCATTCCCATGCCCAGCTTTTCGCCGCTTGCAGTATGGAAATGCGGGTTCTGTACTGCAAGTGACAAAAAGCTGGGTGTGGGACTGCTTAGCCTCGTTCCCAGGCTCCTCCCCAGCTTTTTGTTACATACTGTTATTTAAGTATGTGACGAAAAGCTGGGGGAGGAGCCTGGGAACGGGGCTAGGACTGCTGGGGAGGAGCCTGGGAACGAGGCTAGGACAGCTACTGTTGTTGTATAGGATGATTGATACCGTTTCTGCCAAAAATGGACCAGTTAATGAACAAAGATTGGTATTGGGTTGAAAGGCACTAGGTAGTGGTATGTGAATGAGATTGTGTCATTGTAGTGAGCATAAAAAGAATGATCCTTAAAATGGGCCGGTCACATTTTGCCATGATTTTGGGTCAAAATTCAATGCAACCTGCAGCAAATTGGACATCATTGGCATGTTCCATTCATGCTGATGTTGCAAACTTTGAGCTAAGTACTATGCTAGGTATCTTGGGCTAGGAATGAGATACGAGGCTGGGATTTGCACCATTGTGATCAGCATGAATGCAGCTTTTAAACAATGTCCATTTTGCTGCAGGTTGAATTTTGACCCAAAATCATGAAAAACCATGGATTATAGCCTTTGGTGGAGTGCGATTTTTGACAAAAATGTGACCAATGTTAAAAATTATTTTTGGGACATCAGTTGAAGGTTCTTTTCATGCTGATCACAATGGTGCAAATCCCAGCTTCGTATCTCATTCCTAGCCCAAGATACTGCAGTTTTCATGAACCTTGCAAAGTGGAGACGGTAAACGCAAAACGGTTACACAATAATTCAATCAGCAAATTTGCGCACCAAGTGCATGTTGCCATTCAAGGCGATCTCTATCACTGAGAGCAGCAACCAATCTCCGTAGCTAGCTGTTAGGTGAGCGTGTAACAAGAGTACTACTGATCCCTGTATGCATGCACCTGATGTTCACCGTTTACCGTCTCCATGTTGCAAGGTTCATGAAAACTGCAGTACCTAGCATAGCACACACACACACCCACACACGCGCACACACACAGTTACCGAGGGTATGACTGCAGAAGCAATCTCTACTATACCAAGGAGGGGGAAATAGTCTACCACATTGCGGCATTGGGTGTGGTCTACAGCAGGACGCACCACAAGCAGCGATTCTACTCTGCCCACACTGACGATATCCTGTGTCTGTGCATCCATCCAACACAGGTGTGTGTGTGTGTGTGTGTGTGTGTGTGTGTGTGTGTGTGTGTGTGTGTGTGTGTGTGTGTGTGTGTGTGTGTGTGTGTGTGTGTGTGTGTGTGTGTGGTGTGTGTGTGTGTGTGGTGTGTGTGTGTGTGTGTGTGTGAATGTGTGACCCTCCTCTTCCTCCAGGACTTGGTAGCCACAGGGCAGATAGGCAGGGATCCGGCCATCCACATCTGGAGCATCACCTCCATGGAGGCTGTGTCCATCCTGAAGGGGGAGCATAGCAGAGGGATCTGCGCTGTGGACTTCTCAGTCGACGGGAAGAAGCTTGCATCGGTGGGACTGGACAACGACCACTCCATTGTGGTGTGGGAGTGGAGGAAGGGAGAACGGCTGGCGACGACAAGGGGACACAAGGACAAGATCTTTATGCTTCGCTGGGACCCCAACTCCACTGACCGGCTGGTCACCGTGGGGGTGAAGCACATCAAGTTCTGGACCCAGGCAGGTGAGTGTCGTCCTCAAACTCAGGTTTTCTCTCCCTCTCTGCCACTTCCCTCTCCTGTTTCTCCACCTCCCTCCACCCCATCTCTCCCCACTCTCTCCTCCCTCCTTCTCTCCCTCTCCCCCTCTTCCCCCCCCCCCCCCCCCCCCCCGTGCCATCCCCCTCCCTCTCTCTCTCTCCCCTCTCTCCCTCTCTCTCTCTCTCCCCTCTCTCTCTCTCTCTCCCCTCTCTCTCTCTCTCCTTATCTAGCAATTTGTTGACAAATGACTTTATTTGTTGAGCCATCGATGTGCTCTCCTTTACCAATGAATGTGATTGGACTTCAATTGGCAACTAGACCACCACCACCACCACCACAGGTGCACTAGCTAGAGCCCATCTGGTGATCAATTATGAGCAAAGCAGTTACTGAGAATGAGTCATCTTTCACAAATTGGTTGATGGAATTAGGTCCGTCCAAACCACAACTCAACTGTATTCATGTTCAGGCTCCACTGTTGTCAGTGTTGTGACAGCTGTTCCTCATGGTATGGAGACTAGTCTCGTTCCCAGTCTCCTCCATGTGCAGTGGGAGTCTGGGAATGAGACTAGGGAGATGTGTCGATGGAGTTTCATATATGTACGCACACGCACATGCACACGCACACACGCGCACACACACACACACACACACACACACACACACACACACACACACACACACACACACACAGGCGGAGGATTCACCTCAAAAAGGGGAGTCTTTGGCAAGGCAGGGAAGCTGGGGACAATGCTGTGTGTGGCTTACGGTTCCAGCGAAGGGCTCTGCTACTCGGGAGGGGCTGATGGGCTGGTGTACCACTGGAGTGGGTCCACTCTGGCTAGCACTGTGGAGGCCCATAAGGGTCCGGTCTTTGCCGTGCAGAAAGTGGAGAAGGTGTGTGTGTATGTGTGTGTGTGTGTGTGTGTGTGTGTGTGCTGTGTGAGAGAGTGACAGTAGTGTATGTGAGGGGGAGTATGCACACCAACCTTCACACACCCACACCTCCATGTACATGTACTTCCATTCACGTAATTTCAGGGCTTTGTGTCAGGAGGCAAAGATGGTACGGTGGCTCTCTGGGACGAGGGATTTCAGAATTGTCTGAAGACTTACCAACTGCACTCCTCTGCCATTGAGGGAGGGGGACAGCTGTTCATGGATCTCCCTCCCATCCGGGCACTAGCCCTTGGCCAGGGGAGGATCCTTGTGGGGACCAAGAACAGTGAGGTGGGTGTGTGTGGGGGTGGGTAGGTGTGTGTATGTATGTGTGTGTGTGTTGTGTGTGTGGGGGGGGGGGGGGGGGGGGGGGGGGGGGGGGGGGTGTTGTGTGTGTGTGTGGATGGGTGTGTGTGGATGGTATAGGTGTGTTTGTGGGTTGTGTGGGTGCACATGTGCAAGCATGCACTTGTGTGAGGTTGGCTTGCATGATATTTCAGCTTTGACTGCAATCTCTTTCTGCAGATCCTTGAGATTGAAAAGAGTGGCCCAATTAGCCTCTTGATCCAGGTACACGGAATAACCAGTATACCTCACAACTGTGCCATGCCCACTGCCGTGATGTGTGTACCATTTCTCTCAGGGCCACATGGAGGTGGGAGTTGTGGGGACTGTCACCCACCCGAGCAAGCCGCTGTGTGTGACAGCCAGTGATGATCACAGTGTGAGGGTGTGGGATTTAGAGATGCACCGACTGAAATCCAGTCTTCCTGTGAACAAACCAGCTCGCTGTGTGGCGTACTCTCACAATGGCAGGGCTATTGCTGTTGGGATGAAGATGGTGAGAGGACGAAGGAAATACGTGTGGGAAGAGGTGACCCCAGTGTGAGAGGGAAAGGTTGATAGCTGTACCTATTTCTCACTGCTAGGAGCTTTGTGGTTGTAGATGCCGACAGCCTGGAGCAGCTGGCCGCCTACCACCATCGCAAGGAGGAGATCTCTGATGTGAAGTTCTCACCCAGTGAGTCCTTTACTGGATACACATTAGTTGACTAGGATCTGCTGACTTGAAGAACACTATTACCTAAGGCCTCTCCCCCCCCCCTCCCCCAGATGGAAAATACTTGGCTGTTGCCTCTCACGACAACTTTGTCGACATTTACAACGTTCTCTCAAAGAGAGGGTTGGCATCTGCAAAGGGGCCTCCTCTTACATCACGCACATTGACTGGGATGACAGAGGTAGGAAGTGTTCTCGTAATTCAGTGTTCATCTTGGCCACTTCATCATTACATACAGAACCTACGGCACAGGATTTTATGCTTCCCCGGCGCTCAGGAACAAGGCTAGCTAATTGTAGAATTTTACTATTGCTCCACCCCAACACACACACACACACACACACACACACACACACACACACACACACACACACACACACACACACACACACACACACACACACACACACACACACACAGAAGTATGTATATGTACATCCTTAATTCTTTCCCTCCCTTCCTCCCTATCCTCTTTCCTCTCTCGTCCCTCCATTCTCTCCCTCCCTCCCAACTATCCTCTCCCTTCATTCCCTCCCTCCTATCCTCCTTCTTCCCCTCTCCCTCTGTTCCTCCCTCCCTCTCCCTCCTATCATCCTTCCTCCCTCTCCCTCCTATCATCCTTCCTCTCATTCCCTCCCTCTTATCTTCCTTCCCCTCTCCCTCCCTAACTCCCTGCCTCCTCTCCTGCCGCAACCCTGCAAGGCAAGCTGCTACAGGTGAACACTGGCGATCGGGAAGTGCTCTATTTGAGGCCCCCGAGGGAAGCAGCAGATGATCAGCCGAGATGACGCAGAGGAGATCACTTGGAACTCGTGGACCTGCGTCCTCGGGGAGTCCTGCAAGGGCATCTGGCCAGCATACACAGATGTGACAGACATCAATGCCGCATGTGTGTCACATGATGGTCATGTGATTGCAACAGGAGATGATTTTGGATTTGTGAAGCTTCTAAAGTACCCATCATTTGTAAGCACTCTCAAGTTTATGCGGAAATGGAGTTTTGTCTATTGTGCTGTCTCTCCTGGAGACCATTTTTTCTCTCGCTCTTTCTCTCTCCCTCTCTCTCCAGGGAAGCATGCCAAGTGCATAACAGTATGTGGGTCACTCGGCTCATGTGACCAACGTGAGGTTCACCCACGATGACAGGAGCTGGTATCGGCGGGAGGAGCTGACATGAGCGTGATGGTGTGGGTTCATAGCTCTGGGTCACGTGAGCCGGCACCAGAGACTGGCCAATCAGCTGCTGAAGTATCATCATCATCTGGGTACATAAGTGAGGAATCGGACACTGGACTCAGAAGAAGAAGGTACTATGCACCTACAGATGATGTCATCATTACATCATCCTAAGTTTAACTTTGATTGAGGGACACCCCCACCTAAACTCAGGTGGCTATGACAGTGATGTGGAGAAGGAGAAGCAGTTGGACTACTCCAGCAAGACGTACAGCAACCCGATCCGTGAGGCAGGAGGGGGTGTGAAGCCACACCAGCAGGAAGAGAAGCCGGTGACAGAGAAGAGGCCTGTCATCCGCCGTGGTGTGCAGGCTGTTCCACGAGTTGCCACCAGCACGCAGAAAGTGGACATCTCAGTAAGATCGAGTTTGATCTCAGGTTATGATATCGATGCTTGGATCTTATTATTGAATTGATCACGGTAAGATCAGGGTTGATCACGGTAAGATCAGGGTTGATCTCGGTATGATCTGGTTTTAATCTTGGTTTTCAAGTTTAGTGACCTCTGTTGGTAGGACTAGATAACAGGTGTGTGTGACCTTGAGGTGACGTACAGCAGGATAGGTGGGTGTGGCCTGGGAACATGGCAAAATTGCAACAGGCACCTAGCATGAAACGTGAGGAACATGGCGACTGGTGTATCACGAGACGTGGGTGTGACCCAGGAACATGGCGACTCGTCAACTGTTTGGGTGGAGCCTTCTTCCTCGGAGCAGCCGCTGTGAGAGGGTGCTGAAACCACAAGGGATGATCACACTGTTAACCATGCTCTATGAGCTGTGCCTAACTAATTGAGGAGGCAGCTGCGCAGTAAACAACTCAATTAGACTGGATACCCACAAGAACTCCAGCAAATGCTTGTGGCAAAGGACTTCCATGGCCAGTTAATAAGTCATGAGCATGTACATAGCCTCGTTCCCATGTGCATAGCCTCATTCCAATGTCCACAGCCTCGTGCCCACATTGCCTCCTTCCCTTTCGACACAGCCACATACTCACCGAGGTTGTTGAACTTTGTGTTATGCATGAGCCAGGTTTTGCTTGTTTTGTTGTAAGGGTTTCCAATTTACTATATAACATGCCATCAATAACAAGCATAGCTGACTGAACTGGTCGCACATGCGCAGCAGAGGTAATGAAAATGGGACAGCATCTGTAAGGTTACGATAGAGGTGTAAGGATTTATCCCACCCTCTCCTCCCTCCCTCCCTCCCTCCCTCCCTCCCTCCCTCCCTCCCTCCCTCCCTCCCTCCCTCCCTCCCTCCCTCCCTCCCTCCCTCCCTCCCTCCCCCCTCCCTCCCTCCCTCTCCCTCCCTCCCTCTCCCCTCCCTCCCTCTCCCTCCCTCTCCCCTCCCTCCCTCCCAACCACCCACCAGGAACTTTCCCTAGATTTCATCTTTGGCTATCGTGGCTTTGACACACGTCAGAATGCCTCCTATGCTTCTGATGGGTCCATTGTCTACCCTGCTGCTGGAGCAGGTGTGGTGTACAACCCCCTCACCAATAAACAGTCATTCTACTTGGAGCACAACGATGACATCATAACCCTTGTACTCAATCGCAACTCAAAACTGAGTCAGGTGGTTGCCACAGGTTGGTGGGGGGATAGTGTAGCCTCATTCCCAGGCCCCCGCCCAGCTCTTCGTCACTTGCAGTATGAGGCCTGGGAATGAGGCTAAAGATGGTGCAAAGATTTACTGGGATTTGGAAGTGACTCCTGCATAATGGTTCTCTGCTACCAACTTTAGCTCAGAAAACATTTTTGCCAACGTTTCAACTGAATGCTTCAGTCACCATCAGGACGCCCTGATGATGACTGAAGCATTCAGTCATCATCAGGACGCCCTGATGATGACTGAATGCTTCAGTCACCATCAGGACGCCCTGATGATGACTGAAGCATTCAGTAACCATCAGGATGCCCTGATGATGACTGAATGCTTCAGTCACCATCAGGACGCCCTGATGATGACTGAAGCATTCAGTCACCATCAGGACGCCCTGATGATGACTGAAGCATTCAGTCATCATCAGGACGCCCTGATGATGACTGAATGCTTCAGTCACCATCAGGACGCCCTGATGATGACTGAAGCATTCAGTCATCATCAGGACGCCCTGATGATGA
Source organism: Axinella damicornis (assembly GCA_963931865.1). NCBI lineage: Eukaryota > Metazoa > Porifera > Demospongiae > Axinellida > Axinellidae > Axinella > Axinella damicornis. The sequence goes on along the minus strand of OZ007510.1, from coordinate 1,139,059 downwards.
CTGAATGCTTCAGTCACCATCAGGACGCCCTGATGATGACTGAAGCATTCAGTCACCATCAGGATGCCCTGATGATGACTGAATGCTTCGGTCACCATCAGGACGCCCTGATGATGACTGAAGCATTCAGTCACCATCAGGACGCCCTGATGATGACTGAAGCATTCAGTCATCATCAGGACGCCCTGATGATGACTGAATGCTTCAGTCACCATCAGGACGCCCTGATGATGACTGAAGCATTCAGTCATCATCAGGACGCCCTGATGATGACTGAATGCTTCAGTCATCATCAGGACGCCCTGATGATGACTGAAGCATTCAGTCACCATCAGGACGCCCTGATGATGACTGAATGCTTCAGTCACCATCAGGGCGTCCTGATGATGACTGAAGCATTCAGTTGAAACATCTCCAAAATGTTTTCCGTTCCAAAGTTAGAGAACCTTTATTGAGATTTGCCTGATACAGTGAATATGTACATTTGACTTCTTTATGGTTTGAGCTGGAAAGCTAGTACTAGAGTATCATGTGTATTTCTATGGCATTGGATTGGTGTGTAGCAGCTTGTTGACTAAGCAGCTTCTTGGCTAGTCTACATGCTCTCACTCCCTTCCCCTCTCCTCTCTCCTCCCTCCCCTTCTCCTCCCTCCCCCCTCTCCTCCCTCCCCCTTCCCCTCCCCCCTCTCCTCCCTCCCCCTTCCCCTCTCCTCCCTCCCCTGTCCTTTTCTCCCCCTTCCCCTCTCCTCCCTCCCCCTTCCCCTCCCCCTGTCCCTTGCTCCCCCTTCCCCTCTCCTCCCTCCCCTGTCCTTTCCTCCCCCTCCCCTCTCCTTCCTCTCCCTTCCCCTCTCCTCCCTCCCCTCGTCCTTTCCTCCCCCTCCCCCCTCTCCTCTCTCTCCCTGTGCTTCTTCCCTCTCCCCCTTTTTTTCCTCCCCCCCCCCCCCCCCCCCCCCCCCCCCCCTTCACCCTTACCTACAGGTCAAGTTGGTAAGACAGCCCCCATCCATGTGTGGAACTTCCACACGAAGCAGATGCTCTCAATCCTCCAGGGAGCCCATGGTGTGGGCGTGTGCAGCGTAGACTTCAGCTGCAATGGGAAGCTTCTACTGGCTGTGGGACTGGACGAGAGACACTCCATTACTGTGTGGCGGTGGGCGGAAGGTGGGATGGGGAGGGAGGGGAAGTGGGGAGGGGGTGGGGAAGGGTGAGGGGGGAGGGTGATATTTGAATTGAATGTGGTGAATGCTCAAGTCCACATATATACAAATTTGGGGTGCCCACTGCGCAGTACAGAACCAACTGTATGTGAAACTGTTGATCCATCATTTGCGGGACAGTGTGACCACACCCTCTCTGTGACATTCTTATTATAATCGAGCATAGTCGAAGCGGTTAAGAGCATTGGAGCATAGCATAGTAGGAGAATTCTTGAGCACAACTCACCAAGGTCCGTAATGGGATGGGAACTGGGAGCTACGTATTCTGTGTGCCACTGGTCATGAATATGGTCTGGCGGTTAGCGTGTAAACAGTCCAGCTGTCAACCTGTGGGTTCAACACCTGGTAATTGCCTGCGGTCATGCGGTTAAAATTCATGCTCTGAGGAAAAGCAAAAAAAATTAGACCAATCTAATTATTCCAAGGTATTTCTCCACATACTTATTCGAATTAGGCAGATTGTCACAGACAGACAAACCTTACTGTAGTTGCTGGTGATCGACAAGTTCATCTGCGTTGTCCCGTGTCGTTAATGGGCTGGATTGTGTAAGCTATGCAGGTCGGTGTGCAGGAAAGTGATTTACCGCACAAATGCCAAAATCCCTCTTTAATGTATTTTGCGATTGTATGCAGATGTCACTTGATGGATAGCATGCTGGTGGTGGGCGTCAGCGTAGTGCTCACACAGGCACTTCCACACACAGTCACACACTCACACTCCCCACACCAGCACAAGCACACCACATTTACCACATGTCTAGCCTCGTTCCAAGGCCTGCAATGATGAACAGCTGCCATGTACCCGGCGTGTACCCCTCTCTTTTGTGAAGTGCCGTATAGTACTACACACACACAACTCTCCCTCCTGACATACACCCACACCCACACACACACACACATGCACACACCACCCTCTCCCTTCTCCCCTCCTCACAAACACGCCACAAGGCTCTAAAGTGGCACAGGCAGAAGGAGGACAACGTCGGATCTTTCTAGCTCTCTTCCGTCCCGATTCCAACACCAAATTTGTCAGCTGTGGTGTGAAGCACGTCCGATTCTGGACCCTGGCGGGGACCCAACTGATCAGCAAGCGAGGAAGCCTGCCGGCCTCCCTGGGCGCACACATGCAGACCATGCTCTCCCTTGCCTTTGCTCCGGTAATGGAGTGGTCACTAACAGACCAATGAGACGGTTGCATTCACCATCTAGACAGGAAGAGAAAGCCCTTAAATTGATCATCAGTTTCTTAGCTGAATATTGTCAGACTGAATCCTCAACACCCACTTTGCCTAGGGGCATGTGCATGCTGAGAGCATGATTTTAGGTCACGTCCCGAGGCCCCCTGTTTGCTGTGCCAGTGTGCAGCTTCCTGTATCAGGTGGCACTCGGATTGGATTACTGATTTCACTAATTGAGTTCCAAGAAAGTAGCAATGTGAGACCCTAGGGGGTAAACTGGTGCATGGAATTTTGTTCTCTACCTCCTCAGCCCTCTCCCCCTCCCCCTCTCTCCCCTCCCCTCCGGCACCCCCCTCCCTCCACTCCCTCCCCTCCCTCTTTCCTTTCCCATCCTCCCTCTTTCCTTCCCCATCCTCCCTCCCTCCCTCCCTCCCTTCCTCCCTTCCTCCCTCTCTCCTTCCCCATCATCCTCCCTCCATCCCTCCCAGGATGACATCACATTTACCGGCTCCATCAGCGGGGACGTATTTGTGTGGCAAGGCCACACCCTCTCACAGGTGATCTCGCAGGCCCACTCTGGTCCTGTGTTCTCCATGTACACGTGCCTCGAGGACGGCCTCGTGCTCTCAGCCGGGAAGGAGAGGAGGTACAGTGTTGATCTCAACAGATACTGGCACATGTCTGTTACATGTACATGCACTCCAAGTGATATACACCTTGCACTCCACACACACACACACACGCACACACACACATGCACACACACACACACGCACACACACACACACACACACACACACACACACACACACACACACACACACACGTGCACATATACATGCACATGCGCCTACACACACTCACCACACAAAAACTACCCTCAGTGAGGAATGTGCTGGTGGAATTGTGAAGCTGTGGGGCGCAGACATGAGCCGTTCTCGTTCCTTCCCCCTGGGCAAGTCTCCTGGTACCATTGTCCGATCACTGTGCAGGAACAAGGTCAGCTAACGTTGGTACCCAATGATATCATCCTTACGTTGTCACAGGTAAATAGAGGGAGGGAGGAAGGGAGGGAGGTGGGGGAAGGGAGGGAGGGAGGGAGGGAGGGAGGAAGGACGGAAGGAAGGAAGGAAGGAAGGAAGGAAGGAAGGAAGGGAGGGAGGAAGGGAGGGAGGGAGGGGGGGAGGGAGGAAGGAAGGAAGGAAGGAAGGAAGGAAGGAGTCCGAGAGGGAGTGAGAGAAAGAGAGAGGGGGAGGGAGAAGAGAGATGGGTGGATGGATCAATGGATGGAGCATGTGAACACACAAGCATGCTGTACGTTCAAATGCTTGAGTATAGTTCTAGGATATTTTTGCTCTCTAATTGCCATTCAAGCAATTAGAAGTGTATAAGAGTACAGGGTTTGTTTGTGCAGAGTATAGCTGCATACTAGTGGATACTTGAAGTCTCTATAATATAATATTTTACGGCAATTAACTCCTTGAAGAATGTGCATTAGCATTAACATTCTTGGGGGAGATAATTGATTGTGCAGTTGGTAGTGCACTCACTCTGGTCACACCTAGTTACTCTCTTAGTTGGAGCTAGCCGTGACAGCTGCCAGTGGACCGTTTATACAGACCATAGCACACACCCTCCCATTCTCCACCTCACATCTGCATGCTCCACATGCACACACGTACACAACACACACACACACACACCAACCTTGTAGTGATTGACTTCAGATGTACTATTAATTAAGTATGGCTAAAATTCCAATTACTACCCATTACAATTACACTGATTCTTAGAAATAATGATTACGATTACTGGTAAAATGTGCTCATTACAATCAATTACATTAGGTTGAGAACAGGGAAGAGGTTCAGATTTTAGGATCTCAGAAGGGAGGGGGGGAGGGGTAGGAAGGAGGGTCACATGATCACATTATTGCACGTTAACATTATAACCCCAGGAATTCTTGAACTGTAGATCTGGATCTAGTTGCACAATTACACAGAACAGTGTATAAATATTCAATCAGCTTCTACATAATAGCTTCATGGTATACTAGGAAAGTAATCTGCATCAAAGTTCACCATTACACGGTGTTTATCATAGAATTACAGATTGAAGCCACTGCTACAGGTGAAAACTACCATTACAGTTACTGCATTGGAAAACCTGTAATCATTATGTAATTAGTTATTCAAAATACTACAACACTGACACACACACACACACACACACACTGACCACTACACACCCTCACATGCCACACCTCGCACAGGGTAAGATTGTGGTCGGCACTCAGAACAGTGAGCTACTGGAGATTGATGAGAAGAATGGAAATGTTCAGGTGTGTGTGGCATGTTTAGTTAGAATCTCCAGTAATCTCTCCAGTATTCTCTCCTGTTATCTCCAGTAATCTCCAGTAATCTCCAGTAGTCTTTGGATATTCAGGTGTGTACTGTACTGGCAGACATCCTGGACTCACACGGAGACAGGGTGCAGCCAGACCCGAGCACGCAAGCACGAGAGGGTCTGGCATCATACTGATACCTAATCCATCCCCACTGCAATGGGAGGAGGTGGAGGAAGGCGTGTTCTGGAATTTACAGCTGCACACTCGCACGACAGCACCCCTTTGCATCGCCTTGTACTGTGTCAAACTCGTTTGGTGCTCAAGTGATTACCGTCTCAAACTGACCAGGAATTTGAATGTTGATTGAATTAGTCTGGTTAGAGCCATTTTCCTGCTATAGGGGTATGCACTGTGTATACAATCACTGGAACAAGTTTTCCTACTACTTGGGGTATGCGCTGTATATACTAATCGCTGAAGGAAGTTACTCACTTTGATTCTAATTGCTCCCGAAGTTGCATCTGAAGCCAAACACTCCCTTTGTTAGAAAGATGGTGAAAACTGCCACCTTGAGAATCACAGTACCCTTGTGCTCGCACTAGAGCACCCCTTTGTGTGGTGATCACCCTCACATTAGAGCACCCCTTTGTGTGGTGATCACTCTTGCACTGAGCACCCCTTTGTGTGGTGATCACCCTCACATTAGAGCACCCCTTTGTGTGGTGATCACTCTTGCACTGAGCACCCCTTTGTGTGGTGATCACCCTCACATTAGAGCACCCCTTTGTGTGGTGATCACCCTCGCACTACAGCACCCCTTTGTGTGGTGATCACTTGCACTAGAGCACCCCTTTGTGTGGTGATCACTCTTGCACTGAGCACCCCTTTGTGTGGTGATCACCCTCGCACTAGAGCACCCCTTTGTGTGGTGATCACCCTCGCACTAGAGCACCCCTTTGTGTGGTGATCACCCTCACACTAGAGCACCCCTTTGTGTGGTGATCACCCTCGCGCTAGAGCACCCCTTTGTGTGGTGATCACTCTCACACTGAGCATCCCTTTGTGTGGTGATCACCCTCGCACTAGAGCACCCCTTTGTGTGGTGATCACCCTCGCACTACAGTGATCACCCTCGCGCTAGAGCACCCCTTTGTGTGGTGATCACCCTCGCACTAGAGCACCCCTTTGTGTGGTGATCACTCTCACACTGAGCATCCCTTTGTGTGGTGATCACCCTCGCACTAGAGCACCCCTTTGTGTGGTGATCACCCTCGCACTACAGTGATCACCCTCGCGCTAGAGCACCCCTTTGTGTGGTGATCACCCTCGCACTAGAGCACCCCTTTGTGTGGTGATCACCCTCGCACTACAGCACCCCTTTGTGTGGTGATCACCCTCGCACTAGAGCACCCCTTTGTGTGGTGATCACCCTCGCACTAGAGCACCCCTTTGTGTGGTGATCACCCTCGCACTACAGCACCCCTTTGTGTGGTGATCACCCTCGCGCTAGAGCACCCCTTTGTGTGGTGATCACCCTCGCACTACAGCACCCCTTTGTGTGGTGATCACCCTCGCGCTAGAGCACCCCTTTGTGTGGTGATCACTCTCACACTGAGCATCCCTTTGTGTGGTGATCACCCTCGCACTAGAGCACCCCTTTGTGTGGTGATCACCCTCGCACTACAGTGATCACCCTCGCACTAGAGCATCCCTTTGTGTGGTGATCACCCTCGCACTAGAGCACCCCTTTGTGTGGTGATCACCCTCGCGCTAGAGCACCCCTTTGTGTGGTGATCACCCTCGCACTAGAGCACCCCTTTGTGTGGTGATCACCCTCGCACTAGAGCACCCCTTTGTGTGGTGATCACCCTCGCGCTAGAGCACCCCTTTGTGTGGTGATCACCCTCGCACTAGAGCACCCCTTTGTGTGGTGATCACCCTCGCGCTAGAGCACCCCTTTGTGTGGTGATCACCCTCGCACTAGAGCACCCCTTTGTGTGGTGATCACCCTCGCGCTAGAGCACCCCTTTGTGTGGTGATCACCCTCGCACTACAGCACCTCTGTGCACACACTTGCAGTACTAAGGTGATGATCAAACTGACCAGGAATTTGAGTGCCGATTAAATTAGTCTGGTTAGAGCCATTTTCCAACTACTGGGGCATGTGCTGTGTATACAATCACTGCCAATTCAAATCCTTACTGGAGGAAGTGATTTGTGATCCAGCATTAGCTGGCTGACTTAATTAGCCAGTTTGGACCAGGATTAGACTGTCATGCATGGGTTGACAGGTCAGTGTTTAACTTTTACCTCCAACTCCATTCAGCCAAAGGCTGGCCTCCCAAGGGAAAGAGGGATAGAGAAAGCACTTCACCTGTGAAGCAACAGGTGGGATTCAAACCTGCACTTTTGGTCCACAGTCAAATTCTTGAGCCACTTGGCCACGAATCAGTCTCAGCTAGTTTAGCCCCAATAGGGAGGGAGGAGGGAAGGGGAACCATGACGACTCGGTATAATTCCCTACATGGAATGTATTAGATCCCTCCTGTACGATACTTATTTGAAAATGGCTGCACCAGGTGGCCAATTGAATTCCCGTATTCTCCGCTGGTGTTCCCGTATGGCCTCTCTCAAAGTTGGAATGCGATTGGTTCATTAGCAATGGGCCATCATCTCCTATGCGAGTTTCCTTCTGAAACGTGATCAGGTGTCAGTCGCATGCATTGCTAGTCTTCACACTGTAAATCTTGTACACAAAATAATGAAGAAGTCCGGTTAGTACTCCTTGAAATACCTCTGGGATGACATTGCTTGGAGTCAAAGGGCAAGCATTAATCTTTCCACACAACTGTATGAGATTTGGTGGGCTCACTCCATATCAGCAAGTGATCAAAGACATGCGTCATCTTGTTGCAATCACGTACAATTTGAGAAGTTGCAGCTTCTGGAAGACCGTGACGTGGGAAATGTTTGATGAGGATTACATGGTTGAATGCAATTGTAGAACAGTACACTGTTCGTGTTATTCCAACTTTATGCTACTTGGCAACCAGCTGGCAGCATTACTCATAGCCCTACCTACATGGCAACCAGCTGGCAGCATTACTCATAGCCCTACCTACATGGTGTGATTTGATCAGATGATACTCAGTGCAGACTGCTTAATGTGCCAAATGCGTGCTATTTCTCATGCTTCATTGATTTAATCAGGACACTTGTTGATCAATTCCTCTATGAAGTGGACACAGCCCGCAGTTCATTCCAAAGTTAGTTGCTGCACGAGCCAAGTTCCTCTTACGCAGTCATATGCTTGGAAGCACGAGAAACATCGACAATATCTGTATGGCTTTGTAATTATCGGATGAATTCTTCCTGTGTGAGCATGAATTACTGAGGCTGCTGGTAAATTGTTCTAGTCCTCCCTCCTTGCGATGGAGCGAGTCTGGGAGCGGACTCCCTCCCTCCTTGCGATGGAGCGATTCTGGGAGCGGACGCCCTCCCTCCTTGCGATGGAGCGAGTCTGGCTGGGATGAGCTACTCTCTAGTGGTGTGTGTTTAGTCTCGCATACGGAAGTGGGTGTGGCCACACAAGGCTAGGTGTCGGTGTGTACCTTGCCTAGCCTCATTCCCAGTCCTTCTACACCTCCAGTTTTTGATCGCTTACAGTAGCTGCAAGCGATCAAAAACTGGTGGTGTAGAAGGCCTGGGAGCGAGGCTATAATTTGCAAGTCTGGAGTGACTTTGAGTACTGCAACCAAGTAGTCCCTACTAGGTGTACCGTCATTGGTTTTATCTTATACCTAGCACCATTGCATCGTACTTTACGATTCGATTGTATTTATGATGACATCACAACTTGTCATCTTTGTCTGGCAGGTGCTGGTGCAGGGCCATGGAGCGGGGGAGCTGTGGGGTCTGGCTGCCCACCCGACCACACACACGTTTGTTACCGCATCGGATGACAAGACCGTCAGGACCTGGGACATTGCCTCCAAAGTAAGCCGTCATCATCATCACAACTTATCACATGACATCACATGTATAGTGACATTACTGGCCATGTGAATATCACATGACTGTCAGATGACTGGCTACATGACTTTGAAGGCATAACAATGGAATCTTCCATCAACACTTTGAAGGTCTCATTGCATGGCAATCTGTACATATCTCGAAGCTAAGTAGATTATTATGGCACTAATTTGATTGTAGCTAGCCTAGCCACTGTGAGCCTGTGTGAGGTGAGCCCCTCCCACCACAGGAGCTCGTTAACTTCAACATGATCAATTTCACTGTGTATGTACATGCACCAAGCCTTGGAAGATAAATTGCGATAACCTATGCTGTGTTGATACCCGTTACTATGTATAACCCTAAGCCCAAAACTGTGTTGGATGTCTGAGAATCAGGATTCACAAATATGCGTCTCCTATACTCTTGTATGCTGCTGTCATTGCTTAGTGACATCACATGCCAGCAGGCAGTACTTGTTGGGGGAGTGGCTTTACTGCACGTGTGGGCTCATGACTGCTACCACCTAGAGTCCAGACGTGGGTGATCGTGTTTACAAACTGTTTAAATAGTTAACAGTCCTAAGCATTGTTCATGTCTCACCAACTATGTTTATGGTACAGGTAGGTCAGGTCTACGTTGTTTATGTCCAACCATAGTTTACGTATGTAGATGCACTGTTTGTGTCCTTCCCCCCACGTGCGTGTCAATCGTTAGCATTCAGCTCCTTGCTGGTTGTTATAGCGGCAATTTGTCCTTGACAATGGACCTGCACTATTATAGTCCTTCATTCAACACGCACGTTTGCTCTCGGAGGAACCATAAAAACACTGTAGTACAGCTGTCATTCGATCAATTACAGTAATACCATGTCCATGTACTAGAAGATATTGTATATCAGGACCTTCTGTGACAAATTAATCTCCAAACGGCTGTCTGGGAAATGTGTCTACTTGTTTAATATGGTCTCTAGTATGCTTAATCTGAGCTTTAAGATCTTCGCTCTGACACGATGTAGTTTACACTGTTGGGGTGAAACAGTGCTGGAATGTGTACTGTAACAGTATTCACCTAGGAGGGTTTGTGCAAGCACATGTGTGTTCTCTTCTAAATTTGGGCTCAAGCACTTCATGAATGCAATGGTTGCTTCTCGACGAACAGTATACTCCGCATATACTAACTTTGGGAATAGGTATAATATTTTATGAGTTCACTTTACCAAACAAGATTCCGCAGACCAGCATCAAAATTAATGAGCTTTTTTTTTGGGGGGGGGGGGGGGGGGGGGGTAGCCTCGGTCCCAGGCTCTCTCTGGGGGACTGAGGCTGGGGGGGGGGGGGGGGGGGGGGGTAGCCTCGGTCCCAGGCTCTCTCTTTGGGACCAAGGCTTGGGGGGGGGGGGGGGGGGGGTAGCCTTGGTCCCAGGCTCTCTCTGGGACTAGGGGGGGGGGGGGGGGGGAGGGGTAGCCTCGGTCCCAGGCTCTCTCTGGGACCGAGGCTGGGGGGGGGGGGGGGGCAATGGATAATACCCTAACAGTTAGTGCAGAGTATCGTTTCATTGCAAAGCTGGTTGTAACTTTCTGTCAACTACAAGTGCTCGAGCGCCTGGGAACGAGGCTAGGGCGTTCTGAGGCATCCATCCCCAGGAAAATTAGAGTGGTCGGTGAGCCAGAGGATGCTGCCCAGCTGTTTAATTAGCTTCACATTTCACAGCACTCGCCATGATTTCCCCATGTAATTTCCAGTCTTCTTGTCTCTGCTATTACCAAGGCAACAGCTCGTTAGTGTTGTAAATGCAACCTGATAGTTTCTGATACCATTATAGTAGTGAGAAGCTTCAGGTCCCAGACCAAAGCACTTTGGGTCCCGGGTCAAACCACCTTTGAGTCCCAAGACAAACCACACAATTAATAGCTTGGTGTCAATATGTGATCAATAATACAGTTGGACTCAACCAACACGACTGGTCTGTCTGATGATGCGCTATTTGTTTTGTTGAGCACATCTGAGGTTGCAAGATCCAATAGCATGCCTATGTAAAGGGATCAGAAAAAGGAAACTCAGTTGAGGTACAAGTCTTTGTGTTAGTACGAGAAACAACACCAGGAGCTAGGCAGTTCCAACACTTAACAGTAGATATAAAGTATGAAAACAGAAACAGTTGTATTGAAGGGTTGAAATAATTGTGGTGAATTCATAATTATTCATTACCCTCTATGCTGTTCTTCTCCATCCCCACACACCCTACCCATCTCACACACACCACACACACCACAGACCCTCCTCGGTTGCAGGCAGCTGGAGAACCCTGCCCGTTCTGCTGACTTCTCCCCGGATGGTCAACATGTGGTGATTGGTCTCACCAACGGGCAGTTCCTCCTGCTAGTCGCCAATGATCTCTCCACTGTAGCATACCGGAGGGACCGCAGTAAGACCATCCAGGCTGTCAGGTGAGAGGATGTGTGTGTGTGTGTGTGTGTGTGTGTGTGTGTGTATGTGTGTGTGTGTGTGTGTGTGTGTGTGTGTGTGTGGTGCGTGTGGGGAGGGGAGGGGGAGGGATCTGTTGCTTTGCTGTGACGGTGTGACCTCATTCCAAGTCTGTTCATGCATCCAGGTTCAATCCTGATGGTACTCTGATAGCAGTTGGTTCAAATGATGCATGTGTGGACATCTATACCACGCAAGGGCTATCTCGAGTGAGCTACTGCCGGGGAATCTCTAGCTTCGTCACACACATTGACTGGTCACAGGACAGCAAGTACCTCCAGGTGTGTGTGTATGTGTGTGTGTGTGTGTGTGTGGGGGGGGGGGGGGGGGGGGGGGGGCATGTGTGGTCTGTAACCATGGAAATGTGACCTAGTAATATTCTAGTCTCGTTCCCAGGCCGTTCCCACCGCCAGTATTAGTATGCAAATACTGTCGGTGGGAACGAGGCTAGTAATATTCCATTCACAAAGAAGTCTGGATCACAATGGATGAAGACCGTTGCTCAGTGGGTTCATCTGACACCCACTCTGTCCTCATTCCACTCATAACTTGCCTCGAAGTTTGCTGTGTCGACAAGAGGAGGTTGGGGTGGACCGGAGGCAGCTGTATGCTTCTCGTTGCCCACTTAGAGGTGGCTAGGCGGAGGATCATCATATTACCACATCCCAAGAGACCTGAAATAGGAAAACCTTTCTTTTGTCACACTTGAGAAGTGCACACCCTTATTAGAAGTTAATAGTGAGGGCAAAGAATGCAATTAAACTCGGTATATTACTGTAAGTACCAGGTTGATTGTAATCCAACCCCCTTAACAGAATTGAATATCTAAACACTGTTTGCTTGTGTGTGCTGTTTAGGTTGCTAGGATTGGATGCAAAATAGACTGGTTGCTAGGCTTTGATTTGGAGTGCGTGTATGAACAGCTGGGGCTTCTGTGTACCATTTCAAGAGCATAACGTGCCCGCAGCAACCCAATGTTTGTAGTGACTACTGACCAAAATGGTTTTAAATTTCACCAAGTTTTAAATTTCACCAAGTTGTTTGGGTGCTGCTGTATACTTACACTCAGAAGTTAAGGTTACGATGACTGTACTATTCGATTAAAAGTTTTTGCTGGTAACTTTGCTGCTTTATATCTCAGGAACTATAACAGATATTAGTCTGAAACAAGTTCCATTCCAATATTACAACACCAAATGAAACTCCTGGAACAGGAAAGTAAAATGCCCCAGGGTATTTGGACCTAGGCAACTAGACTCACTGCTCAAGCACTCTTGCGTCAAATTACTGAGAGGCAGACTGGAACCCAACCCTCAAAAATTCTCTGGCACTACTACGCAGTATTTGCTAGGTCGTGATGAAGAGATATTCGGTGATCTGTGTATATTTTTAGCTATGTGCACAAAAACTTACCAGATCATCCAAGAAGAGTGTGCTCTAGGCATGCATAATCTTCGTTTTGTGCCCAAATTTTGTGATTTCTTTTCATGCCGCCCTGCAAAATACACCAGGCTACCCGTGCAACAAGTCAAAACACGTGAGAAACAATTTCCCTTCGTAAAATTTGACGCAAGGTATAAGGGCTCATTAGTCTGTGGTTAATTGAATTGTACTTGTACATCGTAACCTTAACCCACATTTGGATAAGGATAGAACAATTAGAGAGCCCTATTCCTCCTCCGCACAGGAAGTGTGAGGCCTTATCATTTCTATTAAAATTCATTCCTTGCTGTCCTGTGTGTGTTGTACACCATCATCATGATGCCCAGATTTTAATCTTGGTCGATTCATAAGACTCCTTCACATCCCACCTCGTTTCCTGTCTCTGTGGTTGTACTCGTTAGAGCTTGGCTCGTCCCATCAGCGACAGACAGCTGTGCTTGTAACCAAAGAAAGGTGTGTGCGTGCACTGGATTGTCTTAGCAGGGTGCTCGGTTTCTGCTATGAAATTCAATCCCCAAGTTTTCCATCTGCATTGTCTTCACTTGAAACAGTCAAGAGAGGTTTGAATTAGTACCGCTGATGGTTGCCTTCCACTCAGAGCTGTGTTGCTATTGAAAGTATATTCATACCATACACATTCCCAAGATGCATGTTTGAGCAAAACATCTCATCAGCATCTGGCGCTTCAATTGAACTTTGCACGCCCACTTCCACTGTATATGTTGGTTACCATAACAACACACACTCGCTTTATCCATGTGAGGATGTGTACGCAGGCAGGTTCTGTTGGAATGGAGAGTATTCACACTAACAACTGCTGAAGAGCTAATGGGGCGTGGGATAGCGAATGGTAACCTAACCAGCAACAAATCGGTAACTGGACGCTCTGAATAGGTTGAATCTTTGCCCAGTATAGAGGCCAGTATAGTAAGCATAAGCATAGTATGATTTAGACTTGGGCGGATTATTCCTGTTTTCCACCTATTATTCTTTCATTTGATTCCCCTAAAACTACCCATTATTCCCATAATCTAGTACCTATTATTCTCGAATTATTCTCAATTCGGACAGTGAAGGACACTCAACAATGACATCACTTCGACGTCGGAGGAGTCAATGTCATCTGAATCAGACTCCACACGGGGTCTACTGAACTACTAGTACCACTGCTGGCAGCCATCAGGACTAGAACTAGTAAATTATTTATGTAGCATGCGAAGTGGCGACTGTGGCGCGGTGTGCACGTGCACATTGATTGAATGAATATAATTATACCAATTTCCACACTTATTATTCCTGCATTATTCCGGAATCTCCCCACTACCTATTATTCCCAAATTCCGGAATAATCTGCCCAAGCCTAGACTATGATTCCCATGAATGATTCCCATGTCATACATGACTGGGAATGGGACTAGACAGTGTTGCCATCAGCATTCCCATTGACAAACAGCAACCCACCCAGCGAGTATGCTGGAATCATACTTGTCATGAATTGTTGACTTGGACCAGGACAGCTTTGAGCCAGTGTTTCACGCCCTGTCACTCTGCCCCCTTACTTTGTTCTCTGTCACAGGTAAGCACTGGTGCTTACAGACGTCTTGTGTTTGAAGCCTCAGGTGGAAAGCAAGTCATTGAGGCCGCCAAGGTTGCCAGCATCTCTTGGGCTTCTTGGACCAGGTGAGGCCCCATGAATGCAGCAGAGATTGCAAATGAGTTATTAATTGCATCTTGTTTGTCTCTGTGTGAATTATGATGGATGGCTTCCAACCATTTTTCAAGTGTTAATTTATTTGAATGGTCATCTGTGGTGTCTGGTCTGCTCATTGCAGTCTGGGAATGGGACGGTGTTTCAAACTCTCAGTGTACTGTGTCTTGGGAATGGGACCATGGTTCTTACTGTCTATCCTGAAATGTGACGATGCTTCTACTGTATTAATACCGCCACTCTATCCTGGGAATGCGACCATGGTTCTTACAGTAACAGAATAGCTGTTTCTCCATAGTGCTATACAGGAAGCAAGAGCGCATAAGTAGATCGCGCCCCCCGGAGTACTCTGCTCGACCTACTTATGCGCTCTTGACAGGAAGTGATAAAGTGTCAGAGGTTTGGGAGTGGACTAGTCAGGCCTCTCCCTCTTCCCTCCCTCTGTCCCTCTCCCTCCCACCCACCCACCCACCCACCCTCCCTCCCTCCCCTCCCTCTGTCCTTCTCCCTCCCTCCCCTCCCTCTGTCCTTCTCCCTCCCTCCCTCCACCCATCCACTCACTCTCCTTCCCTCCCTCCCTCTGTCCCTCTCCCTCCCTCCCACCCACCCACCCACCCTCCCTCCCTCCCTCACTCCCTCCCTCACTCCCTCCCTCCCTCCCTCCCTCCCTCCCTCCCTCCCACCCTCCCTCCCTCCCTCCCTCCCTCCCTCCCTCCCTCCCTCCCTCCTTCACTCCCTCCCTCCCTCCTCAGTGTACTGGGGGAGGAGGTGGTAGGTATATGGCCGAGGAATGCAGACAAGGCTGACGTTAACACAGCACACCTCAACCACTCGGGCACAGCATTAGCGACTGGGGATGACTTTGGTTGTGTGAAGCTGTTCGACCACTTTCCCATACCTGAAAAGTTTGTAAGTTACAAACCACACTACCCATATCCCTCCCTCCAGGGTGGTATATAATCAGCACATACACACTGTCACACGCATACCGAAATTTTAATGAATTTTAATGAAAGTTTCCAGATGGTGCACACACACACGCATACACTGTCGCACACGTACACACACTCATTATCTTGGTTCCAGTATGAGCACGTCATAATTTCAATACCTAGCATCAGCTACTGTTACCATCTCCCTAGATGTCTGTACATTTATGAGGAAACGTCATAGTGATGGTACACTATACAATAATTAGTTATACAAGTTCCTAGAACTATAGTAGCAGTTAAACTGACACAGTACCCTCAGCTTCCTTATTGGGTGGACAGCTGCAGTGAGTGTACCATATGACGTAATGGTATATTACCTTACTGTTATACAAACCTCCAGTGAATGGATCCCAGTGGTGTAGGGTATAATGCGAGCTCCTGGAACTAGAGTAGCAGTTTGATGACACACGTACAGAGTACATAACTGGCATACCTACAATCTCGGCTTCCTTCTTGGGTGTAAACTGAAGGGGATGGCTGTCATGTGAGCTGACACTGAATCTCATTCCCCACCCCCTCTGTTGTACTGAACCATACTCGGCAGTCGGTGTTGCAATCAACTAACTGTGCAGATACTGAGCTATCATGGTGCTGTTAGGTCACTGCAAATACTGAGCTATCATGGTGCTGTTAGGATATATCAGGTCACTGTGCAAATACTGAGCTATCATGGTGCTGTTAGGATATATCAGGTCACTGTGCAAATATAATCATGGTGCTGAAAGAATACATTACACCCTATATCAGCAAATACTGAGCTATCATATATACTGATAGGATACATGTACACCTGATAGGATACATGTACACCTATATCAAGTCACACCTGAGGGCTTGACACCCAAGAATGGCTGAAGAAATAGCTTGCAGCTTTTGTGGCACGTCTTAACCCTCAAAATGAGCTGCAAATATTCCATGATGACAAGCATTACGAATGTGATATCTGCCCACCTGCTTCAGTATGCTGGAGCTGCTCGTCAGCTCAAATCCAAGCTTCTATCCCATATTTTATCTCACAAATTTGACAAAAGCTTCAAGACAAAATCTGGTACAAAAATCTTGTGATCATGCCATGCAGGATTGGTAACTGGTTTTGATCCTGAAGACATGCCACTAAAGCCGAAAGCAATTTTCACGTTTCCTAGCTTTGGTAATGCTGCAAGTCAAACTGGGACGAAAGCCAGGAAACAGCTGCTTGCCCTGGTACGAGGCTAGGCCAGTCCTGTGCTTCTGTACTGATGAGACCCTACCAGGAAACAGCTGCTTGCCCTGGTACGAGGCTAGGCCAGCCCTGTGCTTCTGTACTGATGAGACCCAACCAGGAAACAGCTGCTTGCCCTGGTACGAGGCTAGGCCAGCCCTGTGCTTCTGTACTGATGAGACCCAACCAGGAAACAGCTGCTGGGCTGGCATCTGAGTATGCTAATTGTGCATGTCTCTGTGCTCAATGAATTGCAGCTGTGTGCATGGTTTATTTGTTTTCTTTCTCGGTTTGATTTGAGGCCAAGCTTGTGGTTGGGTTCAGCTGCTCTCTGGAGTTGAATGTCATTATGTCCCACCACAGTGCAGTTTGAATGCAATTCAAACTGCAGATTTAAATCTTGAAGAGCTGGCAGGGGAATTGAAAGATTGTATCTCGGACACCCACATCTCAGCCTGAAACAATAACCACACTAATAGAAGTGGGCATCTTTGTGTATGTGTGTATGTGTGTGTACTCATGATGTCATAGCAAAGGAATGTAAATATATACTCAAGTCCCTCCAAGAGAAGAGTGTCCCGGAAGGGCATGTACTTGCGTACTTGGCCAGCTACCAGCACTTACATCAGGGTGGAGGCCACTTGAGTGCTAAGCAGTGGATTAACAGTAGCATGTTCGTTAACTAAGTGTCCTCTCTCCCACCTAGAGACAAAATGTACTTGCCCCCACAAGAAGCTACGGCACTCAGCTTGTGTGACCCCATCCCTGTATTCTTCCTCAATGTTCTTGTGCTATAGGCCTCCCACAAGAAGTACTACGGCCACTCAGCTCATGTGACCAACGTCAGATTCACATTTGATGACCAGTTCCTGCTATCTGTTGGCGGAGATGACTCTTGGTAACAAAATATAATTACTTTCTTCCTTCCTTGTATTCTGGAGTTGAGGGAGAGACTAGTGTGACATGGGAATGAGACCAGTACTGACCACCAGGCACTAACTATCCATTTTCGTGCACTACACTGCTAGCCTCGTCCTTAGTCTCAGTTGCACGAGGGTCTGGTGCCAAGACTACCTCCTCTCTTGCTGATTCCTGTATGCGGTTTACTGTATCAAAAATAGAGTACACTTATGTTGTGGTCAACCTGACAACATGGAGATCACACTGAGATCAGGACACCTAATTTGATAGCCTCGTTCCCAGGCCATCATCCAGCTTTTCATTGCTTGCAGTACGGTAACCCGCTTTACCATACTACAAACGACGAAAAGCTGGGTGTGGGACTGGGAACGAGGCTACTAATTTGATGCACATGGGCACTCAGAACCACGAAAATAACTTGCCACACATATCCCTCTTTCTCTCCCACCACTCACGTGTACCAGGCTTTTCCGTATGCAAGTGACTAGTCTCGGTACCAGACCTTCTGCGTGCGAGGGTCTGGTACCGAGACTAGCAAGTGACTAAAACCTGGGCATGGGCTGGGAATGAGGCTACGTCATTTGTTATTTTGAGTCCTTCTCACTTTTCTACCTTAGCATTTTCGTGTGGAATTGCCAGTGATCACCAGAAGCTGTCCTGTTGTGGTTAAAGAATTCTAGGAAATCAATTATAAAAATTCCCCTAATGCTGAGATGTAATAATTATGTTAGGGTATTTTTTGATCTTGCTTGTAATGAGGAATTGCTTGCTTGCTTGCTGGAACTGATCAATGTTTGTACAAGTGCTGAAATAACTAGCAAAGTTGATTCAATGTACAGTGTAGTATACAATGATGGCAAAGTGGAACTTACATTGATGTTACTAAAAATACTTGGAGCACAATACGTATGTAGGCATCACTAGAAAGGGGACTGGAGGGAAATACGTTCTGGAAGTGAAGATACAGCTGCAAAAACTGGATAACATTTAGACGTCTGGAAAGTTCTACATGTAATACCATGATGGTGTCCTATTTTAGTTCATCAGGTTTTTGTCCCTTCCGTATCTTTTCCATCTCGTCCAACATGAACTGAATTGGGTCTGCTGGCTTTTCATACGCTATTCTTGAGGTTAGGTTCTGTGCAGACAGTGAATAAGCAAAAGTATACAATTCCAAGTCCAAATCATTAGCTAGGCTAACGATGCACTTGTACCAGACAGGTGCTTGTTGTTATTAGCTGGCTCCGCCCCTTTGCCAGTTATCACTTCAACACAGTATTGCATTTAAATAGGTGATAACTGCAGCTATAACTGACACGTGCACGTCCTTCAGCAAGCAGTTATGCATAGTTGGGGGATAATAATGCCCCAAAGCTGTTTTTAGAGTATGGTTTCCATGGTTACCTGGAAGACTTCAACAATACGGTGTTTCTCAATGTACTTCACGGCACGCGAGTAAGGGTCCTCGTCGCTCTGTCCTGATGACTGCTGGCCATCCTTGACGTTGAACGCCAACGCTACACGCTCCTCGATCTCTTCCTTAGAAGGAATGGCGAATGTAGCCTGCGGAAAGTCCTGATACCCGCCATTGTCTTCTGCTGTTGCGGCCATATTCAGGTACACGCCCACGCGACGTAAGTAGATGTTGGATCGTGGAATGCGGAATGCTATGATTATGATAGCAAATTCTTGCTTGCTGCAACACCTGGAACCGTATTTAACTAGCAGTCTGGACAGAAATCCAACCTTTAACAGTTGGGTCAAAAGTTAGCAACAGTCTCAGGTCATTGTGAAATCTATTAGCTAGCTATCTACTGCAGCCAAACGATGTCTGCATATGCTCATCGTTTGCGGTTCGAGTCGCCGCTGTCTAGAGTAAACACATCACAGGGCTTCTCCTGCAGCCAAGTGGATCCCTCCCTCTCCCAGCCGGCGATCGCTCGCTCACATGGACACGCAGGCCAACTCGGCCTAAGCCAGCATATCCTTTCGCCGAGGCGCGGAAATACTACCCTGCCGCGCCTGCCGCGCCTGCCGCGGGAACACACGACGCAAGTACGCAGGAAGGCGGTCAACAGCGCCGTGCACGACTACTTTATGTCCCTCAACTCCATCGCGCGATCCATCGTGCTGGAAACGGAGACAGTTGAGAAGGAGCACAACACCGATTGGCCCGTGATGAACGATTCATCACGAGAAGATATCGTAAATGAGCATTTTGTACCGACAGGGATTCGCTCTCAGTACGACGACAGTTTCATCGGTGACTGGCACAGATCTCCCGTGATTGTGTACCATAATGCCACCCAAGGACCACTGCGCCTGTCGCAGCCTAGTGACTGGGAAGTGGACAGCCTAGCGATCAGAAACTATTCAACATCTCAGGTGAGTACTAGTGCTGGCACCGTATCAAGTTTGTGTAATCTTCCATAGCATGAACATGTAAATACAGTCTTCAACTTGCAATCTCCATTGCAATTTGATGCAGCCAGTTTTTGTGCATTTAGTTCTTGTCCTTTGCCAACATGCACTCAGTAAGCTTACTGTATAAAATGAGTATGTGCTGCGTGGTGGAAGATGAGCAGCATGAAGCAGGTGTCTTGTTTCGGCAAGACTGCATTTGTAGAATTCTTCCATGCAATGAATAGTGCATTATCCTTAGTGCAATTACGAGTGACAAGTGTCTATAGCTTAAAGTGCTGACTGCACCTGGCGTGCTAGCATAGTCCCAATCACTAGAACCATACAAGGGGATGGTTTGGAAAACTATAGCTAAGTTGATGGAATGCGAATGCCCCAGGCACAGTTTGAAGATGTTTTCAAAAACAAACTGTGATACATCTGAGCCTTGCAGCCACAAACAAAGGGTTCGTTGCCACTCTATTCTCCACTGTGGGCAAAAGTAAGGCTACATTTCCCAGGAATGTGCCGTTGTCACCCACTGAAACCATTAGCAAATGTTAGTGTAGTGAGGTGAATCCAGCTGTTTTATGGTGACCCACTTAATTTGCTTCTGTGCACCTAAATCACACATGTCCACCATTATTTTGCTATGTTGCTACCACGGTTCGTATCAAATTACTTCTTGTCCTGCCGCCATGTTTACAGCAAGTAACTTGAACCTAATAGGCTTGATGCTGTGCTTTGAACTTGTGTGTCTCATCATTGTGACCTAGATTCCCAAACATTTCTGGTG
Source organism: Axinella damicornis (assembly GCA_963931865.1). Taxonomy (NCBI): domain Eukaryota; kingdom Metazoa; phylum Porifera; class Demospongiae; order Axinellida; family Axinellidae; genus Axinella; species Axinella damicornis. The sequence goes on along the minus strand of OZ007510.1, from coordinate 1,118,359 downwards.
CAATTTGCACAGTATCACTGTAAGGTACCTTGTTTAAAAGAGTGACAAAGCATTAGCAAGTCTATTACCCAAGAGCACAAGAACACCAGCACGGCCACAACAACAATTATTAAAAATAAGCACAATTCCAGTAGCGTCAAAGCTAGATAGGAAATTAGAATGTATGTGAGTAGATGGTGTGAGCAAAAGGGTGCCCAAAAATCAGGATTGTGGGGACAATTTAGAACACTGCGGCAGTAGTAGAGATTGGAGTTGCAGCCACAATTATTTCGCAAAAAAAAAAACAATTGGCTTCTTTGTTTATGGTCTATCTAGCACTTTCGGCGATCACATTACAAGTGATTGATTGGTCAAGTAAAGCCATATCATTGAATAGGACCCTAAATGGGGAATCTCATCAGAAGCTCATTGCATGCATTTTCCATAAACCTGATCAAATTATGAGCAAGTTAGCCCTAGAGTTGCCGACAAGTTATGGCGAGATTCCAATATTGTTTGTTTCAGCTTGCTTCAATGTACAAGTTGTTAACTCTATATTAATTTTTGATTTTATTTGTCGTATACAGGGTACTGAAGAGCTCAGCCTCTCACAGCCATCCTCATACAGCTATGAACAACCAAATGGTTTTGGTTCCCCCGCCACTGTAACCTACATTCAGCCCACGTCCAAACTCCACAAACGGCAGCTGTCCTTCAGCAGACAAAACGTTATTAGACCTGAAGTTCACTACTTACCTCCACCCAGAGAAAATCTAGGTAGCGATGGAGAGAGTCCTAGAACTTCAGATGAAGATTGTGGCAATCCTCTGGGCTTTGAGCGTACCAGGCTAAGAAGCCTCAGTATGAGACCCAAGCGAGGCAGTGCAAAGTGCCCCAACGTGGCCGCACGTTCCAGTTTACGCTATAATCACAGTACTCAACCCATGACTCCAGACCGGACAGTTTACACTGAGGAGCACAGCCGACCAAGCCACTATGACATCAGATCTACCCACTACAACAATGCTGAGCCAATCTATGATGGCGAAGTTGATCTTCCAGATGAGGCCTTGCTCTTGGATCACATCCAGGGGCCTAGCAATGAATCTTCCCCTCTGCACACTGCCATAAAGCCTCCAAGATATTCCAGAACCAGAAGATCGCAGAGGGGACTCCCAAAGTTGCTTATTGACCAATCTGGTAGCGAAACCTTGGTCATTCCAAACAGACACCCCAGTGAGTCTTCATCCTCAATGGAAGAGAACACCGACTCAACAAGCTCACTTACCTGCAACAATCTTCAGGTTTTCAGCTCTGGTAATCAGACTGAGGCGGAGGTGATTCCCAACCCACTACGCGTAACCAGCCCCTTCTCCTCATCTCTCAACAGCTTGCTGGACATCGACACTGATAGTATTGCACCTTCCACAACACATACAGCTGACGATGAAGATGACGTGATGAGTGAACAGTCACGGATGACTCCTGATTCGATGCTCTCGGTTTCAAGCTTCTCTTCCAGACAAAGATCAAAGCCAGAAATGGCCGTGATGAGAAACCGAAGGGGGAAGCGTGGCGGCTCCAGTTACAGGACCACAACCTCCGAGTTTGCCGACAGGCATGCGCAGTTCAAGCCCAACATGCTGAGAAAACAAAAGTTGGGCAGTGCACAGAATTCACCTTGCCCAACTCGCGAGTCCACCCCTGCCCCCTCTGCCACACACGAAGACGCCCTCTCTCAAGGAGACTTGCTCAAGCCTCCACACCTGACACTACCCACCTTATCATCAAAGCACAACTCATTGGCTGAGAGTGTTACAAGTGACCTACCCCGTTCCCCAGACCACTTATCAAGCCCCCCACAGACACCGCTCGTGCACACAGCATCCATGATGCAGTGCAAGAAGGAAGATAGCAGAAGAGAGTCTGGGTACCTCTCTAGCAGCAGCGAGAGTTTCGCCATTAGGAGATGAGGTGTGTGAGAGCAATAAGGATCACTTTTCTGTCATTGGGGGAGGGGGATTAGTAAACATTTTGTAAACAAACGTTTGCAGCAAACAAAATCTATGTTAGTTATCAACACAGTATTTTATTTCAGTCCAAGTGACTAGTTATGCAAATCACATCATGGTGGCCCCCTATAAGTGCACCTGAACAAACCTATAGGATTTGCTGAGGCATGCAATAATGACAGAAACCTGCTAGGACTGTCACTAATCCAGTTAGAAATCAATTAACGTTGATTCTGCTAATATGTGACGTAGAAACAATGCAAGACTTATAACATTATTCCTTTCTCTTTTACAAAATACCTTCCTTCCTCTTTCCTTGCAGAACGGATGTTTCCCGAACGACTGATTTCAAAACAAGTGGGCCACTGCAAACAGGACAGACTGATAGTCTAAGTCTTCAGAAACTGCTTTGCTATTATCATATGCTAACCATGCAAGAATCGATCAGGTGTAAATTATTTATCGTCATATTTTGTGTCAGTGTCGAATTCATCTCTGTCAGTTTGTTACGTGTTCATTTTTAACAAGACTGCACTCAAAGCAAGATGTTGTTCTTCGTACAAAATCTGTCATGATTTTGTTATTTTATACATCTGACAAGACCCATTCACTTGATTCCATAGCTACTGAATTTCTCGCTTGCGCTATTGCCTTCTGTTGCTTACATTAATCCCTCAAAAGTTCGCATTCTTTTTCTCCAACTGAAATGGACAAATTCATCACCGTAGCAGACTCAACAGATTCCACAGCTGCAAGTGCTTCCTAGCAGGTGTTCACGGACTGATATCCATATACCGACAGTTGTTTCAAGGTAATTAATTAGTGCTAATGCTAGCTGCTCAATAGGATGGTAAAGATTGCATTCCTGCGAAGCTAAGCACTCACTCCTACACAAGCAGAAGTGGCTTCGGCATGACCTTAGATGTCAGGATTGCCGAGTACTCACGAGTGCTATCCCATGCATGGTTAATAGCCTAGTGTCACATTTGCCTCTCACAGCTGTGACAGCCATATATGCAATCGATTGCAGTTGCAAGTGTGACTCTACAATACTGTAGTATTGCTGTTTGTTGCTTAGCAAGAAAACTTGAACGTGGATAATAGTTCAGTTCAGTTCCTTCTGATTTGATAATCCAGCATCTCCAGCAGTGCGCAGAGGAGGTTTCATGCCGGTCCTGCTTGGGCCCCATTAACGGGGGATGGGATGACATCATCACTGAACTCACTTGAGTTACCATAAACATCTAAATTCCGGTCCTTTTCTTAACCCAAGACTGAGCTGAACTGAGCTCTAGAGTCTCTCACTCTACTAGTACACATAGACTGGGTGAAGGTGATAACGGCATGCCATAAATTATTTACAATCCATATGGACTCATCTTCCTTTGGATTGCAACTAGTTGGAGGGAGGACCTATAGGTCCACACAACACCTAAAGTTATGTCAGGAGCACATCGGTTATAGCTGCATGCTGGCTAGGCGGGTTCACCAGCAGGTTTAAATTGCTTCCTGGCCTGCAAGATGCATGCTGCTTAGTGCACATTGCTAAATTAGTTAGTTTGCCCAACATCCAATTTTATTTACTGGAATAATTACACTAGGGATAGGAAGCTTAATCATTATCGTCAGTATAATTATAAGTTTCAATAATTGTATCATCACAATAATAACAATAATAATTATTGTAAGTGTCAAATGGGACAAAGCACAATGTCATGTACTTGGATCGAGATAACCTTGGATATAGTTCTTTGGGGTTTCATCTCATTACAGTGATAATCATGCATGGTGTCTGCCTTGGCAAATAAAATTTTCAGTAGCTCCCATTCCTGATATACACAAAGCGATTACAAGTCGTACATGCACTAAGAGCGCATAATTACTATTACAAGTATACTTTAGCAACTAGCTGCAGGGAGGTGAGCATATGTGAACGGATCAAGTAAAAATGGAACCTTAGGCACACATCCCACTTTGCACCCCCCTGAAATGGGAATTGGTTCTAAATATGTTTCAGAATATTTCCAAGAATTGAGTTTCTCCAATTTTCAGGCATTTGTTCGAAGGGGGTGCACAAGTTTTAATCCATTTTTAAGCAATTTGGACAATTCCCCACATTTGACTGTGCCTAAGGTTCCATTTTTACTTGATCCGTTCACATATCTTATTACAAGCAGGTGTTAGCAATAGCCTTGTTCCCAGGTGGGAGCGAGGCTATGGTGTTAGCAACTGCAGGGAGGTGGTAAGGGTGGGTCCATCAGAGTGGGTGCTGCTCCTTCCGTCACCATGGAGATGGCAGCATGTTATGAGTTTAATTAGTGAAAGAACAAACTTGCATTTGTCTCATTAAAGGACAAAGGACATGACATCAATCCAGAATCTCCTTAAGAATCTAAGAACAAAGGGCTAAGACAAGAAGTGGGGTGAACGATGAGGCCTCTCTTGCATTCCAGACATTAACACCTTCCTGTTGATCTCTGCCCGGAATGGTAAGCCATGTCTACCACCTGGTGTATATACCACACACGCTGGACTCCTTAACAGATGCCCAACCTCGAGACTCAGGAATGGTAAGCCATGTCTACCACCTGGTGTACAGAATGGTAAGCCATGTCTACCACCTGGTGTACACCACATACGTTGAACTCCTTAACGGATGCCCAACCTTGAGACTCAGGAATGGTTGGTTAACAAGCGCTTTGATTGCAAACCTCCTTTCATCATCAAAAGAAGGTTGTATATGAGTCCTTTACATCCATCAGCTTGCTGTCCCTACAAAGTTCCTCCATGTCATTAACAGAGACGTATTCTCTCACATGGAATGTGCACTCCCCAATATTTGATAACTATAGACGTTGAGTGTGGCACTCTGATTTGGTCATGCTGACCTTAGTGTAATGCTCACAGCACGTGACATGAACACAGAGTACTCTAATTCTTACAAACTCAGCAGCTACGGTCTCTCCAGGGAGACCGATGGGGCATGTTTACTTCAGAAATATGCAGTAAATTTCCAACAAGTTCCAATTAGTTACAAGGAACATTACCTTGATCTAATTAATAGCAGTTAATTGTTTATAAAGAGAGTTCTCTTCTACATCATAGCAGCAAACTGTTTATAAAGACTACTTATAATTATACTTCCTTACCTTAATCTCATTAATAGTTTACAAAGATAGCATACTTCATGCACACTTCCTTCCAACCTCGTTCCCAGGCCGTTAGCCTCATTCCTAACGGCCTGGGAACGAGGCTACCTTGCCACCTGCTGTATTGCGGTGAGAACTGGTCTCTATTCCACTCCTGGTAGGGGAAATATTTTATTCCGTGCAATGTAATCAGATGCTTGAGCACTCGGGGAGCGTGAGTCAAGATTCTGACTAGACTGTGAAGCACGGACACATCCGTACCATAGTTAATTGTGCAGAAACTCACCTTGAGAGTCTTCCTATTGGCTGCCATTGCTCACTTGAACTGTCATCCACAGTACTTCACGTCATATGCGTGTGCGATTGAGATAAGCCAAACTGTTGGATGCAATCGGAGTCTGCTGAAGTGTCCACGAGGTGAGAGTAGGACCCGAGGCATCACTCTGAGGGTGAGTTAGCTACCAGTTTCTCTACCAGGAGTGTGATTGCCACTTGATTTCTATAGACCAAACTGCGAACAACCTGGAAACATTCCGCTCACAGATGGGCATGCTTTCCTCCTTAAAAGAATTCCAGAGCTGTCTGAAAATTAATACCAGTCACATAATTCTGTACATGTGGATAAGAGATAGGGTTGCCTCCTGAAGTACGGTTCTGAGATGTCCAGGTCTCACAATGCTGCAAAGTGTTGCTCCAACCGTTTCATCAGCTCCTTGGAGTCCACATGACCAGGGAATGCTTCTCGAGACTTCTGAACTGAGTTGTAACTGTTCTGAAGGTTTCCAATCTAAAGAACAAATTATACACCATAAATATGCATGCTCCCAGCCAGATCGAGAGTACTTCTCGTCCTCTCCCAGCCAGATCGAGAGTACTTCTACTCAACTCTGACAGTGAAAGCTACTGGCTGAGCTAATTATTCCAGAATAATAATTACCGTCATGCAAATATTTGAGTCTGGGGGTTCCTTATTGCTTTAACTCTTTACCAACCATAAGAAACAGCTTAGGGAAGCAAAATCCTGTATTAAAGTATAACGCCTAGTATTAAATTCCCCATATAAATTCTTATGGGCTTATGGGAGCTCATGACGGCTTTTGCAGTCATTGGTTGGTATAAAGAGTTAATACAACAAGCATTGGCATTCACGTATGTACGTATGTAGATGTGTACAATAGCGATGTCAAAATTCTGATGACTCTGCAGCACTAGGACTGCAGGTGAGGTACCTACTGCCAGGTAGCAAGGCTACCAAAACATTCGGCGTGTTTCTTTTGTAGCCATGCAGTGTCCCTTGGTCCTCAGCTCATTATTGCTCTTGAATTGCTCCTATATTCCTCATATGCATGTTTAACAACTTCCACGAGGAACATTGGACCTGTGCATGGGCTGCAACCTACTAGAACAGCTGGGATGCAATCGTGGAACAGCAGTCGAAGCGGACGCAATCGGGGAGCAGCAGCTGAAGCGGATGCAATCATGACCCCATATTCCTCATACGTTGAATGCCCCCGTCCCTTTCCAGCATCACATGCTCCTTTTACTTTAATTCCACCTGGGTATAATTTGCTTTGGAGTGGCAATTTACTATCTCAGAATTCAGTATACTCAGCTTGGATATTGTCTTGCATAAGTCAGGGTACTCAGCTTGGATATTGTCTTGCATGCCAGGAGTAAACTACTCTGAATACTGTCCATTGTATTCTTGGAGATCAACATCAGAGGCGTACTGCTATTACCTTCTCTGACGAGGTAGCGATGTTATAGTGTGGCTCGTAGAGGAGTGGGGCCAGGTGGCTGCTGGACTGGAAGCAGGAAAGAGCCTAAGGAAGGAGTAATATCACATTTGTTCTCAAACCACACACATTTGGAGCTAGCACCATCAGTCCACAAAACATGTATCCTCCAACTCCCTCCCTATGCACACACACACTCACATACACACCCCAAACCACACACCTGTTCTCCCCTTCCTTTCCTCCACTCCAGCACTCCCAAGTTGTTGTAAGCCTCAGCGTGGTCATTGTTGGCAGCCAGAGCCAGCTTGAAGCACTGGTAGGCCATGCCCGTGTCTCCTAGGCCCTGCAGAGAACATCACAATGCACCATGTGTATGCAACCACTACTGCATAGTCATGTGATCCCTCAGAAAAATCATGTGATCTTTTAAATCATCACATGATCTCAGAACAAACATGATCTTTCACCAATAATGTGACCCATCCCTTAGAAAAGAGTTATCTAGCAATACTGGTCACATCATCCAACAACAGTCACATCTGAAGACACTGTGTGCAACCCACCAGTGCGACATGACCAATGTTGTACCACACGTCCGCAGCATTCTCATTGGAGGCCAGGTCAAGGGCTCGCTGGAAACAGTGCAGGGCCATGTCGTACTGCTGGGCATAGAAACAGCAGAGACCCAGGTTAGTGAAGAGCTCGGCATTGTATACCCCCATTTGAAGCAGACGTCTGGGAGGGGAGAACGGAGGGAGGGAGACGGGAGGGATGGAGAGATGGAGGGAGGGAGGTAGGGAGGGAGGGAGGGAGGGAGGGAAGGGGGAAGAGAGTTTAAGAGGATGTAGCTTGCTTCACTCTCCCTAGCAAACACACACGTGTACCTGTAGAACCGGAGAGCTATTTCAGGCTGGTCGTTGTAGAAGTGATGTGTGCCGATGCAGGCCAGGGCCTCCACATTAGTGCTGTCATACTTGAGGACCTCTCTGTAGTGAGTGACTGCCGTGTCCAGGTCACTCAGACCCTGAGGAGCAAGCAAAGGTCTTACACTCCGACCTCATTCCCAGGCCCATTCCCAGGTCTCCAGTTTGAATGACATGTACATTTACAACTTGAACACTTTTGATGCCGAAATTCAGCCAAAAAACTGCAACATTTTCGTCTGACCATTTGCTGCAGCTGCACCCATTCCAGTACTACGTACCAATTCCCATTACCCGTCACCGCCCGACACAAGAAACTGTTTCCTCCTGCAGCTCAAATCAATTTCTTGTTGCTTGGGTCTTTGCATCGTAGCTTAAAGAATGGAGCAAGTGATCGGTAAGGGGAGAGTGGCCATGTTATGTCTTGTCAGTGCAAGGACCACAATGGCTTAGTACGCAAAACTAGGAGAGTTAATTTTTAGTGGGGCAATTACGTGGACTCCACCCACCGTAAGTTTAAAATGAGTCCATGCAACAATGATTTGGCACCACCATATCAGCAGCTACTCTCAAACCCGACGTGGCTGGGTTCGAGGGTATTCAGCAGCTTGAGCTGGTAATGGCCTGGAAGTACTGCATCCCTGAACTCTGACCTCATGAATTCGTGCAATTCCTGTCAGCAAATTGGTGTCATTCTTGAACCTCTCCAGACCCTGGAATGATGTCAGTCAATACGCATGACCACCTGTCCTCACATATTACCAATGATGTCATCATTACACAACCTTCTTGTAGGAGTCGAGTGCAGTCATTGGCTGGTCCAGTTTGACGTACACCTTGCATAGAAAGAGGTACGCATCTATTGTAGCAAAGTGCTTCAGAGCTGACTTAAACTGGGCCTCTGCATCACGATATAAACCCAGCCTGTGGGAGGAAGAGGGAGGGGGGAGACACACAGCAAGAGCGCATGATGACATCGCTGCAATGACAATGATGTCATCATACACTCTTGATTACAGACTAGAGGTTTCAAACTGAGGGGGGGGGGGGGGGGGGGGGGGGGGGGGAAGAGATTACAGACTAGAGGTTTCAAACTGAGGGAGGGAGGGGGGGGGGGGGGGGGGGGGGAAGAGATTACAGACTAGAGATTTGATGTTTCAACCTGAGACTTCAATTCGTGATAGGGCAATTTGTACTGCAACATTAGTACACTGCACCACCTCCAGTGGGTCTTCCCCGTGAGGTGTGGGCTGGGAACCCACAGGACATGGAGTACGTTATGTACCAAACATGAGAACAACAAACCAGAGCCAACATGGAAGGGGGGTAGATCCGATAGAAATACTTTACCCCATGGGGAGAGGTACTATAGGATACAGCTAGGACAAACCTAGAAGGGTGCAAGACAGCGTCTGAGAGGAAGAGTTTGGCAAGACAGTTTCCAAGAGAAGAGCTTGGTAGGGAAGCTTCCAATAGCAAGAATCTGGCAGGGCAGCCTCAGAGAGGAAGAGTTTGGTAGGGCAGCCTCTGAGAGGAAGAGCTTGGCAGGCAGCCTCTGAGAGGAAGAGCTTGGCAGGCAGCCTCTGAGAGGAAGAGCTTGGCAGGCAGCCTCTGAGAGGAAGAGCTTGGCAGGGCAGCCTCTGAGAGGAAGAGCTTGGCAGGGCAGCCTTTGAGAGGAAGAGCTTGGCAGGGCAGCCTCTGAGAGGAAGAGCTTGGCAGGCAGCCTCCGAGAGGAAGAGCTTGGCAGGGCAGCCTCTGTGAGGAAGAGCTTGGCAGGCAGCTTCGGAGAGGAAGAGCTTGGCAGGGCAGCCTCTGAGAGGAAGAGCTTGGCAGGCAGCCTCGGAGAGGAAGAGTTTGGCAGGGCAGCCTCGGAGAGAGCTTGGTAGGGCAGCCTCGGAGAGGAAGAGCTTGGCAGGGCAGCCCTGGAGAGGAAGAGCTTGGCAGGGCAGCTGAAGTAAACAGTAATTGAGATATGGTTTGTTTGAGTCTCAGCTCATTGAGTTAAGAATTTGGAAAGAGCACACACGATCAAACCTGGAGTGCACGACTGCACGTGCATGCTTCATGATTAGGTGCTGGCTTAGCCTCGTTCCCAGGCCACATGGAGTACTACTCCACGTGCCCCGGGAACCAGGCTAGGGCTGGCTTGCAGCAGCCTCCCCTGATACAAACCGCTACGTATGGAACTTTAATGACAAACAGAAGCAAAGAGGGGTGTGTCCAGCTACACCAATAGCTAGCCTTACCACAGCAGATGGGGCAATTCACAACAGTGACTAGGTAAGGAAATGGTGTGAACAACAAACACCACTGTCCCAAACTCAGTCTGATTTGAAAACACTCACTGTAGATCAGTAACATACCAAGACACCCTCGACAATAATGAACCAAGATTGGACTTCAAAAGAGCAAGGCATTTTTTGCCTGATCAAATTTACACACAGCAATTATATTCCTACCGGACACTTGAAGAGCAATTTCTTAGATGACTTAGCCGCTCTACTCCTCAACAAACACTGGTCTTAACTGGAGGCCAACTCCATTGTGTGTTTTCCACAATTGTGATGAAGTATTATTATCTTGAAATATGTGCGTAATGGGAAAGAAACCTATTTCTCAACTCTCCAAAAAGGAATTGTTTGAATGCCCGGAAGATGAGGAATTTCAAGATGAGCAAGTTCTCGCTAAGAATGAAACGGGTTGCATTGCTGGAGGGAGGGATGTCTGAGTAGTCGCGTTCCCTCCCATGGACTGACCGCTCTGTGGATTATGAAACAGATGCTTCACATATTCAGATGGCCAACTAGACCGACACAGCTGTCTGTAGCTGTGATGACATCACCGAGCTGTGATGACATCACCAAGCTGGCCTGCAGGCTTGTAACAACCCTCACTAGCAGCATTCAACACTCTCTGATAATAAACAGTTCTAATCTATTCCATAGGCAGGGCCAATGTATATTCCAAGCACAGGAGGGGCTATATCTCCACCAGTCTAACAGTAACATTGGTGTTCCAATTAAAGGATCAACATTCCAACAATACAGTCATACATTATTTATTTGGCAGTGCATGCCATACAGGTTCTCAATCCAAGGAGATCCCCTTTCACCCTCCTTCCCTCCTTAGGGCATAACCCAATGACATATGTACACAGTCTACTTTCCAGAAGTGGTTATAAATCTGTGTTGGTCTATGAAATAGGGAATTCGAAGCAGCCTCATGGATTCGTCCATCTGGAGATTCTGATGGGGACAGTTTCAGGCACTCAACTACAAAGTTAGCCTGACTCCCAGGTTCTCTGGTTGCTATGGCTACCACAAAGCATACCAGTGGTGCAC
>OZ007510.1:1014563-1107016 GCA_963931865.1 Axinella damicornis | reverse complement strand
TGGTTACCACAAAGCATACCAGTGGTGCACTAACGACCCATATCACAGTCAATAACAAGTGTCCTTTGTCCAACAAGCTCACAGTAATTAGTGCTGGTATGTAAAGAAGCCAATCAACAAATACCGTAGTCGCACGTCATTAGGCGCATGCGCCTACATATAACTCCACAGGAAGGAAATATGCGACAATAAACAAGATGCGCCTAATAGTGAATGACATTCCTCGAATAGGAAGAATTATAGCTGTTTTCCACTCCGTAGTATCGAAAATGGCAGAGTTTCTGGAAGAGGACTGCAGTGCTTAAAAGCGAGTACCTGAGACGAGAGTTGAACCTGCGCCTAACAGCGAATATGCGCCTATAAGTGAGCTGCGCCTAATAACGCGTGACTACAGTATTCCTGTACTCCATGACAACCAGATTGGAATGATGAGGCAGGCAGGAGCGGCTTCAGGAGAGAATGAGGATCAGCTGGGATTGAACTGAGACTCCTTAGCAATACTGCGATCTGCCAGTTAAGAATGTTAGATTTGGGGGCTGAATCCTAAGCACTCATCTGGAGATACTATTTATCTTCTCTAGAAGGGGAGGAGGAGGAAGACAGAAGGAAGAATGGAGAGGGGAGGAGGGAAGAAGGAGATGGGAGGATGGGGAGGAGGGGGAAAGAGAGGGGAGAGAGGGAGGGAGAGAGGGAAGGAGAAAGGGAGGATAGGGAGAAGGGAAGGAGAGGAGAGGGGAAGAGAAGGGAAGGAGAGGGGAGAAGAGGAGAGAAGATGGCAGAGGGCTAGTTACCTGTAGTAGCATTTTCCCAGTTGGACCTTCCACCACCAGTCTTGGAACTGGCAAGCATCTGTGGCCAGTGCCGCCAACTCCAGTGCCTAAGGAGGAGGAAAAAGAGGTGAGAGGAAGAGGAAGCGGAGATGAGGGAAGAGAAGAGGGGAGGGGGGAGGAGGAGGAGGAGGAAGGGAGAGGAAGCGAAAGTGAGGAGAGGAGGAGAGGAGGGAGAGGAATGAGTAAGAAATCTAAACTACTGCACACACACACACAACTCACACTTCTGACATTATTTTCATGATGGAAGAGGTACTCAAAAAGAACCTGCAAATTTGGTGACGACAAAAATTGCAAAACTGTTAATAAATTACCACATTTGCTATCATGGTCTTCTTAACTCATGCAGGCAGTTATACTCCGTGCAGCTTTCTGCTTCTTTTCTGGCCTCACCTTTGCCAGTGCAGGTTTCTGTGCATACTTGCGAAGGTTCAGCTTTGACACATCTATGAAGGGGCCCTCAGGTTCCGTCAACATGGAGGCCTACAGTGGTGAGCAGCAGGTGAAGCCATGAAATCAATTCTTCCTGCACTGGAGTACGCTTACCGTGCCCAGTCTCACGTGACGTCCTGATGCACTCGTGACCGGCCTATTGCAGAAACAAAATCCAAAGTGACTCACCAGAGCAACACCTGGAGCAGAACTATGGGATGAGGGAAGGGTACCTACCTGGCTGTCATGGCAGTCCGTGGTGTTCTGATAGCCTGCTCCATTGTCATGGGCCTGGTGCCCTGTGTTCCAGGACGAACAAACCCAGAGAGAGGGCGACCTGCCTGGGAGACTGGCCTGCAGGTCAGATGGGTGGTGGACAAATGAGATGAGCAAAATAAGAACACCATAATGTGATGTCATCATTATCAAAGCCACTTTGACGTCCAGCATGACGCTGCAATTATGTAGCCTCGTTCCAAGGCTGTCTACCGCTCTGTTTTTAGCCGCATACGTGACCTTTGAACTGCTCGACCAAAAACCGCTTTTCAGTTTGGCAGTTCAAAGGTCATATATTAAATGGAGTGGGAGACGGCCTGGGAACAAGGCTAGCAAGTATACAGGTGCATGGGAGGAAGTCTCATTCTCAGGCATCTGCACTGGTCTGGGAATGAGGCCAGTGGTAAGTGTGCCAGTACAGTGTTGAGGTTGCATGATTGGTGCTGCTGTACCTGACACCCTGACTGATGCCCCTGCTCGCAGTACCAGGTGGTCTCCGCAGCGACGTCCCAGGCCCTAACAATATCAAGAACAGATTAACTAATCCACTGAATGTAGTGACCGCAGTAAATGACCTAATGACTGATTGGCTGATTTGCATTGAGTGGATGATCCGCTTGGCTGATCAGTTGGTGTTTTTACTTTCCCTCACTTGCTACGTCAGCAATTGCAGTATCGTCCATGAACAGTTCCGCAATTCCTTCCTCCTCAAGCTCCACCTCATCAACATAAGTCTGCTCTGTGAGGGCACGGGCCTTCAGAAACCACGCTGCCTGTATGGAAGTAGTGGGCGGGGGAGTATATGCATAATTTTTGGTGCTGGTTTGCATAATATCATATCTTACTTGGTCATAGGGGTTGCGTTCTAGGATTTCGGTACAAATCTTCGCACACTCCTCAAATCGACGCCTCCTGAAGAGGCTAGTGCCCATGAAAAGAGGGTCCATTCTGCGGCATGTGTGCGGTGGTGCAGAGCAAAACACTACCACGGCTTACCACTCTATTTATGCGCACGCAGCAATAATTTGAAATTAATTTCGGAGAATTCGAATCGACCAGCGCTGCAGTGTGCATTGCATGCAGCGCAGGATCTACGCTGTCCAGTCCGCAGTGCTGACGACCAGGTCAGGCTATAGGTAAAAACACTGAGCAATGGCTTAAGCCTACTGCTAATGCTAGCAGCAGCGGCAAAATCGGGTTCATTTTCAATTTTTTTCTCACTTTACTTCATGCAGGATTATTGAAGAACCACTGCTTGAAGCCATGGAAACGAATGCTTCCACACCTGAAGCTCAGGGTCAGGTTCTGGCTAGGAAAGTTATTAGGGAGCTTAAAAATCCAATGTGGAATGTTCCAGGCAAGATTCGGCTGAGCCCTGCCCATAAGACCACCATAGGGCGCTGCCCAAGCAACAGTGCTCACCATGTGATGATGCATTCACCAAAGCTTCCTTCAATGCTCTCCCGGAAGCACGCTTCCATTCAATACAACCCCGCAACCAGACAGTGGCTGCTTGAAGACTTGGAGGTAGGTAGTTCTAATTACAGTGCACCTAGTAACCATGCAAATGGCTTTCCAATTGCCTTGTTCCATAACACACCCTCAAGCCTGGGAATATGCATTACCATATTCCAGACGTAGAGGCTTGTGAAGAGACCAGTGATCCTGTTAACGTTTCTCTGTTCCAGAGTCTAAATGGAGTGTATGTTAACGACATCAAGCTCCCTCCCAGGACAGAAACCACGGTAACACCCGATGATGAGATCTGCTTTGGGGTGAACCTCGACACTAACGAACTGCGGTACAAGTTGACTGTAGACCGCAGTAGAAGGCCGGTACTAAAAAAATGCGTTAGTAATGACGCATCACAAAATAGCAGCCAAGAGTCTGAGGGCTCATCTCAGCATGAATCACCTTTAACTGCAAAGAAACCTCGAAGAGATTCAGACGATCCCGTTACTGCAGAGCAGCTGGAAGGAAAGGACTCACAGCCGAAGACAGTGGCTCCAGAAACCAGTTCACAGGTCAAGAGGGTACCTCTTCCCTCCCCTCAGGCAACAGGTTCCACTCAGCCCAACTCCGGTTCCCAGTTGAGTGTCGATGCTATATTTACTGAAGGGATTGACAGTAAGGAGTCCCTTTCACAGGCCATCTTTGGTGATATGCCAGAGGGTTCTTCAAGAACTGACACAATGGTTGGGCTAGATGCTGCAGCAATACAAATACAGTTTGCTGAAGAGAAGATGGACAAAGAGCGGCACAAGCTGCTCAGCAATATCGAGGCCTTGAAGAGCGAGCTTGCAGCAAAGGAGCAACTGCTAGCCGAGAAGCAGGATGCTGAAGAAGATACCAAGAATGCTGACAAGAGCATGCTGTCGTTCATGCAAGAGGAATTCACATGTGTTATATGCCAAGAGCTCTTCATCCATACTTTTACTCTTCCCTGCTCACACTCGTTCTGTGAGTGGTGCATCAAGGAATGGATAAAGCGGAAGCGGCAGCGGGACTGTCCCATCTGTAGAAAAAAGATCACATCTGATCCCGTACGCTCCCTAGTTCTTGATAATGCCATCCTCAAGATAGTCGAGAAGCTAGGCCCCGAGGAAAGGAAGGAGAGGGAGCAGGTGATGGAGGAACACAGGAATGCATTGCTGAGACTCGATTCTTCAGCTAAAACCACCAAAACTGTTAGTGCTGCCTCGTCGTCAAGCTCCAGTACAGGCCATATTGGTGTGACCACACGCAGATCTGCTATGCATCTAGTTCCTCCAGTTGTTGTAATCTCTAGTCCCCATCATCCAACCACTACGTCAGTACCGATCGTGATCAGTGATGAGGAATACGAGTCCTCCTCAAGCCTCGAAACTAGTTTCATTGATGATTCTGATGACATTGATTCTGATAGCTATGAAGAGGGGTTACCAGGGGCAACCTATGGGGGGTATGGCCATTGTTTTCGATGTGGTGAGTTATAGCCTCACTAGTTGTGTGCATGTGTACTAGCCCCGTTCCCAGTACAGCCTGGGAACGGGGCTACCTGTACCCAGGCTTTTGCTTTGGAGAAACTCAGAAGGAAGCCTGACAGCAGGAGCGCATAATGAGCTAGCTACCTCACTATGCGCTCCTGCTGACACGTGATACATATCTACTGGATGCAAACGAAACGATGCCACAGAATGCTTGTTCTCAGTGAGCAAGTTGGACAATACAAGACCGAGATGACTTGGCATCCAGGAGGGCACACAGAGCTACTATTGGTATCAGCAGTGGCACTGTATCACATGATTTTCTCCATACCTGCAAGATGAATCTAAGGCAGGGAAGCCTGGGTACAAGGTTACACATAATGTTGCATTTCCCACTGATAAAGGTCCCTTGTTTCTTTCAGGGAGAAGAGGTCACTGGGCACCCGGGTGCCCGAATTACTAGTAACCAACTCCAATATTTTGTGTTGTATTCATGAATTAATGTTGTTTGTACTTTGGTTATGACCAGTATGAGTACTCTGCGTGATGTGTGTGACTCTGCGTCTTTGTCTTGAGCCTGGGAATGAGGCCGACGTCCTTATCTCAGGCCTGGGAACAGGGCTAGCATCATTGACAATCAGTGAATCAAGTGAGTGAATGAACAATTAGACAAGTGTGACAAAAGATCAAACTTCATCCTCCCTCAGTAACATGTTGGGAATGCCTTCAGTGATTGGAAACTTCCTCCCACTCTCCGGACACTCCAGCTCTCCCTCGATTACCTCAACCTGTCCAAGTGAGAGGAGACAATCAATTTAGGCCATTACCTCATGCTGCTGTACGCTAATGCTCGATCTGCATGTGTTGAGATGATATGAATTACGTGCCAAGCTTGCTCAATGCTCATGCAGGCTCGGCCCACAATGCAGTACCTCTAACAAGACATGATGAGCAGCCTTCAGAAAATCATCGTTGGCTTCGTAGTTTGGTGGAGGACTTTCTGGTAAACCACTCCCATGTCCGAGCTGTAGGGTGATCGTGAGTGTAAGAGACACAATAATACAAAACAAGTGCTTTTATTACACTGCACCTTAGTCTCGTGCCCAGAACCCATACTCCTTCCAGATTGCATCTCACAGCCGTCCATGGCTGCGAGATGAAATCTGCATGGGAATGAGATTACTGCCAACCTAGCCTCGTTCCCAGGCCCGTGCCCAGTTTTTCATCGCTTGCAACCAAAAACAATGTGAGCCTGGGAACGAGGCTACTGCCAACCAGCTCCTGATGCACGTACAGATTCAGCAGTGGTCTTCAGTACACTCCAGTCCAATTTCACAAGCATCCTGGCGATGAAGTCTGCATTGAAGTCCACAGCCTTGATTGCCACTTGCTTTGCCTACAACAAATGAACATGCACCTGGTCACACAGTTCATCAGTATACACAATCTCCACTACAGAGCTGCATATATCATCTCACCAGTATTCTGAAAGGGTAGCCATTCTTGACTCCCTTTACATGAGAAGTAAGCATGTTATGAGTCAGGAGCTTCATTCTGATAGCTGCAAGCAAACACTTCTTGGTAGCGTGCAAGACAATTCTGTGACGAGCAGGGAGTTAATCAGTTAACAATTTAACCTTTGACCTTTAGCACCAGTGATGTTTAACCTTTGACCTTTAGCAATGAAGCAGAAGGTGCATCACCACTACCTGCGATTTCGGCATGTGATGTCGAGGGCGAGCTTCCAGCTGTTGTGGGTCTGGGCAGGAACTATGTTGCTAGGGATGGGGATAATGTACTACAAGGAGATAAACGGGGAGAAAGTGAGATGTGAGGGCAATGCTCATGTGCTCTGAATGGGTGGCTCCTAGTAATTAGTATAGGTGCCCAGACCTCCACTCAGCTCCATCAGGCAGCTCAGTTCAGCACGCTTCGTCATACCTATGGTTTAGTGGTATACACGATTGCAAACAAACAATAATTTTAATGACAGAATTTCAGACAACCAATGAAATTGCGGAAAATACAATACTATAATTTATATCAGACTGAGCGAGGGGATCCATTGCCTGCCTGACCGCTCTCTCAGGTTTGGGGTTGCAGAAGGCAAAGTTATTGCATAAGTAAAGCAAGACAATTTCCCTGTTGCAGGTGAAATGATTATTAACCCTTAGAATCCATGCAATTCCACGACATACTAGTACAAATTCTTGAGGCAAAACAAGCTTGAGCAATCATTATGCTGTTACTACTATCCAATCATTATTCACTACATCAGATACAAAAGCCGATATGCAGCCAAATGAAGAAGTCTCAAGAAAAGTTCTTAACTGGATTCACAAACTTGGTTTGGATCAGGTAAAGGCTGCATGTACTTCATTATTTACATAATTCGCATGTGGTATGTTTCCATTTTCCCACAGACTGTTGATGCAAATAAGCCCAGAAGATAACCATCCCAGAAGATAGCACAATCAGACACCCCATCGTTTGCACCAGGACAACTATAGACACACAAACAAGATCAATAAATCTTTGATTCTCTTTTTGTTACAAGTGTTCTAACAGCCTTGATGTACTGCATTTCTAGAGCAAAGGGTCCACTGATTCTGTCAGCCAGGAGAAGCCCAAAAGTACTGACAGCTTTCCTGGGAAAGGACATCTGGTGGTCTTGCATGTATCCTCGGTGCGTCACAAAGAACTGTCCAAATGGCACCTGCGGTATTGATAGAGAAATGGAATTCTTGTTCATCATTGCTTACACAAGGCTGATGATTAAGGAATCTGGTGTATAGTTCATCCGAACTGTTTCATGTCACTTGTCATTGCATCATCTCATCACACATTGTAAAGCAGGCCTAATGTGACTGTTGGTTTCCAGTGCTGATCAGGTATTGTGTATTGGGTTGAGCCTGGGAGTGAATTCATGACAGGTGTAGGAGCATATTGATGGAGGAATGTTTCTGAGACTGCAAAGATAGTCATCCACCCAGCTATAGGAACGAGGCTTATTATAGTACATGTAATCCTCTTCTTAACCAGGTTTCTCATGCAAGCAGTTGGAAATGCCTCTAAAATGAGCTACTTGTACTTGACTTGCTTAATCAATGCTTGCGGGACAAGTATTATCACGTCAGACCAAGGACTAGGACTCTAGATAAACTATCCAGTGTTCACTAAGGAAATCTACCAGAAAGGTCTCTGTAATTGCGAAACTACTGAAGGCACACTCTGACACCACTCACCCTGATATTCTCCCATTCTGGTCCTCCCCTGGTGAACATGAAGCATTGCCACAGATCATCCCTCCTGGCCATCCCTGGTGCCTGCAGGTTAGTTATGAACCGGCGCCCGTCCCCCCTCACTCTTAGCTCGAATGCATCAAAGTCTGACAGATCAAATCTCCCACTTTCAAACCAGGACGACTGATGGAAGCCAGATGAATGTGTGTGCACGTGTGTACAGCACAATAACTGAAGTGGGGCTAGCCATGCACAACAAGCAGTCAACATAGGAGCACACTTCATAGGCTGTCGTCAGCCTCAATGTGTACCCATTCTGCCTGCAGATAAATTTAGTTCAGTCCAGTTCAACATAAAGCAGGGCTTTGAAAAGTGAAGCGCTCAAACTCGGTATGTACACTCGAGCAGGTCTCTTAGCTGTTTTAAAACCTGGAGGATGCTATAATCCCCAAGGGCAAAGCCCGAGGTGATTATATCTTTCAGTTTCTCCATATGAAATATTGATGAGGTGTATAATGGATTTTAAAAGATCAAAGCACGTTATGCATACCATAGTCTAAAATTTTGTACCTTCATTGGCTTTGAGCGAATAGCACAGTAGCCACTATGTCTTGCAGAACGATTGATTGGCAACTCAGTGCTAAGATGACCATGGAATATGGCCCCTGAACCTGGAAAGAAACGCAAACAGGACAGTGGACCAGTATATTAGTTCAGCTGGGGAGAAACTCCTCCCCATTATGTACCTTTCCCATTGGGCTCTAGTCTTGCAATCGAATTTCCCTTTACATCCCTGTCAGATATACAGTCCCACTGCTCCAGAGTTCCCGCGCGCCTGAAGTCCCAAAGCAGCAGCTCCTCCGCTATGTCGTAGCTCCTGGGTTGGGTGAGCCGCCTCACCTCACGCAGGTAGTGCCTCGCGGTTCGCAACATTATAGGTAGTCTCGTTCCCAGACGCCGAATGGGTGCGCGTTCGGGGTCTGGGAACGAGACTACATTATAGGTTTTATGCACAGCACTCAACGTCAAGAAGATCAAAGAGAAATTTCCATTTACAATGTGATTTTAGAAAGAGCTGTAGCTCTTCGTTCTGTATTTTGAAACAGTGCTTTAATCAGTGCTCTCAGTTCAACACCTGTAAAGTGCTGTGCCAGTGGGCCGCTGCCATAGTCCCACAGGTCCACAATATCTTGGAGACTGGCATCCAGAACTGTCCCAAGCTCTCTCAGCTTCCCCCAGCTTGAACAATAGGTCGAAGTGTTTTCGGCCTCCTCACTGCTCAGCAGCAGCACCAAAGGACCCTTCTCAACTATCAACCTTACGATACCAACTAGCTCAGTTGTGTCATCAACTGCAATATCTTCAAGTGCTAGAACACCTTTGACGACCTCTGTGACAAGTGAATTTAGCAAAGCCCCCACTGCCTTTCGGTGTATTTCAGTTGGAAGGACTTCAGTATACGCTTGGCTCAAAGTAGTGACCTTAAGTAGAGATTGTTGGATCCTCTTGCGAACCACTTCACATTTATTGTCACTAGAAACATTGTTAAACCCTCCTAACGACTTCACACCCTCAACAATAAAACCACACTGCTTTCTCATCTCAACCAGAAAACACTCCTCTCCCAGTTGACGGACAAACGGTACCTGGTCGATAAAAGTGGCCAATTCTGAATTCAGAGGGGCGGGAAGCTTCCTGTGAAACTGGTGTCCAAGTGTGATCAGATGGTGAGCAAGGTAAAAGCAGTTGTTGTGCTGCACAGCTGCAATTCTTGGTACTTCAGCAATTTCCGACCTATGGTGGGACGGGAGAACAGCACAGAAGAGTTCCACCATGTTTCGTGCTGTGTGGAATAGCTGTATCGCTGTCAGAGGTGTAGCGGAAGTACAACACTCCTTTAGTGTGTCATACAGAAGTTCAACAAATTCTTTAGTTGATTTACTGATGATACACGGAGGGAATGCAAACGTCAGCGAGTTCAGATCGACTCCTTCGTTTGGAGACTTCAGCTGGTACGCCTCCTGCTTGGTCGGACTAACTCCTACTCCGAGTTGAGAGACTTCGGCATTTGTGATGGACACCGTGTTGTGTATTGGCTTCATCAGGACAGAACGTGCCCTTACGAGCAGATCTTGGCACTTTTGATCAGCAAAGTGGGTGCTAACATTCTGCGTGTAATCGCTGAGTGGGTGAAAATCTTGGTCGCAAATTCCACCTGTGCAAAGACTTGCTTCAAACTCAGCCGTCTTGGCACTGATTTCAACATAATCTTCCAACTCGGATGGACTCTTGGGGATGGATGCAGCAAGGCAGCTCCTGATTATTAGGTCAGCCATGTCAGAACGTACCTCCTCACCCACCCTCAACGTCCACTCAACCTGGTGCACTTGAGGCACAACTTGCCTAGCAACAGCAAATGCAGTCAAGAGATGGCTATAGAGGGCGACAACATGACGATCTGGAGAGAGAGTTTCATCAGTTTTCATTAGTCTCAGCACTACGACATTCTTCTCTTTTGATCGAACCACTTTCACCCCATGATTCATAATCAGTGGCTTAACCAGAAACTGGAGCAACTTCTTGCCAAAGGATTCGGCTTTCCGCGCCCACACACCTTCATGTACAAGCAATTTCATGGCTGTAACCACCTCATCCAGACGGCTGAGGAGGGAACCACTTCTCATGGGCATTCGCAGCTCCACAGTAAGGAGTGTAGCAAGGGTTGGGTTGTCTGGAACAAGCTTTGGGTTCCAGACGACAAACTGCCCCCATTCTTCTTGCAACTTTTGTACCAACTCTGAGGTGACGAATGCGAGTTCTGATTTCAGGGCAGAAAAAACTTTTGCATTACAGCCAGCTTTTTCGATCTCACCAAGGCATTCAGCTGTTTTGTTCAAGCGACCTGCTGCAGAGCCAAACCGATCAGATCGTAGATCACTTCTGCTCGCTTCAAGATCCTGATAGGCAGACAGCAGGCTTTGGAGAAATGCAATTTGTTCATGGGTCTCATGAAGCTTCGAGTCAAACTCCTTTCGTTTGTCAGACGTTTTGTGGATCCTTCCCTTGAGTTCCTGTTCGACTCTTCCAGACAGCCTACGATACTCTGAAGTCACCTCCCTAATCTTTTGGTCAAGGGCCAGAGTTGAATCAACATAAGATTGAAACTCGGTATAGTTCTGTTTGAGCAATTCGTATATCTCTCCCTTCAGCTGGTTCGACTTCTTTGTGAGCTTCTGAATGCCGTCTTCAATAACTCGATCATCGAATGAGCTGGACTTTTGCAAGATGTTTGACACGAGCGAGCCACCACCAAACGCCATTTTGGTCGGCCACGTGGTTCTCAGCGCCAAATTTTGCACATTTACGCATGCGCAGTGTGCGGGTAAACAAACACAATAGAGGAATTTCTCCAAGGTCACCGGTTCGAGAGGTAATGTGGTTAGTTAATACTCAGCAATTAAAACCCTGCTGTCTTGTTACTTTGATTCTTTTTCTCCAGGCATAATTAGGGCAATTGCAAGGGTTCAGAGATGACTGCAGGTTCTGTTGCCGTGCCAACCATTATTCCATTAAAAGCCCCCTCAGGGCCTAAGCACATCATTGACTCTGTGACCAAGGTTGAGCTCAGATCAGGTACAGTACAGTACAGAACTTTCAGTGGTCACCTGTAGTAATACATACACTTTCATGTTTTAATTGCAGACACAAATGACACCCTTATATTTTACACCCTGAATGGTACGAAACCTAACCCCTTCCAGCGGCTTGGTCTGTCCCACACCTACACCTACAAGAACCCCTTCACTCTACCTCCTGGAAAAGTGAGGGATGCACTAACTGTTGGTTTTAAATCGGCCTAAGCCCCAAGAGTGGGGTGTATAGATGAATGGCTGGATGGGCTGATCACAAATGGTGCACATTAGGCCAAATGTTTGAGCTAAGTACTATGTTAGGTATCTTGGGCTACGAATGAGATATGAGGCTGGGATTTGCACCATTGTGATCAGCATGAATGAAGCTTTCAAATGATGTCTATTTTGCTGCAGGTTGAATTTTGACCCAAAATCATGAAAAACCATGGATTATAGCCTTTGGTCGAGTGCGATTTTTGGCAAAAATGTGACCAACATTAAAAATCATTTTTAGGACATCAATTGAAGGTTCTTTTCATGCTGATCGCAATGGTGCAAATCCCAGCTTCGTATCTCATTCCTAGCCCAAGATACCTAGCATCGTACTTGCTGCCGTGGCTACTCCATATATCCATTTCATGATTTGGAAAAAAAAAATTGCACGCTTTTCTATGGGAGTAAATGTACGGCAACTCATGTGATTTGGGTCAAATTCAGCCTACAGCAAAATGGGCATCATTTGTAAGCTCCATTCATGCTGATCATAACGGTGCACATCCCAGCCTTATGCAATGTATCACATTCGTAGCCCAAGATACCTAGCGTAGTATAAACTGTGCTAGTTTTTACTGCATCCTGTAAGCACTGGATGTGTAGAACCTAGGCCTGGGAACGAGGGTATGCATGCCCCCAGGACACCCTCCACATCAAGTAGCAGTGTACGTACATGTAGCTAACAGAGATTTGAAGACATAATTATTTGCTGGCTTCACTGTGTATTCTTGGTGCTATTTCTGCCAATTTTGGTTCGTTGTGGCATAGAACTGGGTCATAATATGCCGTAATTGGTTTCCAAAATGTGTTTTCACATGTGACCATACCTGAGTAACTACACCCTCTAACCCTCCATTTTGCGCCTCCCCTTCACTGTGAATTCCCAGGTGACTATCAGGGCCCTAGCCACCTCCCAGGATGGAGCCAGGCAGAGCTCAGTGGTCACACGGACCTTTACAGTACTCGAGGCCGAGGAGGGGAGTGATGTTGATGCTGTGTCTGTCATTTCAGCAGGAGAACGAAAGGTAAGAGATGCCTCAGCTAGACTGTCCCACCTCCAGTCTTTGGCTGCTTGTGTAGAGACATCACAAGACCACCACAAGTAGTCAAAACTGGAGGCAGGGACAACTAAATTCGCAGTCTGTTTCACTATATTGCTCTTGATGTCGCAGGTGGCAGTGGGCACTCTTACTGGTCCGAGTGTTCAGCCCTCTCTCTCTGCACAGCTGAGGCAGAGGCTCAGCCTGTCCTCAAGGTAGCCTTCGTTGCTCGTAGTTGCAGCTGCAATTTAGTTGTGTGTGTCCAGCAACAAGCATTTTGCTCGTAGGAATGGGGTAATTGTTAAGTCTTCAGTGACGTTGTTTCTTTTCCTGCAGAGTGAACATGAGTGACACCGCGTCTATACATGCACCTCCCACCAGCCCACCCCCTCCCTTGTCCACCCACCTGCCCCAGTCGGTTTCGGCCCCCCTCACTGGCAGTGTGAGGTCTTCTGGTCCCACTGCAGCCTCCACATCTGCACCCACAGTGAGACCTCCCACCAGGGAGAAGCCACAGCCAGTGTAAGCAGACCACCCTCATTCCCCAGCGGTTGTCACTTGCAGTACTAACTACTGATGCTGGGATGAGAAGGCCTGGGTATGAGACTAGTTCCTGGGAAGCTTTCATCAGCTACTGCAAGTGGCTAACACTGGGGTAGCCTCAGTCCCAGGCAGCCTGGGACCAAGGCTAACGCTGGGGGTGGAGGTCTGAGAGCTAGGCTATAGCAGGTGGTCATATCAATGGCCAGTGGGTACCACTCAAGAATTGATAAACTCACCCTGCCCATGCCCCAGGTGTGTGTACTGCGAGGCTCCTCGTCCCAAGGACCCAGCCTACAAGTACTGCACCCACTGCGGCTCCCGGTTGCCCCCGCTACCCCACACGGACATCAAACCACCTCTTCAGGTGAGACAGTGCAGCACTGCTTCCCCTCGTCAGTGTCACCATGAGTAAATGTGGGTCCATGTATGTGTGTTGTCTCAGTGAGTCAGTGCATGAGTATAGGGGGAGGAGACTGGACAATTAAACGTGCCTGCACAAACCCCCCAACCACGCACACACACATGCACACACACACACACACACCCTCACACTTACACCCACAGATGGCTATGTGTCCAAACTGTAGAGCCAAGATGCCACCCCACACCTCTACATGTCTGCTGTGCGAAGCTGCAGTACTGAAACCGCAGCCAATTCCTGCCATTCTCCAGGCTCAAGAAACCTCCAGCTCATTAAAAGTAATAAAGCCAGCCCCACTCTTTAAGGGGTAATTACCGTAGGACTGGTTTTGATTGGAGAATGCACTTGCGAGTTTGTTTTTGTTTTGAGTACTCAGAAATACACTTTCAGAGGCTGCTGAAAATTTCACATTTAGTTCATATGTTCATAGGATATGCTATCTTACTGTGTGTATAGATAGATTCAGAGTACTCAGGAAGCAAACTGGTTCTCCCCCCACAGGAGACGTCCGTCTGCCTTGCTTGTGGCACTGCAAACCCTCTCCACTTACCAGCATGTGTCACATGTGAGAAACCGCTCCCTTTGGATTCCCCACCCCCCTCCCCCCTCTCCCCTCCTCCTCCTCCACCCCTCCCCACCCCCACCACTCTACGACCGGTCAGCGGCAGCAGCTACGTGATGTGTGGGACGTGTGGGAGGGTGAACGTCTCGGACGCCAGGTTCTGTGACTGGTGTGGCTCCAAGGTACTGGTGCCAACTTGTGAAATAGTTTTATGGTGCCAGAATTAATAGGGAAATTGCTAAGCACTTCCCAAAGTGCTGCAGATATGGTTGGACTTTGATGATGTGTGATCCGAGTGTCTTCAGCAGACTGCACTCAGTGGCGGCTTATTACATGCAATTGTGGGCGTGGCTACCATGCAGTTGTTCTAAGATTTGAACGTTTCTTGCTTCCTCAGCCGGAGTCTTCACAGCTGTCAGTACTGTGCGCCGGCTGCTCCTCCTCCAATGGCTGGCACTCACGGCACTGCTACCACTGTGGAGGGCTCATTAAGGCACCTCTGAGGTACGCACCACCCCACGCTCAACTCTCACCCTGCACTCTCGTGATCATCTGACCATCTGTGGTTGTTTCACTTGTTTCACAGACCAGGTGTTGAGCTTTCTTCTACGATGAAGGTAACAATGATGTACGTAGCCCCTATCACCTCTGGTTTTCAACAGCCACATACACAGGCTTGCTGCTTTTGCTTTTCAATGTTCTCCGCAGCTCCATGAATGTAACCCCTTCATTGCTATTTTGCTATGGAATCCATAGCACTTACACACTCTCACACTCATACACACACACGCACACACACACACACACACACACACACACACACACACACACACACACACACACACACACAGATGCCAGCAGGTGTGGAGATGGACAAGAATGCTTGGATCCCAGTGGTCGAGATTGAAGACCACAGTCCTGAGATGGTATCACAGAAAACACAGACGGAGGGACTCTTCTACCCCTCTTCTCACTCCATTGCTGGCATGAGGGGGGCCGAGCAGACACAGAAGGCAATCCAAGCCTCCAGAAGAAATCTCATCCCCAAACTGCACACCTACAGCCCAGGAAAAGGTAGAGGGACGGGGGGGGGGGGGGGGGGGGGGGGGGGGGGGGGGGGCAAGGGGCACAAGAGAAGGGGTTGAATGCAAGGATACTGGGCATGGTGAAGGTGGGGATGTCATCACTGTACATGTATGTCCTCCCTCAAGGTCTCTGGAGGATGCAGGTTGAGCATGCATGCTCACACCTGAAGGCGTATGCCCTCAGCTCTCCCGACTTCCAGAGCAGCATGGGCAACCCGCAGATGGGGAAGGTGGGTATTAATGCTGTACTGTTTGAGACACTGAATGAACATACACATACCAAATTGTACACCACCTACTCGTGTGATGTGACCGGTGTGGAATACTCTTTCCTTGCGGCAGCTGCTCCAAACCGCTGTGAAGGAAGACAAGAGTGAACTAACTCTGCAGATGACGTTCTGCCTCAAAGAGGTACGTACATGTGTATCCAACCTCAATTGTGAAACCAGCTTACGTTTTGTTATCACCTTCCACAGAGCCAAAACCAGAGTGCCTGCAATTCTCGAGGTACACATTATGCCAGTAGTGTTCTAGCAGTAGAACCACTTCTGTATACAGCACACAACCTAGGTACAGTAGCTGTTTTATCAACCTCGAGGATGTGAAGACCTAGACGACGAAGCGAGGTTGCTAAAATGGCTGAATGCACTTACAATTCCTGATGGATGAATTCAACACAAATACGTCTTCTCTTGTGTTCAGAAAAGCTTCACTCCACCTCCTCACTGAGAGGTGGGTCGGTGACCAATCTGATGGCTACTCCGGAAAAGGCTTCCAGAAGGCAATCGAAACAGAAGCCAACCACCACCACCATCGTCAGGAGCAGGCTCTCAGTGAGTTGCAGGATGTATGATGGAGAAGAAGGGAGCACGGTGTATCCTCTTACCCTCTTCGCTCTGTCCTCTCCCACAGGGGAATACCCAGCAGCTGGTTGCTGAACTCTCTGCCAGTGGTCTGGGACGACGAGACGTTGTAAAAGACCTGATTCAAAAGGTTTGGTCTCTCATGATGTCTCATCCTCATTCTTCCCCCTCCCCCTCCTTTGTCACTCCAATAACGGGCCATATATTTGAATACTTAATAAGTGCCTTCACTTCCTGTCTAGGGACTCTGATTGGTCAAACCTTAGGTCTATGGACTCTTAACACTTCAATATATGTAGCCTCATTCCCAGGCATCCCATTACTTGCAAACAGCAAATCCCGAGGTGGGAATGTCCTGAGAACAGGATGTGTGAACTGTGTCCTCTGTGCTCGCTATAGGGTGCAGATGTGAATGCCGTGGAGGAGGGTGGCCTTCCGGTGCTGTCTCTGGCTGCAACCAGCGGACACCTGGAGTGTATCGGTGTGCTGGTGGAGAGTGGTGCGAGTGTGAATGCACAAGCCAAGAGGTCAGGGACATTGGTACTCTCCGAGAGTGCTAGCTAGTCATTGTGTGCCATCCTGAGTGTGCTAGCTAGTCATTGTGTACCATCCTGAGTGTGCTAGCTAGTCATTGTGTACCATCCTGAGTGTGCTAGCTAGTCATTGTGTGCCATCCTGAGCGTGCTAGCTAGTGATTGTGTCTCATCTTGTCTTCCCATCACAGTACAGGGAATACTGCACTGCACGAGTGTGTTCGCAAAGGGCCTGTTAGAATTGACTGCATAGAAGCGCTGCTGAGGTAAAAAAATATCCAAATGCTGCCTCTCTGTCCTGTACCAGTAGCACCAGCAGCTATTGTACTGCTTGTGTGATTGGTACCTACCTTCCTTCCTGCATTGCAGGCACATGTTGATTGCTTTTACTTGTGCTAATTCATACTATGTACATGTCCATAATACAAGAATGTATCTTGGCGATCACTTCTTCCCCCTCACCACACACACCACACACACACACACCAAACAGCCATGGTGCTAATGCTCGACTCCGGAACAAGGACGGTGTGACTCCATCTGAACTGGCAATGAGGCTGAAACACAATAGCATTGTAACCTGCTTTGCCTCACGCATGGGTGCAGGGCTGTTGGACCAACTCTGTAAATCACAACCAAAATTGGCTCTGTGAGGTACACTCCCACAATACCCTGTACTAGTATCATTGTGTGCGTCAGGGCACATTGGGTTCAATATGACATCATACTACCGCACAATGGACACAATACTAACGGGAGGGCCCATAATGATTGTGGGTTCCTGATGATAATATTAAGTTAGTAAGTACGCATTGATTCTGACCGGAGTGGTCACGATCATGAGAGAATCGTTTGCTCTGTTGATGGTGGTGATCTGACCCACGGCTGCACCATCGGTTGCCGAGAGAGGCAGCTTCCAGAGCAGAGTGGCATTGGGTGACTTTGAGGACACGTCCAGGGCCACTACAATGTTGCCGGTGGAGTCAGATACAACACCAATAATCAGTGGAAGAAGAGCACTTTTGCTACCACTGAGAGCTGCAGGGCTGGGAGATTCTGAAGTCTGTGAGCCAGATCGAAGGTTGGAGCTCTTCTCCTGGGCAATCTGTAAGAGGGTCAGTTTGCTACTGGCCACTGTACCAGAAGACTGAAGGAGCTGGTTGAGGTCCACCGAGGATGAACGAGCACCTGTCAGGCAGTCCCTTTCCTCCAGCAGAGTATTGCTGTGCAGCACGTCAATCCTGCAAACCCAAAATGTCAGACCCTCCTGCTGTCTCACCCTTCTTGGACGGGTGCCGGAATAACTCAGAGATTGGATAAACCCCGTCAGAGGAGTCATAAAATTGAGGACAGACCCAGAACTGTTATCGGTGACACTGAGCAGCAGGGACTCCATCTGAGAAGAGCTCACTCCTAGTAAGTTCACTGAGGCAATGACGTGCCCTCCTTCCACCATGACGTTTGAAATGTTAGCAATAGTTTCTGAGTTCTTTGCTGTTGCTCTCTTTCCAGCTCCTGGGGCTGGTGGTACCAGGGTGCACATGGTTTCACTCGTGCTCAGGTACTTGTAGGGGATCAAACCGTTCACTGTCCAGTTGTACTGCCATGCAACCTTAATCCTGTCGGTAATGGTCCTTGTGATCTCAATAGCGAACAACCTCAGATGGGTTGAAGTGGAGGTCAGTTGGTTGCTTGGTCTGAAGGCTGTTAGCACATACACTCGGTTCTCACTAACGGCAGGGTTGCCTAGGGGGATGAAGGTACCGTCCGTACCATCAACAGTGTCGTTCAGCCACAGGCTGGCATGGGGTACACCATCTGCAAGTTCATGGAAACAATGAATATCTAGTCAGCTCTTGTTGCCGAGCTCAGGCTCAGTTCAGTGAAGTCAAAGATAGTGTCACACTGAATACTGAATGCTCCCAACCGTCTTACTTGTCAGATAGGCGGCCATGAAGCCACACTTATAGAGGAGGACCATGACATCGTCTCCAGCAGCAATGCTCAGATCAAATATCTCCCCCTGGGTTGGGTAGAGACGCACCGGGTCCCCACGTGGAGTACCGTTAGTGTAGTACCCCACAAGAGAGAACCCATCTGCCGCTATGATCCCTCCAGTGTAGTCCACCAATGGCAGGGGTACGAGGCCCCCGAGGCTGAAGCTCCAGTGAGACCCACCATCACCATCCCAGGAGAGGAGAGAGGTCCTGCAGAGATTGCCAGCATGTAGGTGGTTTGCCCTAACAAGAGCTTCCAGTCACGATTCTCAACCAGCAACGTTGCCCACACATAATCGTGGGACAACAGTACTCAACTTTTTTCTTTTCCTTTTAATTTGGGTGTGACTCCTATTAATAGCTACCCTGTCATCTCCCAGATGCTGCTTGCATTAAAATTTTCATTAAAAAAAATGTAGGTACGTGCCCGCCCCAGTTGAATTGCCCAGACCCTTCCTAGCTTCTCCATGTACAAAGGATCTACTGCTACTACAAGTACATGTAGTGATCCATGCTATACCAGTTGGTGTACAATAATTGCCCCCACAAGCAGACACGCTTCCAGCTTACTCATACTGTACTTCTTCAATACACACACACAAATGCCCACAGGCCCCACACCATGATAGTGCTAATCCTCCCCAGAAGCTGACTTCTTGTGCAGCTGTGAACATGACTCTGTGAACCAGCTGCTCTCACCCCGTCTCTGCCGCCACAGGGCACACCACTCTGCCTCCATTGGTCGCACAACCGGCTCCCACACTCTGCCTCAGTGGGTGCTCATAACTCCACAGCAACCTTGGCAACAAGATCCCATTGAAATAGTCCGTCTCCGAGGCGAAAGATCGAGAGGGGGTACATCCAGAGAGCGGGCAGTCGCCTCTGGAGAGAGACACGAACGCTACTAAAACCAAACAGGCTGTACACCGAATCATTTCTACACGTGGCAGTTGGATATGCAAAAAAAAGTAGGTGGGGCTCAAAGCATAGTTAACCCTTTTGCCACGCGAGTCACCCACGTGTGTGCAGGATTCAAGATCAGAGAATGAGTGGATTCAGTTGCAGCTTGTGCCTGCTAAGACGGACCTGCAATGCCGGGACAAACTTTGTAGCCTTCAGGAGTGACTGTCAAAAGGGACCATGGATGTATTTTGGAAAGGCAGTTGCCAGATCTCTTCACAGACCCCCCACTCGACCACATCCTCACCAGTTCAGACCATCATTTCATCATACAGTAAAGTCAACTTTAGGTCGGGCCTGGAAGATATTTACCAGACCAGCAGTTATGACTGCAGGCAATTTGCCCTCTCACAGTGAACTGACGTGTAGCAGTATTTTGTTGGGAACACAAGGACTCTTCGTGTGCTGTAGGCGGCAGCTGATTATCCCACCAGGGAACCAGGACAGCAGATATGAAAAGGTTGTATCATGTGATGGTGTCTCATTTCAATGTTGCATTCCCATACATCCCATTTCAGAGGAGTACATGACCATGTACTGTGTACTCACCTGCCGCTGTTTGCCTCCAACACTCCATGCTTGACCAAAGCATTCCCTCCTCCCTCGTCTCCATAGGAGAATATTTTCACCATCCCCAACCTGCTCTCCATGTCTCGGATTGCACTCTCTCCCTTCCTGGGGTACCTGGTGCTCTCAGAGAAGTACATGCTTGCGTTCGGCCTGTTTGCACTAGCAGGGGTCAGTGACCTGGTGAGTCCACTCCTGTGCCACCTCCTCAAGACCAGCCTCATTCACAGGCCTGTTTCATAGATGTGAGAATGAGGCTGGCCACTGCTTCGTTTGTTGATATGTCTGTGGCTACATAGTGTGCCGTAGTTGCAGAGTGCATCTCTAATTGCAGGTCGATGGCTACATTGCAAGGAGGTTTCCTGGGCAGTCCTCCATGCTGGGCTCGGTGCTGGACCCTCTGGCAGACAAGTGTCTGGCCTCTGTGCTCTTCATCACCCTCACTATGATGGGCCTCATTCCAGGTACAACACCCCCACTCCATCCCAGGTAGAACCATCCCCACTCCTGTCTGGTAGAACATTTCCCCCAGTACAGTCACTGTGACCAACACTCTTCGGTACTGTCAGCATACAAAGTCAGTCATGGACCTGCATCATTCACTCATCCCCCCAGTCCCTCTCACAGTTCTCATACTTGCAAGAGATGGAGTGCTGGTCGGAGGCAGCTTCTACCTGCGCTATGCCACACTCCCACCACCGGTAAGCCACACCTACCGGCTCTCCAACACTTGTTGTGTCTGTGTGGTCATTCATCCTTCTCCACCCCCTCCAAGCGCACATGGTCTAGATACTGGGACATCCAACATGCTACAGTTGAAGTCACGCCCTCCACACTGAGCAAGGTTAGCACACTGTAGAGTAGCCTTTGACCTCAGGCCCCAGAAAGATAGGTAGAAGGGCATGGTATCCACTGCTTGTGCGTGCAGGTAGGGGGGAAATATGTGGGGGAGGTGGTCTGAGAAGGAGGCTAACCTTACGTATAACCCTTTCCCTCCAGGTGAACACCCTCCTCCAGCTCTTGCTGGTTGGGCTGTCACTGGGAGCTCCAATCGTAGACATGGTGGGACACCCCATTCTCCAGGCACTATGGTAACTGTAACCATGGATACTAATTAATGTCACATGACCATCATGTGTGCCCTGAACTCTGTTGCAGTGAGGTATATGTACTAGACTGGTCATTATTTGTAGTCTTTGTCATGCAGGTATGTGACAGGGTTCACCACAGTTGCATCCGGCCTGACCTACGTGGTCCACTTTGGGGGGTTCAAAGTACTCAGGAAGTAACAGCGTGCCTCTTCCAAGGAGGAACTGCCTTAACAACTGTCTCAAGTGAATGAAGTGTCGGCACAAAGATGCATTGGGTACACACTTGGACCACACAAACACTTCACCATACTGGTACAACACCATTCATTATTACAGGTATGAAATGATCCTCAAAATGTGTTTTCACAATAAAGTTTCACTCCGATGAAAGCTGTCTGTTCGCATGATCATCATCTCCTGTGGAAGGTCTGTTCTGCCTTGTCAGCAACCATCTCGGCAATGGCGAGGGAGGAGGTGGCGGCAGGGGAGGGAGCATTCCTCACGTGCAGCATTTGTCCCCCCACCTTCCCCGACCCCTGGTCGAACACAAAATCATCGATCAGTGTCCCGTCATTGTCCAGTGCCTGTGCCCTCACACCAGAGGGACCCCTGCAGAGAGACATGCAGAGAAATGCATGCAGAGACTCCCAGACACATGATTGCAGAGAAGCATGTTTTTTGGTACACAAAAATAACGGACACTGTACCCAGCACCATAATATTATCCAGTGTCAATTCAGCTCTGCAGTGGCTCCAAAACATTCTCGGAGTGTAGTTGCTAGCCTCGTTCCCAGGCTCTCCCACGCGCGAAAGTCCGAATTATTGGGCTCATTAAGCATTCCCAAATGTAAATGTTCCAGGCTGTGGAGTGTGGACTTTCGTTGCGTTGTAGATCTTCATCAGTTGGAACTGAACACATACATGACAGCAAACTAGCAACCTATCTAGCAACCTATCTAGCAACCTATCTAGCAACCTATCTAGCAACCTATCTAACATCTTCTCTTTACCTTACAATGTCTGAAAGCTGGATTTCTGGGACATACTTCTGCAGCTGCTTCAGTTGGGCGGCCATCATCGCACTCTTGTACATTTCAACTGATCCAAACTTCCAGTGCTTCAAGACCAGCTTCCTGAGTCCCCTGAACAAGGAGGGATGGCCACATAGTTTAGATGACATCTGATCTCATTCCCAGGCCCAGGAATGGGGGCTGGGAATGAGACAAGGCCCTCTCTCCAATGACACACCTATCTACCAGTATGTCATTGAGAGAGAAGTGCAGAAGAGTGTACCGTGTGGGGAGTTAACATGTGACTACCTGAATAATGAAAATTCCTTGAAGTCTCTCCAGTTGAAGTCTGTGAGGCGGTAACCCTCACGGGAGAAGGCCAGAATGGCGTTGGGACCCAGCCATACAGAGCCGTCCATACGCGGAGTGAAGTGCACCCCTAGGAATGGGAACCGGGGATCGGGAACCTGGCCAATAGAGGTTACAATAGTGAGTTGCTATTAGATATCTGATAATTATTAAAGCCCAATTTTGTCTGCTATGACATCACCATGACATCACTCCTCCATGCATACCACACATTGACTCACAGGGTAGATGTTTCCTCGCACGAGGTGGCACTTGTTTGGGTGCAGGAGGAGGTACTCTCCCCGGAACGGCACAATCCTGGGCTCAGGACTGCAGCTGGAGAGTTGGGCCACACGGTCTGAATGGAGGCCACAGCATGTGATCACATACTTTGTGGTCAGTATTGGCTATAGGATGGTCAGGAGGGCCGGAGGGAGGTAGGGAGGGGGGAGGGAAGAAGGGGAGGGAAGGGGGTGAGAGGGGGGAAGGGCGAGAGAGAGGAGGGAAGGGGGTGAGAAGGGGAAGGGCGAGGGAGAGGAAGGAGAGGGGAAGGGGGAGGGAAGGAGGGAGAAGTGGGAAGGGTGAGGGAGAGGAGGGAAGGGGGAGGGAGAGCATTTACTCCAGCGTTGCTACGTAAGACCATTGACTCATACCTTATCTTTTGCTCTGATTGCTATCAAGTCTGCAAATGAAAAATGGAATGGAATCCGGTGACCAAGATGGGTAGGCCTGGGAACAAGGCTGCAAAAGGATCAAGGTTCTCACCCACCTCTGTTCCGATGCTTCACACTTTCGAACCCCTCCACCTGAGAATACAAATCGAACAAGAGACTTTAGGAGTGGGTGATTATATTATATTGTCAATCAACAACTGCACACCTCAAAGCTGGTGTAGATCTCATTGGAGGCTGAGGAGGATTTGAAGTCCTCTGCATACGACCGAGCCACTGTGGCGTAGTCCACGATACCAGTATAGGGGGAATGGATGGCCGCCTTACCCTGGGGGATGATCACCATGTTGTGTCATGTGGCTATATACCTACAGTGAAACATACAAACTGATTACCCTGCAGTGCGGCTCCAATTCTTTGAGTTCTTCCGGCCCAATGAGTCTCAGACCACGAACATTATTCTCCTTCCCTCTGTTGTAGAGATTTTGGAGCCTTGGGATCTCCGAGTCTTCCACTGCCACTATCACCTGCAAAGAAGGTCAGAGGTAACATTGCCAGTGGTGGGTAATCATCATGTGGTTCCATGCAAGCCGCTTCAGAACCAAGCAGGTAGGGTGGCCGAGCGGTCTAAGGCGCTGGTTTAAGGCACCAGTAATTTCGATGGCGTGGGTTCGAATCCCACCCCTGCCAAAATCCTTTTTTCTTGCATTTTATTTTAAAGATATCATCATAATCATGTCATAATGGAAGCACCTTTCCACATCTATTGTAGGGTATGTGTTGGCGATCACAGTAGTCGTACAGCATGTCTGCACCTCGCACACAGAGCCTGGCTTTCAGAGAACCCGGAGTGTAGTATATGCCGGTGTGGATCACACCACTGTTGTGACCTGTCTGGTGGGTGGCTGGGGATGGTAGAGGGGGGGAGGGGGGGGGGGGGGAGGAGGAGCAGTGAGGAGGTGGCCTCACGATGAAGTTTCTCATTGCACTGGTACAGAATGGAGTCACCCACCTAGCTCCTTCTCCTTCTCGGCCACAGCAATCCTCATGGAAGGGTACCTTCGGGCAACCTCACGTGCTGTTGCTATGCCAACAATCCCTCCACCCACCACCACCAAGTCATATGGGTCGTGGCCTGCAGCTGTGGTGAGCCTGGGGGGGGGGGGGGGGGGGGGGGGGGGGAACAATCACAAATTAAACGTTAAAGTTTCTAGAGCTTGCTTAGCAACTTGCCTCTGCAGCTGCAATTTCTGCACCACTGCCCAACGCAGCTGCTGAGCTCCAGAAGGCACCAGCCGACAAATAATACCACCAGCCATTTGCCACTTTGACCTCTGACCTTCTTGGAGTTGCCCCGCCCCCTTGCGGGCGGTCTAGATCTCCTGAACATGAGGTTGCTAAATCGCCCCTGCCGTCTTGCCGCTCTCTGGAGACGGTGCTACCACACCCGAGATTGCTTTGGACACAGGGCAAAGTCCTCACCGCAAGTAGAAGGTGTGGTTGTATGGATGGATGGCTAAGTGCACAGGAGGCTATGATAGATAGATAGATAAATAGATAGATTGATTGATTGATTAATTTACAACAGGAATGTCTCGTCAGCCAG
The DNA here is from genome assembly GCA_963931865.1 of Axinella damicornis. Taxonomy (NCBI): domain Eukaryota; kingdom Metazoa; phylum Porifera; class Demospongiae; order Axinellida; family Axinellidae; genus Axinella; species Axinella damicornis. The sequence continues at coordinate 1,082,068 of OZ007510.1, read as the reverse complement.
TGGTCTACTTGAGAGTCCAGCGCAAATCTACAAGGGTCTCTTTGCCAAATACGTATGGTGTATTCATATTATGTAAAAACCACACAATTTGGTTTCTCTGTTCCTGGTCCTCACAGTGAGCGAGCCATGGGTCAGGAACCGTGTGGCACAGGCCAACCTCTGGAGGCTCGCAACAGCCTATCGGGACCATGGACACAGAAAAGCAAACCTTGATCCGCTGGGTATGTGGCAGCGTGAATCACCCCCAGAGCTCACTCTGGCAGGCTGTGGCCTGGAAGGGAAGGAGGACGAGCTGTTCAGAACTGAAGGGGTTGTGTTTGCGTTCCCAAGACCTGAGGCCTCCCTCTCTGAGATAGTGCAGCATCTGGAGAAGGCATACTGCGGAACGATGGCGTTGGAGGTGGCCCAAGTGGAGGTGAGTCCGGCGGGAAGTGTTGCTGTGAAGGAATTAGTTCACTGCTCCATGCATGGCAGCTGCTGTGAAGAGCATTAGTTGTACCATTCAGAGAAAGAAAAAAGTGGATAGTATGTCACCATGGTCGCCATGTAGGGTTCTTTTTTGCATACTATTGAACTGGAATAAAGTTGGGTTCATAGAGAAGTTGGTACTACCTCATCAATACTGTAACCATAGCAGTCACTGGTCAGTCAGTAACTTCCTTGCCCATTATTATCTTTTCACGACAATGGTATTCAGAGAGTAGCTTGTTGCTAGAGAAAGGTCATGAGCCATCATTTTCAACTTCTGCAGAGCTCTGCTGAGAGGGAATGGCTGACACGGCACTATGAGGCGAGTAGGGTGTTGAAACTTCCAGCTGAGAGGCGGCGGCACCTGGCAGAGCTGCTCACCCGCTCCCAGGCCTTTGACCACTTCCTGGCAAAGAAGTTTGGCACGGTGAAGCGATACGGTGCTGAGGGAGCCGAGAGCATGATGGGGTTCTTTCAGGAAGTATTTGTGAGAGCCAGTGAAGGTTAGTAACAGCTACAGCCTATCTCCTCCCTCCCCTCTCCCTCCCCCCTCCCTTCCTCCCTCCCTCCCTCCCTCCCTCCCTCCCTCCCTCCCTCCCTCCCTCCCCCTCCCTCCCTCCCTCCCTCCCTCCCTCCCTCCCTCCCTCCCTCCCTCCCTCCCTCCCTCCCTCCCTCCCTCCCTCCCTCCCTCCCTCCCTGTTCTTCCCCCTCTCTCCTTTCTCCTTCCCTTAGCTTCCTAACTGCAACAACCACATACTTCTCTTTCCATGTGTCATACATTATCAATGCACACACCCAAACCGTCACCAGGTGGCATCACAGATGTGGTGTTCGGGATGCCGCACAGGGGAAGACTAAACCTCCTCGTCGGGATGCTCCAGTTCTCACCCACCGCCATGTTCCACAAGGTGACACCGTCTTCTCTGCGGTCCCATTCCCACACACTTTCCTTTGTAGTGCATGTCTCATTCCCATTCTCATGTAACGCTGCCTCATTCCCATGTCCTCTGTTAACCCTGGTTCCAGATCCTAGGCAATTCTGAAGTGATTGAAGGAACAGGAGACGTGGCAACACATTTAGGTAACCTGCGTGAGACTCAAACACTGTACTTTCAGTAGCAGTCACCTTCCCCCCTCTCCCACCTCTCACAACATACATACATGCTCACACACACACTGACACACAAACACACGCACACCACACACACATCACACTCACACACACCTCACACACACCACACACACCACACACCACACACACACAAACACACCACACACATCACACACCACACGCACATCACACACACACACACACACCACACACACCACACACACATCACACACCACACACACATCACACACCACACACACATCACACACCACACACACACCACACACTCACACACCCTCACTCACACACACTCACAACAAGCAGTTGCTTCAGTTGATTTGGAAGTGGGAGATGGGCGCAAACTGCATGTAAGCATGCTCCCAAACCCCTCTCACCTTGAAGCAGTCAACCCCGTGAGTATGGGGAAGGTCCGAGCCAGGCAGCTCTCTCAGCGGGGAGGACCCTACTCATCGGGACCTCATGGCTCTCACGTCCACAATACTGCCAATCAACCAGAGTTTACGAACAAGGTACACACTGAGGACTATATCACTCCAGCTAGCCTCATTCCCATGTGGCCTGGGAATGAGGCTACACTCCAGCTGAAGCTGCATAAAGTTTGTCAAGAGCGCATAAGTAGGTCACACGGGGGGCGCGACCTACTTATGTGCTCTTGAGTTTGTAGAAGGAAAGTTGCAAATTGCCAGTGTAGCCAAAGAGCTTGGGAGCAGCACCAGTCTGGGAGGAGGGCTATATGCAATTCAGGTTGTGACGAGGCTATGGTAGTTCAGGTTGGGATGAGGGTTTGGCACTTCAGGTTGGAACGGGCACTTCAGGTTGGGACGAGGGTGTGGCACTTCAGGCTGGGACAAGGCTATGGTACCTTCTGGTTGGGACGAGGGTGTGGCACCTGGCTGAGATGAGGGTGTGGCATTTCAGGCTGGGTGGATAAAGTCTCAGCATTTTGCCGAAGGCCCAATAAGTCAATTTAGGGTAGAACACTATCTGGTATCTCAATACCCAAGTGGCCTGGTATGTAAGTGTTATGCAATAGTGTTTGTAACATGCTGCCAGTGAAACTAGTTAACGTTAATCTGTAATTCTAACTTAGCTGTGAAGATGTCATTATTACAAAGTCAAGCGCCACTGAAAGCACCCAGATGTTCATCTGATAGCTTGCTAATGGTTATTGCTAACCTAGGTCTGGTTAGGATGGCAATTGATCCAACTTTCGATACTGTAACCTGAGTAGCTCGCTAAGACATATAAGGAACTTGACAGCTGCCAAACATCAGAACTGCTAGCAAGCAAGAGATGGATGCTACTATCTTTGTGGCCCTTGTGCTTCTGGTCGCTGTGTCTGGCTTCAGCTCCCAGTACGCAGTGGGTCAGGTCACCTATTGCAACTTCACACTACCTCTCAGCTACCCAGCCAAAACCATCCACGCTTACGGAAGCGGAGACTGTCCCACGCAGGGCAGGAGGGACTCAGTGAGGGATGAAATTCGTAATGAAATCCGCACGCTAATTCAGGATGTGATTATCCCGGGAGCACTGGAGGACTGTGAACCTCCCACTGTACCTCCGTCTGTCCCGTGTGGAGGACCCGGCTGGCGACAGATCGCCAACATCAACATGAGTAACCCTAGCCACCACTGTCCCAGTGCACTGCACGAAGTGGATCTGGAGCCCCGGCGGTGCGTGCGGAGGAGTGATTCTGGATCTGCTGGTTGCGGTTCAGCATACTTCAGTATTGGCGGCATGGCTTATGCGTCTGTCTGTGGCCGTATTGAGGGCTATCAGTTCAATGGTCCAAATGCTTTCAGACCGTACAACGAGGACCCCACCATATCCATAGACGACGGCTACGTTGATGGTGTCAGCCTTACACGTGGTCCTCCTGGTTCCCGGGAGCACATCTGGACCTTTGCTGCAGCACTGAGTGAGATCTCGACTGGCACGTCAGTTTGCCCCTGCACAAACACTCACGACAGTTCCTCCATCCTGATTCCTCCGTATGTTGGGAGCGATTACTTTTGTGAAACTGGAACTGCACAACCACCATTTGGTACCCTTTACGCCGCCGACCCACTCTGGGACGGGCTGGGGTGTGGGGATAGCAGCACCTGCTGTAGCTTCAACAACCCACCATTGTTCACCAAGCACCTTGGCAACAGTACAACAGACTCCATAGAAGTGCGCATCTGCCTGGATCAGCAGACACACTATGAGGAGATTGGTATACAGTTGATAAAACTCTACGTACAGTAACTGCTGTGATTTGGCAATGGTAGCTATAGCGATGTGTCTTGTAAGTACTCCAGACTTGATTGCTAGTAGTTTGCTACGCACATTGAATTTTGCATTTGTATACTATTTTGCAGCATTGTCATATGTACCCTGTAACTTCTTTACAATATTAAAATTTGACACAAGTACGACTTAGCCAGGCAAAGGTATGAGACTGTACTGCATGGCCCCCTACAACTGTGGGACTGTCATGATAAAAATCGGGCCCCTTGAACTAGCATGAACAATTGGGGGACTGTCAATTGCATGTAGAGACGGGGGATACTTAAGTCATCAAGTAGCAATGGGTTCTAACCCCTCTGTAGTCTGACTACCCCGTCTGATGTGTGAGGTATGTGAATTTGTTCAGCACAATGTCAGTTCCAGGCCTCTGCTCAGACTTTATCATGCAGCCATGGGCCAAGTTTTCCCACGGCTATGAGATGAAAACGTGGCAGTGGCCTGGGAGTGAGCTAGCCTCGTTCCCAGGCTCTCGTTCTCGGAACGAGGCTAGGAGTGAGCCTGCACATCAACACCTGACAAATACAAGCCTTCAGTGACTGGTATGACAGCAATGGCAGGTGGTGGTTTGCAGCAAACCTTGTAGTGCCTCCAGCCATAAACTAAGTCAATGCTGTTCCGCTTCTTGTCTCCATGTCCAGGTCCTGAATCTTCAGGTGCATGGCGACGCAGCGTTCTCTGCCCAGGGGATTGTGACAGAGGGCTTTGGTCTCTCTTCTCTTCCCCACTTTGACGTGGGGGGTACGGTGCACCTCGTTGTGAACAACCAGCTGGGGTTCACTACCGAGGGGGACCATGGGAGGTGGGTGCATAATAGTATACAAGAGTTTACTGAGTTATGCAAGAATAGTTGGTAGCTGTTGGTGGGAGGTGTTTGTATAATTCTATCATCAATGATTGAATGTCACAACATCCAATTGGTAAGTAGATACAATGTATGTGTGTGTCTGACATGCTCCCCCCCCCCCCCCCCCCCCCCTACACACACATACACAAATTGCAAACATGCACTATTTATAATTTGTATCGTACATGTATTTCTCCAGATCGTGCCGGTACTGCACTGATGTTAGCAGTATGATTGATTGTCCGGTGATACACGTGAATGGAGACCACCCGGAGGTAGGAGTCTGTGTTTCGAATGTTAGGCAATGAAGCAACGTACTATCGAATGCAGGAGGTGGTTCGAGCCACTCGGATTGCTGTGGACTACTGGCTGAAGTTTGAGAAGGACATCATAGTCGATATGACATGCTTCAGGAGATGGTGAGCCACCGTGTGACTGTCATATGACTATCACACCACCAAGCTATGAACATGACTTAATTCTTAGACTGGGCTCGTAGCTCAGTAGGCATGTTCTGGATTGTGATCATACAATGTGTAGCCGTCTCAACTTCCATGTAACTGCCACATGTCAGTTATGTAACCATCACATGACTGCTGTGTAACCATCACATGACTGCTGTGTAACCGTCACATGACTGCTGTGTAACCGTCACATGACTGCTGTGTAACTGTCACATGACTACTGTGTAACCGTCACATGACTACTGTGTAACCGTCACACGGTTTGATTTTGATTGCAGGGGTCATAATGAGCTGGATAACCCCTTTCTCACACAACCGCTCATGTACAATGTGATCAACAACCGGCCTAGCGTGCCAGACCTGTATGCCAAGCAGCTGGAGGTATGTGCACATGGAATTGAGCCTCAATCAAACCATTGCAATGTGGTCGGTGTGTCCACCATAGTCTGTAGGGGATGGGCAAGTGACTGCTGAAGAGATTTCAAACATGACTACGTCTTATACTGATGAACTGAATCGCTACTTGAAGCAGACTGATGACCACACCCCTCCTGTGAGTAATATTGCCACATCTCCAATCCGTTCCAGGCATCCTGTTTGAGTCAGTTCAGGCATAGTCGTGTTTCCATTCCATTCTGTGATTCAAATTTCAATCCCAGGTTTCCCATTTGAGGGCTCACTGGAGTGGAATGCGTTCAGCGTCCAATCACATCACAGTGTGGGACACTGGTAGGTCATGCCTATTCCCAGATTTGAATAACTCATACCACTCACTTGTCTGTTCTGTATTCCTCATGCCAGGCTGTCCAGTAGACCTGCTGCACTATGTAGGCGCAAAGTCCGTCACCGTACCATCGGATTGTGTGAGTCAATGATTGGGTATTGATTTGTAGACCACATGATTGACTACTCAACTGTACAGAATGTGAACCAACGGCTGAACCAGAGCCACATCCGGGAGAGGCTGAGGAGGCTGGAGGAGGGGAGGGGGGTTGACTGGTCCACGGCTGAGGCTCTCGCCATCGGGACACTCCTCCACCAAGGTGCGCCTCCTGTAGGGTCCTCTTGTGAAGGAATTACGTGACATATTAGAATGTGGCATATAGCACACCACACGTACACCCCCTCACACGTACACACCACACACTAGACTACACCTGCACACACACACCCAATTCACATACACTTCACACACACACACACACACCTTACAGGGTTCAATGTCCGTCTGAGTGGACAGGATGTGGGAAGGGGGACATTCAGCCACCGGCACGTAATGTTAGTGTGTCAGGACACAGACGGGGTGGTCATCCCCCTCAACCACATCACAGAAGACCAAACCACATTTTTGGAGGTGAGGTCACACACACTAGCTAGCGACGTAGAAACAGAGATAGATAGACAGACAGACAGACAGACAGACAGACAGACAGCTAGAAAGCAAAATAGAACTTATGGATGGGATGGACAGAGGATGGATGATGGCACTTGTGTAATATTCCTACAAACTGCCCACTATGACCAACTAATAAGAGAATATTCCAGGTGGCCAACAGTCCACCAATTTGTTGCTTGTTGCTGGTGGCCAACAGTCCGCCCATTTACCTCCACAGTTGTTGCTCACTATTCCAGGTGGCCAACAGTCCGCTGAGTGAGGAGGCCGTGCTGGGGTTTGAGTATGGCTTCAGTGTAGAGAGCCCCAAGCATCTCGTGATCTGGGAGGCACAATTTGGAGACTTCTTCAATGGAGCACAGATCATTGTTGATAACTTCCTCTCCTCTGGGGAAGGTAAGTGAACTCTGAACCCTGAAACTGGGATCTTCAAAGATAATAGTAGTTCATTGCTGGTGAAAACACAATGTGTCCATTTAAACTTCAATGCTGAGTATGTGATGTACGCCTGGTCTTCTCCTCCTCTGCTCTCCTTCCAGCCAGGTGGCTGCTCCAGAGTGGCCTAGTGATGCTGCTCCCCCACGGCTACGATGGTGTTGGCCCTGAGCACTCTTCATGCCGGATTGAGAGGTTTCTCCAGCTGTGTAACAGCAGCGAGAGTGGGGTAGATGGAGATTGTGTCAACATGCATGTCTCACACCCGACCACACCAGCCCAGTACTACCACCTCCTGAGGAGACAGGTTAGCAAGCTAGCTTGTTTGTTGAGAACTAGTCTTCTCCCCAGACCCCCTTAGGGTAAATCTGTCGTTGCAGGAACTAGCTCTTCAGGTTTGCATGCTAGTGGTCCTTACAAGAGATTTACACATTAAAATTTGTGCCACTCCCAACTTATTTTTCAATGACTCACTCCATTGTTAAGCTGCAAAGATTTGAGGGACAAGACAAGCTCAAATCAGTGTGCTCAGTGTGTTCTGTGTGGGTGGTTGGTTGCACTGGATGGGTCTTCATGTTCGACCGGTTGATGTACGTCTCTTCAGATGGTGCGTGACTTCAGAAAGCCCCTCATTGTACAGTCACCAAAGATCCTCCTGAGACTGCCCGTGAGTTCACCGGCACTCCTATATTGGTTGACATGTCACAATTGTCACATGACCTTGCTGCTATGGCAACAGGCAGCAGTATCCACCCTGCAAGAAATGGGCCCAGGCACTACATTCCAGCCAGTACTACAGGACCCCCGCTCTGACCCACAAGAGTAAGTTCAGGAGGCCATGGCATGGCGGGGCTCAAATCCCACCTTTGGTAGATCATAAGAGAACTGTGGGATGAATGTGAGCCAGGTTATCTCTTTAGAGTAACTCGAGTGGTCTTCTGCTCTGGGAAGCACTACTATGCTCTGGATGACTACCGACTGAAGAAGGGGATCAAAGATACCGCCATCATCCGACTGGAGGTATAGCTGCTTGTGATCAGAGTTGACCACAGCTTGACTGCATTGTACCGATGTCTCCTTCACAGCTGCTGTGCCCATTTCCTAGTGCGTATTTGTATCAGGAGCTCTCACGCTACCCCAGGGCTAAAGGTTCAGTCATTTCTGTTGCTATGGCAATCATTGCAAGAGAATCATGTACCTTTTGTCGGAAGAGTCTCCTAATCTTGGGCTCACGTTCTTCCTCTCTTTAGAGTTTATTTGGAGCCAAGAGGAGCCGCAGAACATGGGGCCCTGGAGTTTTGTTGAGCCAAGGTTTAGAAGACAGCTGGGATGTCAAGTGAGAGCATAACCAGCCGTGCTCCCAGGCCGCTGGGAACAAGGCTAAGCATAACTCATGCAGTGATGCGAGCATTCACAGGAAGAACTATCTCCATGCCATGGAAACTCCAGTACACAACTTACTTACAGGGGGTGGTATAATGGTGTGAGGTTGTAAGACATATTCAGGTGAAAATACTTGTACAGATGCCTTCAAATCCTGCAATTTGATTGGCCACTCCCTTTCTCTTTTCAGCTGTCATTTGTGGGCCGTGAACCCTCTGCCGCCACAGCAACAGGTGCATTCAATGTTCACTTGACGGAAGCCAAGAAGCTCCTTGCTGATACCTTCCCTCTCAGCTAACACATTTTCTATTTTAGTGTACAATGTTGAATACAATGATCGAACTGACCACACTGTTACTGCAAGACCATTGTGCTGCTGCTGGGGGGGGGGGGGGGGGGGGGGGGGGGTAGCCTCGGTCCCAGGCTCTCTCCTCCGAGGCTTGGGGGGGGGATTGTCTCAAACTCATGAATATGCACACAGCATGCATGCAGTGATATGACTACATCAAAGTCATTACTGACTACTTTCAATGACAGAAAAGGGGCTCTACAAATGAGTTTTCTCAGCTCATGGAAAGGCCCATCAAGCCAACACTGGTTCCACCCACCCACCTCTCCGCTGTCCCAAGGCAGATGTGACATTACAAGAAGAACTTTCATATGGTCTGTAGACAGCTTTATTGGTTAACTCTCATTGCAACCCGGAAACGGGTTTAAAATCTGAATTTGTAGCAAGTTTTGGCAGGAAGTCGGGATGGCACACTCACTAAGCACTTGCTTTGCAGCCTGGGGTCTGAGTGTTCGCCTCCCCAATAACCGAGTACGAGTCTGGGCCACTCCGTACACACCGGTTCTCGACTCCCCTCCTAGCAGCCTGAGTACGCCGGTTCCCATCTGACCACCAAAGCTAAAGGTGTCTGGTAGAAAGCAGGTTAGCCTCCTGTGATTCCAGTCACACCTATCCAGCGCTCCTGAGGCTTACACTTCGGTGTCTGACCATGTGTTGCTAGGTTGTTTTTCTTTGGTGGTTTTCTCATGATGGAGGGCTGCTGGGTGTGATTATTTGCTGTTCTTTGTCAGGAAGGAGGCTGCTTATGTTGCTAGGCCCATTCTCATGGAGGGAGGCTGTTAGCTGCATGAAGGTTGTTCTTTTTTTTCCTTTTAGTTGATTTTAGAGTAAAGTGTTTCATGTCTGACCTTTCATGTAGGGAGGTTTCTTTCAGCTAATTTATGCTGAAACTGGTATATAGCACAAATAGTGGTGCTAATTAGCCCCACCTTTTTTGTTTTTGGTGTAAGGATGCTCGTGCTAGGCTTTACTTCTCTCTTCCCAGTCTGCAACACCGGTCTGTTTAATAGTTTTACTGCACTGCCACTACACTATCCTATTTCAAGGAAAAATCACTGTTCTATAGCTAGCTAGGATTTGAACACCCAGGGCATGAAAGTTTGTCCAATCACAATCAGCTAAGGTTCTCAATAAAAACAACAAAGTCTGTACTTGCCTTGTTGCAATTTGGCTAACACCCTATCAACTGGTGCTAAAGTTGTGCCCTGGCACACTTTCTTACCAATTGCAAACATTTTGGGAATTGTCACACTGCATGCATGTACATGTAGCTAAGGTAGGTGCAGGTATTATGAGATACCAATTATGGCTTTACTAGAATTTATAGACATCGTCACTTTGCCTCATTCGTTTGAATGGTGCAAAACGTTTGGTATTCATGATTGGCAAAATTTTGATGAAATTTATGGGTAGTTTCTGATTGTCCTAATAAAAAATGCACTACCAGAATACCAACTGCAAAAACAGGGGTGTCTCATAATATCTACAGTGTCTCATAATTGGCTCACTAACGTATGTGATATAAATGCAATAATATTTATGTGTCTAGCTATTAATGTATATACTTCTCTTGCAAGCATGAAGTGTTTGCATGAATATAATTATATCGATGAATACTGGAAAACTGCTAATCGAAGCTCTATGATTGCAACCACAAAAATTGCAGGAAAATAAATTCATGTGGTTACTTGAGCTGCATGCAAAGTGGGGTGATCATGTGACGAACTCACCTTTTCAGGTTGGAATAATTTGCCAGTTGCAGTTTGAGCGGCTCACTCTTCTCTCCCTGTCACGCAGCTGTTTAGAGAAATGAAGGTAGGCCAGGCCTACATAATGTGTGTAGGCCATTGCAGTACCACTTTGTATGTAATTTTTATGCATGGCTCTCTTTCGCTGCAGGCGTTATTTCTGCTGACAATTCTTGTCGGGAGCGTGCTCGCAGGGCCCTCCATGATACGTCACCAACTGCACCCCATGTCCATTGGGAAGCCAGTGAGGGATCCGAGCGTTGACCTGTGCAACCTGTGCATACAGTTCTCGAGCCAATTCCTCAACGAGCTGGTCAACATCATTGCAAGTAAGACAGAACTTGCGCTTGCTTACAGTAGAGAAGAATATACGGAGGTGGGGCTGACTTCCAGGCATGATCTGCTATAGAAATGGTCATTGTGTAGTAGGGTTGTTTTGTTAGCACTACGTTAGATATTACAACAGCCTTGGGAGATTTGTAACAGCATGGAAAATAGAGCACAGGGAACGTGCTCTGTTATTTTTGCCGTTCCCCACCACCTGGCTCTTCCAGTGTGTCCATTCACTGCAAGCCAGTTGTAGGGACAGCCCAGGAACGTGGTGTTGGTAACCGTACCAAATGAGCCTATCTAGTAGAACATTAATGATATCGAAATGAGGCCAGTTCATGCACTGTACATTGAATACAGCAGGCTTGCCTCCACGTTGACAGAGGTGTGTCCTGGCTGAGAGGATTAGCCCCTCCCCTTGTTCTGTGCAGATGCGGGTGTGATTGGTGGCTGTGCTGACGTGTGCCAACTCCTGGAGCAGGCGGTCAAGGTCAACAGCTCTCTGGTGGAGGTGGTGTGTGACCTGCTCTGTGACTATGTTGGCATTGAAGCATTCATCAAGCTGATCGACAAGTGAGTGAAGATGTTGCCGCCATTCCTAAGAAACTCTTGCAAGGGAGACTCAGAGGAGTGTCCAGTCCGATCCATAGGCAGATGTGCTTGTTTGGACTAGTTCTGTAACATGATCACTTTACATTTCCATGCGTGTTTGTGCTTGCTCACTTGCCTAGAGCTGATCTGGACCCACTCTACTACTGTGAACTGCTGAAGCTCTGTCCCATCAAGGACGATGGTGATGCTAAGATCACCTCCCTCACTGTCTCTCCAACAAGTGTCCCAAAAGGTACTTATGGGTGGCAACACTTATATGACTCCAGTTGACCTCACAATGTAGCTAGTGCCACCCACTTGTTCAAATGATATCTAAATCTGGCTGGTGATGGCGCTGATCTAAAAATTTCCTAATAAGGTCATTTGCACATACCATTGCTAAAAAACGTTTTGCAGTGTTCCACGAATATAACAGTACAGTACCATAAATCATCCCATGGAGGATATCCCCATTCATCCTCCTAATAGATGTAGTATGAATATATATGCACACTTGAGACGGCATTTCTATGGTCTACATGCAGGCAGCACGTTCCATATCAACATGCAGTTCCAGACGACGAATGGAACAGGCACTGGAGAGATCGACCTCTTGATCGAAACCGTGGACGGGATCCCAGTCGGGCAGAACCAACTGATAGAGCCGCTGGCGGCAGGGATGTATAATGTGACGTGGAATGTGGATGCCAAGCCTGACCCTAACTGCGACCCTACCCAGCAATTTTGTGAGATGTGGGAGGTGGGAGCCTATGCAGCCAACGTTGGTAAGTGATCTAGAAAGTAGTTGGTGTAGACTGTGTAGTTTAGGCAACAAGAGTGGTGCCAGAGTGGTGCTACAATTACAAAGGTGTAATGCAAACTGTTGGATAATTGTTCACTTGTTGACAGTCCATAGTGCTGAGCCTGATTGCCTTCTCTGAATCTAGGGTTATACTCTCTTCTGTTTATGTACTGACATAGCAGTATTTGATTTTGTGTTGTTTTCCCTGATCCTCCAGCCATCTGCAATGGGGAGTGTGGGAGCAAGCATCCCCATAGCCAGCTCTACGACAATGCCACTGTCGCTTTCAACGTTGTCAAAGGCTGAATTGTTGCATGCTATGATGACATGTAAATAGAATACCATGATAACCTCTGTTGATTCCCCATTTTCTCAAGCTGTTCCACATTTTCTAGGTGGTAATTTTTTCTTTCATGCTTTTGTATAATTCTCCAATTATTGATCACCAAACAAGAAGTGGGTGGGGCTCTTTCTCTAATTTAGCGAAATTTAACTTGAGTATAGTTAGTTTACTCTAGTTAAGTGCTGGGTGCAAATGTACAGATGCAGAGTGAGATTGTTGCAAATCTCCATGGAGAGTCACTTTGCTTGTCCCATGTGAGGTTCAAGGATGAGGAATCAAACTGCTGTGGCTGTGAGATCAGCATCTGTTGCAGCATAAGCAAGAAACTTTGGGAGACACTGAGAAACATCATCTTCTTAATCCTGATGCACCTGGCCCTCAAGTATATCATAGTTAGCAGCAACTATGTTACTAAACCATACACCTGTCGAAATATTTCTGTTCTGCGGGCATCATGGATGAAGGATGTAATTACTGCTTATAGTCTCTTCCCAGACCATCTGTCAACAGCGGGAGGGTGGCAGGGCCTGGTATTAATGTTGGTGTAGTGGAGTGCAGCTGGTTAGCCAGCCATGGAACAGCAAAGCATTTTACTACATTTGGCAGCAGAAGGTCTGGGAACATGACTATACACAATTGTTGGTCGGTAAAGAGTTAAACACATGGAGGTGTCTGCAATTGCAAGAGTCTCATGCCATTGCCATACAGAGGTCATCTGGCCAATCTGCGTGAAGAAATTACTCGTTTCACTTTCTGCAGGGGCACTACTTACTCGTGTACTTCATCACTCTCATCTTAGGGGCCACACACCTCTCTGCAATTGTCCTCTCGGTCTATAAACGTATGTGCAAAAGTATCTTGTCAGCATATCACTCTTCCCCCCTCATTCCTACCACCTTCTCCCCCCTTCCCCCAATTCCCTACCCTCAATTTCTCTTCCCCGGCCAGAGTCGGTGGTTGTAGTTGAGTCTCTGGGTGTGCAGGTGTGTACCACGTACTGGTGGGGGTACTCGTCCTCCCTCTTCTTCCCCCACACCATCATTGGTGACATCATCATCAACGAAGCTATCACCATGGTAACAGTTTAACACCACCACCAATTCACAATCAGATCACGGTATTTATTAGCAGGACTAGAGCAATCGTTCTAGTTCACTGTCTTAATCCTCTGTGCACACAGCATAGGATTGTATTCTACTTAGCAATCATGGTGGGGGAGGGGAGGGCGTCGCAGTGCAAGGTCTCCAAGCTTGTTCCCCTCTTTACAGTTAAGTTGTGACTAATAGTATTCATGCTGTATACCTTTAGTAAATTTCTTGTGTAGCTATGCCAATACTCTCCTTACTGTTTCAGGAATTCAGCCCGAGGCTTCCCACCATAGAGACAATGTACCATCAGATTCGAAATGTGCTTTATTAGATCAGAATCTCTGCTATAAAAAAAATCAATTTACAAGTCCACAGTGAACTATGATGTGGTGGTACAACTGATTGTTTATTACATCAGACACCTGGTCTCCATGTGACATGGTTTTGAACAGGCATCGTCATGGAAACAACCACCCAGTTCCAGAAGGACTAATACAAAAATATTCCAATACCATTTCATATCAAAAGACAAAAGATCCTAACAATGTTTCATGATGGCAAGAGCGCATGATGACATCATTGGTATGATGTCATCATGCGCTCTTGATGATAGTGACTGCATGTAGTACGTTGGAGACAGCTAGGCCTCTGCCTGACCTTGCTTCAAGAAGTTGATGTACCGTTTGTTGATGGGGTCATCCCTGCAGCACAGACAGTAGGCAAGAGCTCAAACAGAGCAATGTGAAGAGGTCTGTGTGAGGACATGTACTCAGCTACACTATAGCCTGATAAACCAAATGTCCGATACAAATGCGTAAAATGCTCACTATCCGCGGGGCTCTGCCCTCAATACCTATGGATCCTGAACTGAACTACAGCGAGTACACCTAAACGTTGCCATGGTATCACAGAGTTGCAGGCCAAGTACAGGAGATCTGGTTGGAGGTACACTCACAATATTGACTCAATGATTCCAGCACGATCAGCGAGGTCCAGTAGCTCGTTGGCATTCACTTGGCTGAGAACTTTCCCGTCTCCTGGTTGTACAACCATGGATTGAACAGGGAACCTGGTATGTGTTGTGGTGTGTATGAGTATGTGCACATGGAGGAGGAGTGCAAGGAGTCAGTAAGCAGGCACAAAATGTCAGATGGATTAATCATACTTGTAGCTGTCCAGTGAAAGTTCAACCAGTTTTCTCTGCTGTTCTGGGATGGACTCATTGGCTGTGATATCCTAGCAAGGACAACAAAGTCGTAATGGGAAGGTCAATGGTCATAATGGGAAGGTCAAAGGTCATATTTGGCGTTTCAAAGGGTATACCTTGAGATCCTTCACCAGAGACCATGTGCTGATGAAGCTGTTATTGAGCAGGTTGAGGATGGGCGGGCACTCCAGCGGACCTTCGCGGAGTGTCCGCCCTGAACCTCAGCAGGACTGGTCGTCCAGTGCCCCCCAGAGGAGGATGGAGTGCACCAGCTTATTCTCCTGTACGGCCAGCTGAAAGGCTTCCAGGAACGGAAAGTAGGGGATCTGGGGAGGGGAGGACAATCCCTTAATGAGCCTCATTTATCTACCGTTGACACACATTATACAGGGTACAATATACCAAGCCCTTTCCATAGTGTGGGCAACCGAGTGCTGGGGTCACAGGTTAGCTTGTCTTCATACGTAGGTTCATCACCTACATGGCTCATTGACTTCTTCATAGAACAGTTGTCAGGCATTTAGGGCAACAGGCAACCGATTCCCAGGGCAATAGCCCGAGAAGAAGTTTGTTTACGCTGCTTGACTGTAAGAGCTCTAGCCTTGTACACAAGTTTTCCATCTCAGATTTTGTCCTGCAGCTTTGGTGAAAAATCGAGCCTGCAAGGATTTGGCATGTGAGATGGAGCCACTGGGACGTGACTGGAATCTTTGGTAGCTCTGTGTGTCCTCCTGGATGGCAAGCCGTCTCGCTCCTGGTTCCCTAGCTCACACACTGACAATGAGCATTCTGCGGTGCCATTACCTCCTAGGAATGTAGTATCGCGGTAGCACCATCTGCTGTGAAATCCTCCCACGTTTTCCTCCCTGAAACATTCTTCTCCAAAGACGCAAAATGTGGGATGGAAAGGCTGGGTAGGAGCCTCGATGCTCCTAAGACCAACTAGCCTGTCAACTCCATTCCTGTGTTGTGCATTATTACCTTTGATAGTAATTACTGCACGTCTCACTCAGGCTCGCCCCACATCCCACTAGCTATACAATGTCATATAGGGGTACTAGAGGGTCAAAGGTCATAGCACTAGAGACGGACCTCCCAGTTTACCTACTTGAAGGGGCGGACCTCCCAGCGTACCTTCTTGAAGGGGTACAAGGTTCTCTCCAGGATGAGCTTGGCCTCACTGAGGGGGATCTCCTGGTACCACTGGATACTGTCGGGGTCAAAGGTCACCTCTGTTGTGTTGAGGTCCGTCCCATTCTTTAAGTACCCAGAGGGTTGACAGGTATACAACTTCATCTTGGGAACATAACCTTTACGGTGCGTGTGCATGTGTGGCCACGCAGTGCTAATGATTAGCTATTGGGGTGTAAAAGCCTTATACCCAGGCTTTCAGTCCCAGAATTTTCTCCTGTTTACAAGGCTGGGGAGTAAGAGCAGAATCTGATGTGATTTGAGTGTCCCTGTAGCTCTGCGCAAACGTTGTTGTAGTCTACTTACAAACAAATTATTGGTTATGTGACGGCTGGACAGACATACGAATTCTCTGAGAAAGGCTCTCTTCACTGAGACACTGACACAGCTGTTCTCTTCAACCATCACAGCTGCTATTATTATGGCCTGTGTTCATGAAATTGAAGACGGTGCGAGGAAAAGAGAAATTAGCAGAGGATGGTTTCGATCCATCGACCTCTGGGTTATGGGCCCAGCACGCTCCCACTGCGCCACTCTGCTTGACTACATCTACCAACGTATTATCAAATGCAAAAGGGAGTTGCTAAACACTGATGCCAGTTCATCGCCAAAAAAAGACGGTGTGAGGAAAAGAGAAAATAGCAGAGGATGGTTTCGATCCATCGACCTCTGGGTTATGGGCCCAGCACGCTCCCACTGCGCCACTCTGCTTGACTACATCTACCAACGTATTATCAAATGCAAAAGGGAGTTGCTAAACACTGATGCCAGTTCATCGCAAAAAAAGACGGTGCGAGGAAAAGAGAAAATAGCAGAGGATGGTTTCGATCCATCGACCTCTGGGTTATGGGCCCAGCACGCTCCCACTGCGCCACTCTGCTTGACTACATCTACCAACGTATTATCAAATGCCTATAGCTAGCTACCCCTACAGTGTAAACAAGGAAATGGGAAGTAATGTAAGTTATGCATTCTCGACTCTAACTACCTGGTCGTTACTAGCCTCATTGTCAGGCCTCCACGCCCCAGCTTTTGCTAATTGCAAGTGACGAAAGCTGGGAACGAGGCTAGCTGGTTGTTACATCAACTAGGTACATGAGCAGAAAAAGGAAACGGGCAGTAGTAGCTCACCAATGTCAACCTCGTTGTTGTCCACACCGACAATCCACTCCATATCTAAGAACACAGAAGAGTGTACATAAAATACATGACATCACATTGCATCATAGTTACCAACCGATATTGAGCTGCTTGTTAGTGGGCAGGGACAGTTCAAAGTGCTCAATGTGCTTTGCCTCTGTGTCAATAACGAGCCTCCCTGAGAACTGGGCAGGAGTGAACCAGAAGGGAAAGTTGGGCTCCTGGTTCAGCTGGTACTCTGCATGGACTCTGTGGGGAGGGGAATGAGAGGGGTTGGCGGGAGGGGAATGAGGGGAGGGGTTGGGGGAGGGGAATGAGGGGAGGGATTGGGGGATGTGGGGTTGGGGGGAGGGGAATGGGAGGGAAATGAGGAGAGAACGAGGGGAGGGGAATGAGGGGAGGGGTTGGGGATTAGACAGGAGGAGAGGGCAGAAATATCAGGGAGAAGATTCTGCACAAATTTTGAGGGGGTTGTTTCCAAATTCCAGCAGACAAATTCATGGCTCCATGAATCTCACCACAGCAGAAATTGAAACAACAAGCTCTGAACCTTTGACCTAGCCTCACTCAAGGACAAGTACTTTCAGCAATCAAAGTCTCTCCTACCTCATAACAATGTCCAAATACTTCTCACTCCTGGCTCTGACAAGTGCAAGGCTGCCGCGTGGTCCAAAACGTGTGTGTAAGAAGACGTTGGGATGAAACTGTGTCAGTAAGGTGTGGAGCAGTACTTCCTTCCCGGCTGGACGTGGAGGGCGGTAACGGTTCATGTGGATCCCTGCCTCGTCTGTGATGGCATCAACGATGTGGTAGGGCTTTCCTACTGGCCAGCTGCTCGAAGGTGGAAAGAGCGCACGGAAATTTCCAACACCATACGCATGGATGAAGTGTTGAGGGGCTTTCCAGAGGACAAGGCCGGGGAGGACCTGTTCAGGAGACCCAAAGTAGAACTGCGAGGAGAAGAGAGCACAGAGATGTCTGCTCATTGGAAGCAGGAGCTTATGAAGTGCACAGCAAGTTAACAGACCCACAGCCTAGCCTCGAACCCAGGCGCAGAGCCTGGGTTCGAGGCTAACCCACAGCCATGCTCTGTTATAGGCACACTTTGCTGTGGGAATCAAACAATGTTTGGATCGCCAGAAAACTGTTCATCAAAGGAAGTGGTGACTCTAAGGGTCTAAGGAAAAGGGTATTAGCAGCCACTTGCTGCAATCTCAGGCCATTTCCACCTCCAGCTTGTCGTAATTTGTTTGTACTGCAATTGCAAGTGGTGAACGTGAGGTAGCCCTGGGGCTGGGTGCACCCCTGGACGTCAACAAAGTGCCCAGGTGTGTGTGTACCTCCCTTTCTCCCCATCCTACCTCCTGCTTGTCTCCAAACTTAGTCATGGTGTCCAGGACAAGTGGCTCAAACTCTGCCTTCACCACCACTGCCTCTTTGTCTGGGCTCAGCTCCACGTCCTCAAACTGGAACAGATCATTCTGAGAGAGACAGAAAGAAAATGAGTGGGTGGGGCTAGGTTGTGCAGCTCAGATCGTACCTCCTCTCTCAAACGTATCCCTAGCGCCACAAATTCAGTAGGATCGAGGCAGCCGTCACCATTTGCGTCATACACTCGGAACTGATCCATCATGCCCGGAGGGAGATCAAAGGAGGGCGCAAACCCGTAGCCATACCTCGCCTCCCATTCGTCGAGGATGGTCGGAACGAAATAGATGGCGACCGCTACGACAAGCGGGATCGCTGCACATACATAAAAGCATCGGCCATAGAAACGCGCGTTTGCTGGTCTTCTGCACTCTGTGTTCGTGCTGGTTTCTCTTGTAGACGCCTCGGAGTGGCGCGCTTGATCTTCGTTGTCTCCCATCGTGTGGGGGTGTTCGTTGGGGTGCAGCTAGCTCATCCTTAAGCCTTGTGTGCGTGCCTGCATTCTCGAGATCTCTTGCATGCTGCGCTGCTCGGCCGGACGGCCCGGGGGTTCCCCCAGCGCGAGATGTTTCACATGACGTCATCTCCAATTCACGTGATGATCACATGCACTTGATCTGAAGTACTAGTACAGTCGATCCTGCTGCAGTTCGATCCCTAGTGCTATAGCTGCAAGATGGGGCTCTGCAAGTGCCCAAAGCGTCGGGTAACAAACCTTTTCTGCTTCGTGCACCGTGTGAACGTCTGCGAGGACTGCATGGTTACACAACATCCAAGAGTAAGTTCTTCACCAGTTTTATAGAACTGACACACACGTTTGTGGGTCTGACACATACTCATACATTTTGGCAGTGTGTAGTTCAGTCCTACCTGAGGTGGCTGGAGGACAGTGACTACGATCCGATCTGTGTGCTCTGCAGCAAGTCAATTCAAGAAGGAGAGGTTATTAGATTAGCCTGCTATGGTGAGTTCTAACATTCTGGCCTTGGAGGAATAGATCTATACACGAATTCTCACTTATGATTATAGCAGGAGTACACAATGATGTAAAGAGTGGAAGGAAGAGAAGGAGCGTGTGACAGCCACGCAAAAGGTCTAACTCGCCTAGTCTCGTTCCCAGACATGGTCTGGGAACGAGACTATATAACTCGCCCACGGTAGTCCCATTACTATTTTAGTGGGTGCATATATTATCGTTTTCCCATTTGCCATGAACTGACTACAGCAAGGTGTCAGAATCGCTGGACGTATGTTATTCAGCAGTCATCAACTCCAGATTAGCTGAAGAGTAGATTTTTTCTTCCACTGGACACCCACTTAATTATGAAGTGGCTCGATCGACTACATCGTCATACAGCACTATCTCAAGGTATTTTGATACTGACTTCTGTTTTACAGTGGTCATCCTTCACAAAATCTCCTTACATGTTATGTAAACACGTGTGCGAGCTAAAAGCTACTGTGCTGTGGTTGTTAAAAGCTACTGTGCTGTGGTTTTTGCACGCTCCTTCCCTTCCACTCTTTTGTCATTATGTGCTCCTGGTTATAGAGAACCATCCCCCATGTACTGGGCTTGTTTGTAATCCTTGCTCTGAGCAAGCCCTCCCAACCCCAATGCACTGGTTCTCCTCCTGCAAGTGGTAACATTTATTTCTTCCATGCAGATCTCTTTCACCAGTCTTGTCTGGATGGCTATGTGCAGTCATTCCCCCCGCACACTGCACTGGCAGGATTCAGCTGCCCCAAGTGCAAGGCATGTGGACTCCAGTGTTTGCCCGGAGTTTTACTCTGACAATCGTTACTATCATGATGTCACCACACTCCACAGGAAGGTCTCTTTCCTCCCATGAACATGGTGTCCCCTGTGGTGGACAAGCTGAGGCAGTCGCTCGGGTCTTTCAGCTGGGCAAGGGAGGGCCTGGGGTTACAAAATGCACTTTCGGATGATTTGAAACCATCCTCCGGTTAGTAGTTTCTTCCCCTTTAAGACCTTTATGCACATTGTGAGAGTTGATGTACAGTTGTCTCAAACACAAAATTGTCTCCCCCTCCTCCCTTTCCCTTCTCCCTTCCCCCCCCCCCCCCCCCCCCTCCAAACCCTCTTCCCAGGCAGGGACAGTCCTGACTTTGATTTCCCTTCTCTGGTCACCAGCACCCCGAGGGCCAACCACTCCTCCGCTGGCTCGTCGACTGATCTCACTGCGGCACCTCTCACACCCTCCTACCCTCACACCCAACCCTCTCAGATCTCAGTACAAATGTACGAGCATCCAGTCAACAGAGGAGGTATGACAATTCACTGCTGTTCGTCATGGTTTGTCTTGTTCTTGGGCTCTAGCTCCATCTGATGGTAACCTGGACTCTTTCTGGTTTTCCTTCATTCCATACTTTACCACTGGTTGTTGCCATCTGTGCAGCAGAACCACAGCACATGTTGCAGGTTCTGTTCATGTGTACTGACCTGTGTTAGTACACTGAAGGTGGTCAGAGGAAAGAGCATACCAATGTCAGCATTATAGGCAGTTAGGACTGCCGTCTGGGGATTTCCCTAGTTGACTGATTGGCTTGTAGTTTGCACGACTAATTGAGCAATGATAGAGTGTCATTGCTAACTGAACATATCACTTCATGGATATCAAATCCATACAGTATAATCTCTCAGAGTAAGGCTGGCCTCTCAAAGCATCCGAACCTGTGCGAACCACTGTACTAGACTAGTTCATTCTGCATTGCTATTGCTCTACTGCAATGTCATTGTTGCAGCTGGTTGTCATGTCTTGCTTGCTCCCCTCTCCTTTGCCAGTGGGAGGCGGAGGCCCCCACCCACACAGAGTGGTCAACAGTGGGGATGGGGACGGGAGGAAGAGGATTGCGGGGGACAATGATGAGAACAAGTACAGGAGAAAAAACCCAATGGAGATGTTGTCAAGATGGTTCAAGTTAGTGAATTTGCTACTTATCCATCCTTGTTGTGCTAATGGTAGCCTCATTCCCAGTCCCATGCCTGGCTTAGATAAAGCGGGGAGGGCCTGGTACATTTCCTTACGTGAACAGGATGTAATCGACAAATGGCAACATTTTCAGAACGAGGACACTATGTTTTGCATGTTATTCAACCATCTACACGTTCAACGCTCGGTGAGTATGACAGTCACGCCCCACTAGCTAGATACGTGTGGTATGTTACCTGGTACCTTCACTCTTCTTGCTGTTCTGAGACCCACGTATGTCCACGTCTTTCTACCCTTGGCATCCCTCACGTGAGGAAATGTACCAGGCCCTCCCCGCTTTACCGTACTGCAAGCAACAAAAAGCTGGGCATGGGACTGGGAACGATCGAGGCTAGTGCTAATGGTAGCCTCGTTCTCAGGCCTCCTTGGAATGAGGCTACACTAATGGTACTTCAATCTGTTATGTATACACTCGCACTCGTGTACACACACATGTATGCATACACATACATATGCATACACATACATATACACATTATACATAACTATACACCCCCACACACCCTCCCCAGACAGCATCAGAGGTGGAACCTGACAATGGACGAGTCCACGGTGCTCATGCGTCGCTACCTGGTGTTGGTCTTCCTGGCCATGTTTGCCATGGTCACCCTCATTGTACTCATGACGCGGGTTGGGAGGGGAGCAGCGGAGCGGGACCCCTCCCTGGACTGGAGGGCCAACCCCCATGTCAGAACCGGAGACTAGACACTTCAAATCAAACCTTAACAATCTATACATCACACTGCAATGTGAACTGGTATCTCTGTCGGTACAGGTGTCCTTTTTTCATTACCGGTAATATGAGCTCAGCCTATGGCCGAGTTTCTTTCAACTTCATCACATTCTTTCACATCCATGTTTTATTTTTAAGTTAATGTTACTGTATTACAGCTCACAGCCAGATGATACTTTCTAAGTCCTTATACCATGAACTGTGCAAGAGTTGTATATTCTCTGGTGGAAGTAAGATTGTAATCCAGGGAAGATGGTTGACGAAATATTAATGTGATAGAGAATTATTGGCAATAAGCTAGTGATCATAATGAGAGTGAGCAGCAGGTTAGCTGGAGGGTCCAAGTTCCTCCTTCAGTGATTGAACCTTTTCAAGCATGATGTCCTACAGTCGTGCATGGGGAAAGGATCAGACACACACATCAAAGCCTTCTATCAAACATTCCACTGCTTTTGTAAGGAACTGCAGGAAACCTAATCAATACAGTCCTAACATATTAACCCCCTGTAGACCATAATGCCATCATTAGTTGGTAACACTAGCTAGCTATGGATGACTGTACTAATATTAACCCCCATCTATATATATATAGGTCAATGTTAAATGCCATCTTGGTTGGTAAAGGGTTATGGATGTCTAACCATTCTGAGCCTGGGTTGGTAAAGGGTTATGGATGTCTAACCATTCTGAGCCTGGGTTGGTAAAGGGTTATGGATGTCTAACCATTCTGAGCCTGGGTTGGTAAAGGGTTATGGATGTCTAACCATTCTGAGCCTGGGTTGGTAAAGGGTTATGGATGTCTAACCATTCTGAGCCTGGGTTGGTAAAGGGTTATGGATGTCTGACCATTCTGAGCCTGTGCTTGTTCCTCTCAATGTGAGACTTGAAGAGCAGAGCCATGGCCGAGTCACTGAGCACCCCCCTAGCAACAATGTCCCTTGTCACACCTGCTATAAACTCAAGATACTCATTCTCCTGCTTTCTGAGTGTGCAGATAAAACAAGTGATTCAGTGAATATAATGCTCAGGCTATTACGACACTGACTATAGACTAGCTAATTTGCTACGTGCTTATCAGGGCTTACCCTTCCATGAGTCTTCTCCTCAGATTCAGTGAGCTGCAGAAGAAATACTTACACCCTTAAAACTCTGCATACCACTCTGGTTCGATCTTGGCACTTCCTATGTACTGGCCCTGAAACGAGGTTGAGCTTCTACACTATTCACACCCATCAATTTTTGCACAAGACTTATTACTTATCTGCAGAAACACCATACACATAAATGCTATCTTGGATTAGTTTCCTGTGAAGCTATCTGTGTATGCATGCACTAGTTATACCTTATGTCGACAGCATGGGCCTGAAGACTCAGCTCTACAGTTGTGTCAATCAGTTCCCTTCCCCTCTCATCAGCCGGTACCACAAAGGCTTCGTCAGTCTGCACATGGCTTGGCTCTCTCTGTGCTAGAGGAAGACTTGCACTGGTAGCAGCTACGTCTTGAGTGCCTTGACGGCCAGTTTGTCTTTCATCTGTCCTAGTCCTAGCATCACTGTCTACTTCCCCTGAGTTGTAATCTTCTTGAGAAGTGCTTTCCTTTGCAGGAGGTTTGTCATGCAGGGGATAGCCTTCTAGGAGGTCAGTCTGCAATGGATGCTCTGGGTCTATCTTCATTGAGGTTCCAGCTGAGAGAACAGTGGGTGAAACTATATCAATTGTCTTGTTCAAAATGTGTGTCTGTCCAAGAGAGCTTTCATCTTGTGGTTGCAATTCTGTAGTCTTTCCACTTCTACACTTCCCTTTCCTTTGATAGGGAGGTGAGTCACCTTTGGAGCTTTGCAAGATGGTGGTTTTACTTGGAGAGAAAAATGAGGGAGAGTAGGTTGAGTTTGTGCTAAAAGCTGGCTTCCAGGGACCAGTGGGTACACTTACAGGCGATGGTGGACACCTGCTGGGGCTGGACCTTTGCTTGTAGTGCAGATACCCTGTTAGTTGTCCAGTTTTCGTGTGATACAGCTGCCATTTTGTGTCTTTCTTCACAGGAAACTCAAGCAGATTCCTGTACTTCAGACGTCTTTCTGGCTGGTCAATGGCACTAGTAGAATACCACTGCAAATTGTGTTCACTGCTCCTCTTTGAAGCAAATAAATCGCCATGCAAATGTACATTCTTCTTGTTACTTGGTAGGTAGTAGTTCCTGGTGGATAGACCGTCTCCGCCATCGAGCTCTTCTTCTGCCATGAGCAGGCTATCCATGGAGGCTGTCATGCTAACAAATCCTGCATCAGATTTTGACGATGTATGAGATGGAGTCGCCTTAAGAACTCCTCCAGTTCTTCCAGTTCTTGGGCTACTTGGAGAAGATGACCACCCCTGCAAGAACCAATTAATTCTTCTCTGAATTCTGCATAAAGCCCATTTCCAGGCTCTTGTGTGCACAAGCACATGGGAACAAGGCTAGATGGAGATGGCATACAGACATGCATGCTGTACAGAAGAATACAAAAGGGGGCTTACACTGATTGGCAAGTAAGAGTTGCACATGTGATCCGAATGTCGCTTTGCATGATCTCGAACTAAATTGGAAAGAAAAGTGGCAAAATACACGCTGTGATAATCACAAACGGAAGAAGCTCAACAGCTGAACTGGAGTACATCTCAACTGAAGGAATTTGAATTTTCCCTCATAGACCACAATTCTAGCCATACCATTATTGATGTACGTACAGTTACAGTGTTACCTTTAGTACACTTCAGCAGTGACTCTGGAATTGAGGTATCTGTTCTTCCTGGGGAATGGGACAAGGAAATAATTACAAGGTGGCCAAATTTCTAGGTCAGTGGTTGCCAGGGTGCAAGGAGATATCAAAAGCACCTTTCGCTGATGTTACTCTCCTGTAGTGTGCTTCCATATGCTTCAAGAGCAGGTCATCTTGGCTGACGTTTGCTGGACTAGGGTTGAAGGCTGGATAAGTGGAATAAAGTGGTATTTAAATTTAAAGAGTGTACAAAATGCTGCTCACCCTCTAATTTTGCCTGCTAATATTTTTTCCATTTTTAAAAGGTAGGGTACTGTCATATATATCGATCTGAACAGTCAAACAATACATGCCGTTAATTAGAAGGCACAATAAATTACTAGATAGCACTGAGTGACCAAAAGTATCTTACCACTTGTCCTCAAGCTCATGCTGGTCTTGGCAGAGTGGTAGCTGGACTTGACTGGACGAGTGTACCTCATCCCTAGGAATTGAAGTCACAAATAAACTGACCACAGTTCAGTGGCACCATAATAGCAGGGACATACCTTCTGTTTTCCGTTTGTTCCCCCTTGAGCTCATACCAAACACTGCCTAGTTACACTATTGCCACGCCCCTTAGTGGGCTTTATTTAGAGCAAAATTGCTGTCCGAAAATTATGAAGCCGTTCCAGACCTCCTTTGTTGCCATCCTCGCCTTTCTGCTGGGGGTAATGTTCGGGTGGAAGATGTATGCGCTGAGAGTGGCCCGCCTCAAGAACGAGAGAGACTACCACGCGAAGAAAGCCAAAGAACTGGAGCAGAAATTTTGAAGTTTCTCATTGTAAATACGTGACTGTAGCCAGTATCATTTAGGCCATAGGCAAATATCTATGCTTAGATTAGCAGATAGTACTAGTCAATAAAAGCTGCAGACAATGGACCGGGAACACCAAGATGGAACAAGCTGGTCAAGTTGCTCAAATTATGCCTCAAGTTCGTCCAATGTAGCCAGCCCCAGTTCCAGTTTCGCATGTTTCGTAAGTTTTCCAGCTGTCATGCATTCTCCTCGTTCATGCATCAGACCCTTGAACGTCTAGCCTGCAAGACTATAACTATTCTACTTATTTTCTCCAGACAACAACTGAAGTGGAGGACAGAGTTGATCCTGACACCGGAGTGGATGAGGTAAACAGTCTTAGACAAGTCACCATAGTAACACTAGTCTATCTAAAGTCATCGCATCTTCCTTCACTGCACATGTGCAGGACTGTGTTCGACTCACAGAGGAGCAGTATAACTGCATCACTACACTGGCACGGGATGTTCGATTCCAAGGCCCCTGGACTGCAAAGGCCTCTCCTCCTACCTGGCAAGAGATGATGAGGGGAGGGAAGAGGGAGATTTCATGGTATCTGCACGTACACTCTGGATGGTTGGGTGGCTTGAAATTTGGACTCATTTCTGAAGCTGTTGAAGGTGGAAGCACACTTTATGATCACATCTTCTCCGTTTATGAGAGGCTAATTGAAGTGCATGGCTGTCGTATAGGCTTGGTGAAACTTTGTTTCTGTCACATTGGACATGGATGGTTCAGAGTTCAACTTGGTACAGACAAGCCAGCCATAACCCGACAGGGAGGAAAGCAGAAACCAAGTGAGGAAACTCTTAGCAGAAAGTTCCGGAAGCTTTCCTCCCAGGCTCTTCACATGAGGCGGACTCAGAAACCTCAGGTTTCTGCAGCCGGAAGCAGACGAGGTAGCCGCAGCTCTGGGATAGTCGAACGTCTCCCAAGTAACGAAATAGGTTAGTAACACTGTTCCCCGACCATTTTACCACGAGTGATGGATGATGTCATGGCATGGACATACTTGATACTAGCTCTTTTTTGTACAGGTAATGGTGATGATGAGATGACGTGGTTAGACGGCCACTTGTCGTTGGTGAGTCCTTACCTTGCTGACAGAAATGTAGCAGTGAAGATACTTTCCTTGTTTGTGTTTACAGGGCTTTTGTGATGAGCTGAAGCGGACCATCGCCTACATTGGGAGGCAACTGGAGGAGGGAGGCGAAAACGTGAGCTGGAAGAGGCTTGATGATGATTTGAAAGAGAAAGGCAGTGGGAACATCCTGCATGCAATGAGTAAGAAATGGGTGAAATACCCGGTAACTTACTGATTGTTTACATGTTATTCTATTTTGTCTACAGGTGATGATCTTGACTCTCACGTTAGAAAGCATTTTCTTGTGACAGGCAACTCACCTGAAGACAGCTCTACCTTTGACTCCGAAAGTTCTTCAGAGTGATGTGCATGTTCAATATACTTGTGGTATTTATATTTTTTTATGGTGATGCAAAAGGTATGCAGCAACAAGATAAACGTTTCAATAGCAGAGCAGATCTAATCTGATTTGACCTTTGACCTTGAGAGCTCAGGAGAGGGATTTCCCCTAATTAGTTTCCGCTTTGTCAGCATACTTCAGCGCAGAGGGGGAGTGTGCCGTTCCGCGCGACTACTATGGCCAGAACTAGCGGCAGTGAGGAGAGAGATTGGGAACTAGAAGGGCATATGAAGGCGAATCTGTCAGAGTGTGGGGGGATGGTGCTTCTTCTGCCCGACTCCTGCTCATTCTGGGCCCAATCTGAGGACAGAGAAAGTCACAAACATGACAAAGAGTGGAAATTTACCGTAAATGATCAGTGATCATGATTGTGTTAGGTTTTACAATGTCGGTTGTCTGTTCGAGACCAGATCCTGAAGGTTCTGAGGTCCATACTAGTATCTCGCTTGCATGCACTAATTCTAGGCATAATACTTTCCTTTAGTATTCTTATCTCGGTGAGTTTCTGGAGGAGAACCTTGCCAGAGGAGACCTACCAAACCTGCATGGGTTGACCATCAGGCACATTGAAAGAGCACCAGATGGTTAGTATGTGATGAGCAACTCGTGGCCACACTTTTCCCAAGTAGGAGGCTGCCCCTACTTGGAGAACGGGTCTGGCCAGTGATACTAGTGGCAAGCACACACTGTACTGTATATGGAATGTCACTGAACACACTTGTATACACACACAGCTGCTCAACTGCTTTGGGAGTGTCTCCACCATCATCAGCTTACAGAGCTTAGCTTAGAGGGCTGCAACCTGGGACAATCTCTCTACATGGGCCTGGAGGTACACTACAGTCATGTTCAAAATAATTTTGATCAATTAAGATTAAAAATTCCAGATACATTGATACTTGATTGTCCTCCCCCTGCAGTTTTGGTCAGTCCCTAGCCTGACATCACTGAACCTCAACAGCACAGACCTGCCCTGGCTGCCAGCATCTGTTGGCCGACTCAAGAAGCTTAGAACACTATCCCTCAACCACAATTTCCTCAAAACACTCCCCCATACCATCACCTTCTGCACAAGCCTTGAAGAGTTGAACCTGGAAAGTAACAAATTCCCCTGGATGCCCGGCTTTATCCTTTCAATCTCATCATTGAAATCTCTCAGGAGATACGGTAATGATAGCCTCTTGGGCGGGGCAGCTGCTCTGGGCCGACAGTGGTTCAACAACTTCATTGTTATCGTTCCAGACAAGGCACAAAAGCGGGCAGGAGAGGATGAACCCCTTGGGGAAGTTGTGCCACTGAAGTTGCTGGCCGTTCGCAGCATCATGATCAGCAGGATTGACTACTGGGACAGCTCCAGTTTGGCACCCGCTGTATGCAAGGTTTTGGATATGTCTCAGACGCAGTACAAGATCTGCGACAAGTGCTGGGTGGCCAAGCCCCTCCGTTCCACAGGTTAGGTCCTATGTCTCTGCCTTTGGTTCCTGACTTATGCAAGGGGAATGGTTTGCAATGGGCGTGGTGTCACATATATTGGCAACCATCTTGGAGACTGGAGTACACTGTACAATTTGGGGAAGGGGGGTAGCCTCATCCCTAGGCCTATGCTGTTTTCTGTTCTTCGGCTTGCATTGACAATAATACACGGATGCGGAAGCGCAGTTTTTCGCCACTCTTCCACATCCGTGTATTATTAACGCAAACTGAAGAACAGAAAATGGGGTAAGCCTTGGGGGGGGGGGGGGGGGCTTCAAACTTTCAGTGTGGATAGAAAATCCAGGGCTCTAGTTGCCATGCAAAACAACAGGAGTGTTAAGCACAGGAGCCCCCTAAAATATACTATTCATGCCATTGTACTCCAAAATGGTGGCAAATGTACCGGAAGCCGCAAGTCCTCTACTTGGGACTTTGATAATTTGCTGGACTTGCATAAGTTGCCAATTATCAGCCGTCATCAATTATATACCAGCACCATACATTTCGCAACCATTTACAGAGAATGTCATATAGGATCGTTGCTGCACATGGCAAGCGATGTTGATGGATGGCCAGTGATTTTACTGAATTGAGCATTAGAAAATTGTTACGATAATAGGTACCAGGTGACGCACATCTGTGGGTGTGCGAGTAATGACTAATACATCTTCAAACTTGGAGTGCTAGTTAGAGGATGCACAATTTATGTGCCGATAATTGGCAACTTACACATTAACTGGGATTGAGATTGGTGATGTTAGTTGCAGTTGATTTGGTGGTGCCCATGCACTTAGCATGAGGGACAAAGTGGTCAACAGATGAAGTAATCGGTGCATGAATTATTGTTTGTTATTAGGTTACAAAGTTCGCTGGCTGGTTGAGAGCTACCTTGGATTGAGATATGTCCCATTCGAACACTATGCCTGCTGCCGCTCGTGTGCCGAGAGCCTGGAGGCGGGGTTTCACAAGATCCAAACAAAGCTGAAGAAAGAGAAGGATGAGGAGTACAGACAGCTTGTGCAGAGGTACAGTGATCACGAGCCACCCCGCTCTGGCCACAGGAGGGTGCAGATCATGGAGACTTGGAGGACTGACTTGAGTGACGGACAGCAAACTACAGGCAGATTCAGTTGCTCCATATTGTAGTAGCCATCCAATTATGAAGACAATCCTGCTATATGAAGGACCAGCATGTGTAAAATGAACTAGCCTCATTCCCAGGCCGCTTCCACCTCCAGTCTTTGATCGCTTGCAGTGTACAAAGACTGGAAGTGAGAACGAAGTTAGGAGAAAAGTGCTGTATGATCTACACAGTATTACTGTAACTATCGTATAGTCTCAGTCCTCAACTTACAATAATTATTGTTCCCAGGCTGTGCAGCCCAGGTTTGAAGCTATCTCAGTCCCAGCTACAGCAGCTGCTTTTCGTCTGCAACCAAGACTACATTCTTGATCATGGACAGTATTGGCTGATCAAGCATGATTGTGTAAGGGGGTGTGGTTCATGCATGCATGATTGTGAGGGGGTGTGGTCATGCATGAACCATCAATCATGCATGGTTCATGCATGATTGTGAGGATTGTGCATGTGTGAGGGGGTGTGGTTCTGCATGATTGTGTGAGGTGGTGTGGTTCATGCATGATTGTGTGAGGGGGTGTGGTGTCTACATGCCACTCAAGTTTTCACAGCACATCAAATTCATAGCAGTTGGTGACGATACAAGAATAGCAAAATGACAGCGGCACATTCCACTAGAGTACAGCACAAACAGCGCCACTACCAGTACACTCACCCGGCAACTGAACACGGTCTACTGTCAGAGAAGGTGCCCAGTGGGCAATAAAAATAAAATTTGATAAGGGAATTTAAATCTGTGCTAGGGAAGCTGTTCCTGTGAATCTCTCTGAGCATCCTTTAATGCTGTTATCCATGACTGAGTGGAATCGTTTGACTCTGTTGTGTGTGTGTGTGTGTGTGTGTGTGTGTGTGTGTGTGTGTGTGTGTGTGTGTGTGTGTGTGTGTGTGTGTGTGTGTGTGATGGGTTGATTTCTCAATTACAGGTTCATTGTTCATTCAAACTCCATTGTTGCAAAATAAAAATCGACCGATCAGACCAATCAGGTCACTGAATTTGAACTTTCGTTGGTCAACTGGTGGATGGGCTGAAGATTGCCAAGATGTACAACCCTGTACTTGAGAAACCTGGTGCCAGGACATGGCCTGGGAATGAGGCTACTGTAGTGTAGTGATCACTGTCAATTCAGCAATTGAGCTATAAACAGTTTTCCATAAAAGAAAAGTAGCGAATTCTTGGTGCATACTGACAGAGTGGCAAGCGTAACCTTACCTCCTCTGATCTCATATGTTCTGGCGGCTGTTACTATCTGTATGGGATGTAGGTGTGTAGGTGTGCAAACAAGTGTTGAGAATGACTGTCATCAGCAAAACAAATCAGTGTGCAATTGCCAGCAATGTGTGTGTGTGGTGTGTGTGTGTGTGTATGTGTTTGTGTGTGTGTGTGTGTGTGGTATGTGTGTTGTGTGTGTGTGGTATGTGTGTTGTGTGGTGTGTGTGTTTATGTGTGTATGGGGGGGGGGGGGGGGGGGGGGGGGGGGGGGGGGGGGTTGCCTCGTTCCCAGGCTTCCATGGATTTCTCACATGATGCGTGCCACGACCGTCATAAAGTGTCATCCAGTTTAAGCCCACGTACAGTGCACTACAGTAGCTACGATCGCATACGTACGACAATGTACGAAGGCTATTAACGGCTGGATTTGAAGCTAAACTGCTGAGAGATGGCTATAATACAACGGTCACCTGTTACAGAGAAGCTACAGAGACCAGACAAACTCCAGGTGAGAGGCAGGCCTCTACCAGAAGAGAGCCACACCGAGCTAGAAGTCTTACCATAAAGTAGTGCTGAGCTGCAAGTGTTGTACTTTCAGGAACGATAGCTCACTGCACGGAGTGAACAGTGAACAGTATATCAGCACTTCCAAGTTATAATAGCAAGTTGAATAGGTATCAGCAGAATCCATGACATCAGTGGTGGCACACATCACGTGAGAAATCCATCCAGCTCCCCCCCCCCCCCCCCCCCCCCCAGCTTTTCATACTGCAAGCAACAAAAGCTGGGCATGGAGGCCAGGGAACGAGGCCAGGGAGGGGGAGTTGTAGTAAACAAGCTAATCAGTGGTACCATAACCAGAAGAGAAACATCCTGAGCAATTGCCAGCGATGGATGTTTGTGTTTGTTTGCAAACAAGTGTTGGGAACAACTGAGTTAACAAACTTGCACACAGTTATTAAGTATAGCATGCCTATGTAGCATGCTGATTGGGACATCCTCCCATGAGCATGTGATACCCCCCATGGCCTCTTGTGTTCCAAAACTAGAACCACGTTCCCAGCCCTTCCACCTCTTGCTTCTCTGTCTTTATTCACTGTAGCCGGTCAAAGGCTGCTGTAGCCTCGTTCCCACGCCGCGTGGGAACAAGGCTAAGGCTGCTGTGCAGGTGGGAACCACCTGAGAATTCTAATCCCCATGGCTGTCAACAATCTAATCATATCGCATCAAATGACTTTGGTCCAGCTACTGAACCTTTAGAGACAGACACGCTGGCACCAAGGTAAGGTTGGACTCACCTGAAATGTTCCATCTTCTAAGATATCAGATATTGATCTGATCTCCCGTAGCTCTATAACTCCTGAAGGTGCATGTTTCTGGAGAGAGGAGGGAGGGAAAATGGGAAGTAAGAGCACGAAGAGGGGAAAACTAAAGCCAGTAGGTACTTTCATTCAATTATCCTTTGGTTCTGAAAGCAACTAGGATTACAGCTGGTGCAATACCCAAACACACCACCTGAATGCAAACACTCTTTATCTCTCATACCAACACACTGAAAGCACACTTCAACTACAAACGGAATCCCTGGGAAAATTTACTCCCCTGCTATCACTACTACAGGTGCATTAGTAGGAAGGGAACGCAAACACCAGTGATACAGTAGCAAAGTTTAAGGAAACTGGAGACACAAAACACAATTCAGGATACACTTGTAGTAATATCTGCCAGTTCAAGGAAACCAGAGGACACAAACAACGTGGTCAGTGGCACAGCTCGCCTCTGCAGGACACCTGTCAGTGATATAGCCTCGTTCCCAGGCCGACTTTACGGACGGGGCCTGGGAACAAGGTTATCAGTGATACCCCTGTACGATTGATTATGGGCCCAAACAGAAGCTGTATGTCTCATACAGCTCTGGTAGCAACATTATGTTGTAGTACTTGTAGGGGGTCACCTGAGCTACTGAACTACACACAGATACTGGATTGGACCGTCAACAGTAGAGACTTTGTCTTGAAACCAAAAGGATATTGTAACTGCAGTTGATTGTCGGAACTTCACTGTGAGAATACTACCAGAGCTACAATTATTTCAAGACTGAATTCTCAACTGCAGTACATGACCTTGTCAGTTTCTGATCAAGAATGGCTACTACCCGGTACCAGTTACGTTGTAGTCATTCCAGTGATCATGCCTTCCTAGACTATCTGTCGCACTAACTGTTTGCATTCTCCGCTAACTGATTGTAGCCACCACTCATTACTAGAGTAGCTTCTCTTTGAGGTAGTCCACCAGAGCTTCTTGATGTTCATGTATCACATTATAGCTATTCATGCAGCTTTTGTCCATTTGAGGCATAATCTTCATAGAAATACACAGAGTACTAGACACACATTGTAGCCGTACAGTATGCAACAAAGAGCTGGGAGAGCCTGGGAACACAGCTACCCTTGCTAGGACCTCAGGCCTCAGGCCATAGTATGAATGCACTGGTGTATGTGTATCAATGGGGGCAGCCAAGTGGTCCTCGGGTGCCAATGTTACCATGCTGATCATTTGGAAGTCTGTATTTGACCAACACAGCATGTAGGAGTCAGAGTACGTGTGGAGGACACGGTTCCATCCCAGCCAAATGATGTTCTTGTATGGAAAGCCTAGCAGTATCAACGGCATGCCTGGCAGTGAGCAGTTGCTAAAAGGATTGCACCCACCGGGTTGCATGCACAGCCAACACCCACCCACATGATGTCACACACTGCTATGGTGGACGAAGCAGAGCCAACAGGAATGCTCATAAGTCCACCACCAAGTTGAGTTTCCGCACAATTATGGATGACAGTGGTCAATGCTTCATTGTGGTGTAGTCAGAATCTTCTTCATGTACCTTCCTGCAATGCTCATAGTATGGAGACAAATTATTCTCTACCAGGACTGTACCATTTCTCCCCCTACCAGGAGCTTAATGCAACATAATTTATTAGAGATGTCAACATCATGGAAACCAAGTGGTTTAGCTTGGATGCTGCCTCAATTGTCCACACGTAAACTTACGCTGCCTTTGAAGTAGGCCAGCTGTTTCCCATTGAGGATGAAAAGCCTCTGCCGCCATTCTGTGTTGATCCGGCCTTTCTTGTAAAGCAGGCCCTCTTTCATCGTTTGCAGAGACATCACTACCGTGCGAGATCTGTACCGAAACATAGCACTCATATAATTGCACACAGTAGCACACTACCATATGCAGTCTTCCAGGTCAGGGGTAGGGAGCAGTCACTTGGTACTTGAGGAGCTTGTGTTCAAATACTGTTATCTGCACCAGCTTCTCTGCGTTTCCGAGCTCATAACTCCAACAAGCAGCAGGACAGTCAGATTCAATAGCACAGTATCGGACTAAAACGCTACTAGCAGCCTAAGCTGAGCACCAACAAGACCACCGGATAAGGGAGAGTACTGAAGTACGAATTAGGAATTATTTATCAACGAACAGATCAAGGTAATAGCTGCATGCTTGCTTAGTACCGCTATGGTCGTGGAGGTGTCTCTCTTCCTGCCCTCGCTGTTGTTCCAGACCAGGAAGTTGCGTGGTCAACCACCGCTGTACACTGTACAGCACGATCGTACGAATGGGGTAAAATTGAGGAAACAAAGTCACGAACATGTCACATGACCGTCACAAGATTCTGTATCTTAGCAACATACACTGTGCAAGGATAGCCACACCATAATGGTTCGAGTCTTTGTAAACCATGTCGACTCCTATGCAGGAAAAGCCCTGAGCAAGGTTAGATGGATAGATAAGATGTTCCATCAGCTTAGGAGCAAACTGTCTTAGTAGAAAGTGTAGGCCTGTTGAAAATTGTACTCCCTTGCCCTCAGGCCTTCACCGTACATAATTTGTATTTTGTTCCAAGATGCAGGGAGCGTCTTCAAATTAAGTGGCACTTTTCTATTTATACAAGCAGTAACTTGTACGTTAGCTGAATGCATAGAATTCTTGCACATACATACATACAATACAACACACACATATTTATGCATGTACACAATGTGTGCATGTGCACACATACGTATACAACATGCACACACATGCACGCACACAATTTGTAGGCTTTCAGCCAGTCAGTGGTGGGAGCCTCACAGCAAGACACCCAGGTGGACGAGGATATCGACTCACAGCCACCAGCAGCCCAGCAGAGTGGCGGGGCAGCCAACAAGTATGAAATTGTGGGGACACTGCGAGATCCTCAGGCTCAGAAGCCCGAGTGGGTGACCGAAATTGTGAAGGTATGATCATCACAGTTCAAAGTGCAAACACTGGAAGCTATAGGAATGTGGCAAGAGCACATGATGACATCATCGTCATAATGGCCACCGCAATGACAATGATGTCATCATGCACTCTTAGGATGCTGTGGTAGTTGTGGCATAATATCTTATGTCGCAACATAAATTGTTACTTTGTGGGGTAAAACAACATACTGTTTCCAATACAGCTGTTAACCATTTTACTAGTACTGATGTATACCTAAACATGTACTCTCATGTTACCAGTCAAAAATAGCGTATACTTGGAATATCACTTTAGGGGTACCATCGCTGCTTATA
Organism: Axinella damicornis; assembly: GCA_963931865.1. NCBI lineage: Eukaryota > Metazoa > Porifera > Demospongiae > Axinellida > Axinellidae > Axinella > Axinella damicornis. The sequence goes on along the minus strand of OZ007510.1, from coordinate 1,046,192 downwards.
GAGGTATGTCACAAGTTCATAGTGTATTGTACTGGTGTTCCCTTCTCTCCGCAGCCCTCAGCCCAGGACATGCTGCTGACAGCCCTACTCACCTGTGATATCATAGTCTATGATATCATTGAGGAGCAGACACAGGTGGAGGAAGCCACCTGGGCCTTGCAGGGTGAGGGAGGGAGAGAAGGAGAGATAGAGAGAGGAAGAGAGAGAGAGGGAGAGAGTCTTTGGTGAATGCATTGTTTAGATGCAATAAAACTCTAAGCGGTGATGAAGGAAGTACCTAATATTCCTATCCAAATTTTGCCTCTGTTCTGTTCAATCAGTGGTTAGATGAGTCTCGGTCCCAGACCCAAACCAACCCCAGCGCAGATCACTTTGTTATACTGATATACGCGCTGGATGAAGGTCTGGGGAAGAGACTATGGTTGGGTAAGAGTTACCATTTCCTGGGGACCGTCTCCCAGTTGGCAGAAGTGAAACCTTTGGTTGTGTATCCTCCCTCCACTGCAGCCGTCCACAACCAACTCTCCTCGTTTGCATCCCAGAAGGTGTTTGTCTGTCTCTCCACTGTCCTCACATGGGCACGCAGCAAGCCCCTTGATCCCGTACGTCACCTTGTGGTCATGGGATTGTTTCCTCTCTCTTTCAATCACGTGTAGTACCCATGCGTGACAGATTTTCCTACTTGAAAGTATAACTTTGTATGGAAAGCATACATGAAGTTGAAACATAGGGCTCAGGTACTAGATGAAGACAATCCAACAAGTTTGACTTATAATGACCTCTGCATGGTGTTAGGAGAAGCATTTAAGTTAGGCACCACAAAACATGGGACTGCTGCACGTAGTTTCATCCGTGTACACCTGTTGCACATAGTTTTCTCTTGCATGATGATGCGTACACTCACACAGTGACTGTGCATTTTGTTTGTTACCCAGGAGGAGCCGGATGTCCCCTTCACGGAGGAGGACTACCGGAGGCGGAGGACCCACCCCAACTTCAGTGAGCACATCAAGCTGGAGAAGCTGGTCACCAAGCTGGGGAAGACTGTGAGTGGCCTCCGCATGCAGTACCTGGGTGCAGAGTCCAGTGGATGTTCTGATCAGCCAGCTCTACTGATCAGTTATGCTAAACTTGTGAGACGTACCTTGCAATGCTGTGCTTTGTTTCAGGACAAGTCCAAGTTGATGACCTATGTTGTGGCTTCTGGGCTTACGTACGGGGCTGGGGAGAACATATTCCACTTCTGGTTCAAGGTACTGTACCTGCTTGTATTGCCAAGTAGTTTACCCCTCTCACTTCTCTCCCCCCCCCCCCCCCCCCCTCTCCTCCCCCTCCCCTCTCCTCCCTCCCCCTCCCCCTCGCCCAGTCTGCCTGGCATGGTGACACTCCATCACTGCAAGTATTTGGTGATGGTCAGAATATGATCCCCACCATACACATCCTTGACCTAGCAAGGTACTAGCCTCATTCCCGGGCCCCACCCACTGTTGGGGGTGTGGCCTATGAACAAGGCCCAATATGCACTGCGTACTGCTGTTGCAATAGCAACCTAAATACCCATGTGCTGAGTATGTGCAATCAGAGACACTTGTTGATCTGCTGTCCCCTGGCTCGATCAGTGTGGTGGTGAACATAGCTGACGGGAGGCCCAAGGCTCGGTACATCCTGGCCGTGGATGACTCTAAGAACATGCTAGAGGAGATTGTGAAGGTCATCAGCGAGAACCTTGGGACCAGGAAGATACAACACGTATCCAAAGAGGATGCCCTGCTAAACAAGGACCTCAGTGTAAGGGGTGCCATACTGACCCATCATAGCATGACACAGTAACCCCGTTCTCCATCTCTAAACTTGACCCCCCCCCCCCCGTCTCTCTAGCAATGCCACTACGACCACCTCCTGGTGAACCTCCAGATGGAGGCCACGTGTGCCAAGGACTCCATGCACATCAATTGGCGGACAGAGGTACACTGCAGGAGCTAGTGTCTAGTGTAGTTACCAGCTGTTTTGTAGTGTAACTCATGAACAGCAAACAGCAATCAGATAACTTTCAACATACCATGGTTCTTAAGATCAGGCAATGATTTCAGATGTGCACGAGTATTTGTAAATGTGTGTTGAGCCACGATGTGTACACTGTAGAAAGCAGTCACTGGGGTATCTTTGTCCCACAGACGGGGCTGGTGGAGAGCATCACTGCCATTGTTAAGGAGTACAAGGAGGAGAGAGGCCTACTGGTGAGTGCATGCAGCTGTGTGCAATGCTGTAGCCTCCATATACTCTAGAGTATGCATCAATCACCCACCCCCCTCTTCACGTGGAAGTTTCCCTGCCCATGGTCGCTTAATACGCTCTGTGCAGTTTATGACTAGAGTGGTTTTGTCTCCTCTCAATTGATATGTACTCTGTGGACCTAGGTGCATCCATTGATCTCCTCAGCTGTGGACCAAGGTGCATCCATTGATCTCCTCAGCTGTGATGATTGACTCCTAGCTCATTGAGCTGCCCATACAGCGAGCTAGCCTCGTTCCCAGGCACTTGGTTACCGAGTGCCTGGGAACGAGGCTAACAAAGAGCCACCTTCGGCAGCTCAACATACCCTTGCTCCCGTGCAAGTGGTTATCACTGTTTTCTTTCTCCGGTTGCAGCCAATCCGTGGGTGTGTGTTGGGACCGCCTGCAGTCGGGAAGACCCACGTGGTGTCCCAGCTGTGCAGGCACTACAAACTGCACCATATTACGACAGCAGGGGTCATTAAGGATGCCATCGAGCGCCTGGTGGGTGTGGACACACTTGCAGAGTCTCCAATTACGCACCACACTAAAGTGTTCTCTCGTGGCATTTTGATTTGGCACTCAAATTCTGAATGAATGGTATCAATTTCCACTGGCTCATGTGGAACATTTTGGCATCAGCGTCTCTGCTGATTGTTGTCCACTCGAAGAGTGTTGTTGTTGTCAGCCAATAAACATCCAGGAAATATCAACATCCGAATACTTGCACTTAGATTTCTCCTCCCCCCCCCCCCCCCCCCCCCCCCCATGCACACACACACACACACACACACACACACACAACACACTCCTCTCTCTCAGGAGCACACTGCATCCCGTGCTGATGTGGACGATGAAGAGGAGGAGGACGACTCTGGTGCCCAGCAGGCACATGAGTTCCTGGACCTCCTCAAGGAGGATAGAGCGGAGAACAATGGTGGGTGTATGATGTAACCATCAGAGGAAGTGCAAGCTGTCTCATCTGCTGCTGCTGCATGCAGAGTTGAAGAATGGTTGACTTTGTCCAACTCTCTCTGCTTGCTCTCCAACGTATCATACACACTCAGGTCGCTATAGTGACCAGTACATTCTGGAGTTCTATAAGCAGAAGCTGAAGTCAATGCCCTGCCAGAACCAGGGCTTCATCTTGGATGGCTTCCCAAAGACCTACGAGCAGGCCAAACAGCTCTTCGCACGTGAGTCAGCAAAGCACCCTCCAGTCCTACAGCTGTATGCTGTGAAATCACACCCTCCTCCCCACACATCCACAATTAACACACACCATGTGTACACACACACATGCACACACCCAATGCACACATGTGCACACACACACACACACACACACACACACACACACACACACACACACACACACACACACACACACACCACACACCACGTGCAGCCGAAGAGGAGGAAGAGGACGAGGGGCAGGACTCGGACCAGTCTGCTCTATATAACAAATTGTTCATGCCAGGTAAGAGCTGGCTTGGAGTACTTCACTGCTACGGTGTACCAAGCTGCAACTCACCACGCACGTACAGTTCCTCACTGTGTGCAAGTACACATGAACACCAAGCACTGACTGTATGCTCACTGTACAGAGGTTGTGGTCTCACTGGACGCCTCAGATGACTTCCTCAAGACGAGGGTGATGAACCTCCCAGAGAAGGTGGTGGCAGGGACACACAACACTGAGGAAGGTACACCCACACACACACACACACACACACACACACACACACACACACACACACACACACCACACACACACACACACACACACACACACACACACACACACACACACACACACACACACACACACACACACACACACACACCACACACACACACACACACACACACACACACACACACACACACACACACACACACACACACACACACACACACACACACACACACACCACACACATCTGGGGGAAATTTCGAAATTTCATTCTCTCCAATCAGGCTTGCTACGACGTCTGAGCTGGTTCCGCTCCCAGAATGAAGATGACATCACTGTTCTCAACTACTTTGACGAGCTGGAAATACACCCTGAGCACATTGGTGTGTACACTTGTCATACGTAGCTCATTGTGTATGTATGATAGTACACTATGTGTGTAACTTGGGTTTAGGCTGTACTGTACCGTAATGGAGTGAGTCCCCTACAAGTTGTCATCTTGTGTGTGTGCAGCTGTTGAGCGAGACCAGAGTGCCGACATGGAGAACACTGTGGAACAGGTCAGGAAGATCATCGGAGAGCCACGCAACTATGGTGAGCACATAATACTTCATGAGGAAATTGTGCATGTTACAATTAATATTCTGTTGTTTAATTAGGCCCAACACCAGAAGAAAGAGCCGAGATGGAACGGAAGGCTAATGAAGACAGGGTGAGTATTTCTAGCTGGGATGACTGGCAGTATCAGCCATCTGACCCCAAACTCTGTTCGGTTGTGAAGTATTGATGGTCACACGTGCTGCCACATGCAGTTGAGGAGGGAGACCAGGGAGAGAGAGGAGGAGGAGAGACACATGGCCGCAGAGAGAGCCCTCAGAGCAAAGAGGGAGGCCGAATGGGTGAGCCTGAGAGACAGTAGTACCCACGATAGCTAGCAAAATATATAGCTCAAACATTTGGCGTGATCCCCCTACCATTTGACCTACTCTGTGTCCATTATTAGCGTTGTATCTAGGTATGTGAATGAGATACGAAGCTGGGGATTGTGCCATTGTGACCAGCATTAAAAGAGCTTTCAATCGATCTCCTAAAACAGGTTTTTGATGTTGGTCACACTTTTGTCAAAAATCGCACTCGACCAAAGGCTATAATCCATGGTTTTTCATGATTTTTGGTCAAAATTCAACCTACAGCAAAAAGGACATCATTTTAATGCTCCATTCATGCTGATCGCAATGGTGCAAATCCCAGCTTCCTATTTCATTCCTAACCCAAGATACATAGCACAGTACATAGGACTAAGTTAGTGTACTGCAGGTAGCTTCGCAGTGTGTACCGAAATGGGAAAAGGAGCTAGTGCAGAGTAGAAGGGCCATCTCCTTGACCTCCCCCCCCCCCCCCCCCCCCCAGGATGCCCAGCTAGCTCAGGTGAGGCGGGAGGAGCAAGAGATGCTGGAGACACAGTCAATCCCTCTCCGCAACTACCTCATGCGCCACGTGATGCCCACCCTCACACAGGGGCTCATTGAGGTCTGCAAGGTGAAGCCAGATGATGCTGTCGACTACCTGGTGAGGATGGGGACACACACACACACACACACACACACACACAATGGTAGTATGTGAACAGCTAGACATGCCATGCATACGTCATGAAGTGTGTAAAATAAATGCAAGCAACTACCTGTTACAAGTGCATACCCATGTCGTACTTTCATTTTCATTGCCTTCAGGCTGAATACCTCTTCAAACACAACCCTCAAATTGACTAGAAGATGCACAGCACAATACAAGTATCATTATTGTACACTGAGATTATGCCTGCACATGTATTCCAACTCACAATAAAATACCTACAGAAATGAAATCACTGTCATTCCTTGTGTTAACAAGCTATGGTTGAATGGTGTACAGCCCCTCCCTCCTGGCATCCTCCTCCCACTCCTTTAGCCACTCCAGCTTCTCTTTCTCGTTGGCATACTTGGCAAACAGGATAAACTCCTCCTTGAATTCTTCCAGGGGTAAGTTGAGTTGGTCCAGCCAGTACAGGTACCGGATCTCATAGAAATGGCTGGGCCATCGCCGCGTACCCTTTGGCTCTACCATCACACTGGGGAATTGCAGCTTCGTGTGGAGTCCTTCAAAGAGGGTCAAATTAACCAGAGAGCAACCTCCCAGCACTCCTGCTAGCAGCTTGTCAGCTGGGTCAAGAGAAGCAGCACGACATCAGCATTATTACAGCACCATGCTACCGCCAATGTAGAGTTCAAAGGTTACACCAATATCTCTCTGTTTTTGGTCCCTAAAGCCACTCCACTCTGATGGATTCATCTTCTTGGGGTATTTTACTGATACCTCTATTATCGACTTGCAGGACAGCAAGCGGGCTGACTTGTGAGACTATTTTTACTTACATACGTGGTACAGGCATGATGAACATTACATCATTAGTCCACGTGCCTACTGCTGCATACAGGATCATCAAACCTCTGAAATCAACTGTGATACAAGGTGGGTAAAATATTATTCTGGTGGGTTTGACTAATTAGGCTCCTCGTCCTCTCTCCTGTGCTCCTTGCTGGCAAGCACCACTGGTAGGCCTTGACAAATTATGCTAACATAATTTTAAGACTCAAGAGCATAAGAGAATTATGCTGGAATAATAGGCATAAATATTCAGACCTGTGAGAATAATAGGCTAATTGATGCTGTACTAAACTCTTTGCTCTAGCTTACTGTTCACATTGACAATCATAGATTCACAGGTGCTAGGCATGCAGGCTTCTCTCGTGAAGCCACACCCTCACACTAAATGTGAGCATGTTAGAGGATTATGTTTCTGTATCTGTTATGCTGCAGTACAATGAACGCTGAGTGGATAGCATGAAGAATAATGTTGAGAATAATAGGACAAGTTTAAAGCATAAATACTGAGAATAGGGGATAGAGGGGGAAGAAAAAGCATAATTTGTCAAGGCCTAATCACTGGTACCGAAGCATCTGGAGCTGCTCAAGGAAGGAGTATCATCCGCACTGTTCGTTTTCGGTTTCTCCCATTCATCAACTTCTTCTAACTTCTGTTGCAAACTTTCTGCCTGTGAACCTTTGCTCATGTCTTCTTCAGAAGCCTCTCCACCTTGGTCTTCACACTCAGAATCACTTTGTGATTTAGCTTCTGAGTCAGATCCACTAGTACTCTGGGAACTACACTCTTTCCCCTTCATCATCTGAGTCCACATAGGGATGCCAGGCCCAATAGACAACCCCCTCTTCACGCACAATTTCTGCCTTAGTTGAGAGGCCAGTCAGCCAGTTGCACGTTTGCAGACAGAAGCTGTAAAAGCGTCTACTTTTCACCTTCATCACTAGTGCTGGAGTCTCATAGGACACACTATTCACACAAACATCCTCAAAGATTGAAATAGCTGCCAGCGTGCATCCACCTTTCACAGCCGCGTCTATCTTGTCACCTGAGGAGTAGTTGACAGACAAACAGCACGATCGAAGCGAGGGGTACATAGTACGTTCGGCCATTGTCATGGTCACAGGTAGTTCACATGTTTATCAACTAATTAACTAAACCGCCAGCTAACCTACCAGTACTAAGAATTCTTGCTAGAATTTTTAATGATGGTTTCCAGTGGGTTTCTGTTTCAGTATAGTTATGGTTCGCTCTTCGATTCCACAGTTTTGATGTGCAATCCAACGGAAGTCCATCTACCTTTTAGTGCTGGTTGTTCAGCTAACTCAACCATTATTAGAACTCACCTGGCTCGAGAACTCTGTAGCTCTTGTCCTTCTTCAAAAGCTCCTTCCGCAACTGGTCCACATTTGTAGCTTCCCCACCTGTGACACGTTAATGGCCAGTACAGTGATATCAGTAGTGGAGGTGGGTCTTGCCTAGAGCACGTAAGTAGACCGCTGGGGGGTGTGGTCTACTCATGCACTCTTGGTCTTGCAGACAGCAACAGTGAACATATGAACCAATCCCACATGACCATAATACGAGTCAGTGCTGGCTGCATTCCAAACCCCTTCTGTGTGACCACAATACCACAGGTGCTGACCTCATTCCAAGATCTATCTTTCCCATGCTAATTCAAAGAATGGAGGGCTAGTACAATAGTCAGTGGGGAGCCAGCGAAGCATCAATCAGTTCTCATTCTTCAGTACTGCATACACATGTAGCACATACACATACCTGTCACAACAATGTGTTCTATGAGTGTTGATTCCATCTCAGCATCTTTACTGGCCTTTGAGACAACCCTGTGCACCATGTCTGCCAGTTTACTGGGTGTGGCTTCATCCGGGTCACATGAGACGGTTTTGGGGCACTCCTCCCCTCTCCACATAGCTGCACATGTCACAATCCCATACCCCACATCCAGGACCACCCCGGATGTCAGATCCATACTGGACAGAAAGGCATGTAGATTGAAGTGAAGGGTAATACTACTAACATGATAGAACCATTCCTATGGTGTACAACTCACCCACAGAGAATGGCCACAGTTGTGCTAAGGAAGCTGACCGATGGCTGCATGAACTGCCGTAGGAAGGAATACGCCACCTTCCCTCTAATCTCATTGTTCCACAGCCCTCCTGGAGGTTCCAGAATGACCACTGGGGAATACTTGGGACGAACACGGCAGTCATAGTAGAATCCAGTAATGATCTCTGGCAGCATTTGTATGGCCTCCCCAGCTGGCACGCCCTTCTCAATCACATTCACAATGTACTCGGGGAACTTCTCCCTTGCCTCCTTGCCACAGAAGTAACGTTCATACTCTCCGCGACGCATGTGGAGGTCAAATACACCAGGAGCCTGTACATGTGAGAGAGATGACCAAAGCAGGATATAATGTCTGTATCTTTCTACTAGTTCCGATCATCACAGTATTGGATGAGGAGGAACCAAACAATGCATGCTCTTAGGATGGAGAGGGACATACGTACACCGTTGCCTCACCATGGCGACCACTGATTCCGTGCAGCTGGTCTTGATGGTGCAGTTGTTGCGGTGGATGGCAGCACACTTGCAGGAGAAGCTGCCAAGGTCGAGCACCACCACCTTCTTTGGCTGGGCCAAGGCCACACGCTGCTTGTACAGGCCATACCAGTCCTTGATGAATGGCCCTGGCTCTTGCTGTGGGCGTGTGTTTGGGGGGGGGGGGGGGTTAGAATCTCATACAGTGCTCCCAGCAAAGAGAGTACATTTTGGTTTCTTTGAGAAAATTGTGTATAACTTCAAACAGACATCATCTATGTTCAAAATAAGTTGATAGAAATGTACCATAACCATTTTGTTACCAATCAAAAAATAATAATAAAGTCACATGACATTCCAACAGAGCTATAGTTCCACATGTCAACTGAGTACGCAAAATACTTTAGGGTCGGCATTTCCCTAAACCTAGGAGTTAAGATCTGAAACTTGATGCACGTGTAGTGACCCAAGTGGAGCAGGTTTTAAGCCCATCTTAAATCCTTAATTCTGTTGTCCTGAGAGAGCAGAGATGTTAGAGCAGTTCCGGAGGGGCCTATACTTTAGGGTCAGCATTCACACAAACCTGGTAGTTAAGAGCTGATTTTTTTCTGAGAGGTCATGCTTATGTTATAGTATGTCTGGCCCAAGTTTAAAATCCTAACCCCTTACAGATTCTGAGATGTTGCCCCTTTTGTTCAATTTTTGTAAATTTCATCAAAAATCTGACCTTTGACCCCTGGTAGTTAAGAGCTTCAATAGCCTAGTTTTTCTATTGAATTTATATGGATTTTTTTTTTTTGGAAATCCAGTCCCAAGGGGTTCTCAGGTGGTTTTATGGTGATTTGAGTGTGAAAAACTGGTTGTAACTTCCAAAATCAAAATTTCCGAAAATGTACTCTCTTTGCTGGGAGCACAGAGAGTACAAGCAGCTGCATTTCTTACCTTCAGTGTCTTCTTGGTGTGGTCAAGCTGTGCTTCCAGCTTGATGCCAATGGGCCACCGTCTGCGATAGAGGTTGTACCACAGCTGACCATCCATGGCCATGTCGTACCAGGCCTAGTGGAATGAAGTGTGTGTGTGTGTGTGTGTGTGTGTGTGTGTGTGTGTGCATGTGTGTGGTGTGTGGTGTGTGTGTGTGGGTGTGTATGTGCGTGTGTGTGTGTGTGTGGTGTGTGTGTGTGGGTGTGTATGTGTGTGTGTGTGTGCATGTGTGTGTGTGGTGTGTGTGCGCGTGCATGTGTGTGTGTGAGTTGTTCTTGAAACCCTATGGGTATGTGTTAGTGATCCCTACCTTACACACAGTCATAATGGTACAGACGTCTTTTGCTGTGAGGTATCCAAATATCTTCACATGAACTTCATAGGGTAACAGTTGTTCGAATATCTCAATGGAATCCCGGCTGACCGACCTCTGCACTTGTTGCTGGAACTTTATGGCTTCCAAGTAGGTGTCAGTGAACCCCTTAATGTCTCCGGCTGGATGAGAGAGATGACCAATAAATTTTGTTGACAATCAGTCGTCCTGGTCTCAAGAACGTCATTCATTCACTATACCTCGCTCCAACTGCCAGGACTTGCGGTAGAGTGCAAGGGTCTTGATGTAGTTCTCGTCAGACTGATAGGCCATGGGATCCGGAATCATTTCCCGGTCCACCCGCCGATACATGATCTCTGTCCGGATGATGTACTTTGTTCCCATGGTAACTGGCCGACCCTCGTGGAGGGTGTCGTGGTTGAAGATGAGTGCTGTTCCTGTCTTGGGAAGTACTGAACATACAACTTCACCTGCAGTGAGGAAGTTTGGTTTACTCTTGAGTTTGGGGTAAATACATACAATTCACTACGGGCAACAAGAAAGTATATGATCAGTATGGCAACACCGCTCCACTGCCCCTCACCAACTCCGTCCTCACTGATGAAGTTGGTGGCTCCTCCTTCAAAGTCTGCATTGAGGTATACTACCACTGTGAAGACTGAGCTCTCGTCCTCGTGGGGTACCCAGGGACCATCAATGTGGGGGGAAAAGTGACCACCCGACCTGCCAGAGGGGGACAGTGACAAAAAAATAGAGCATCTACTTGCACTTGCAATTGTTGCTCACAGTTACCTCCGAGGAGGCCAAAGGGCGGAGAAACAACCGTTTCCCACTGTAGTCCTTTCATGCAGTAGCTATCCGATCTAACACAAGCTGTCAGGCCTTCCCACCATCCAGTGGTTTGCAGCGATGGCTGGGAACCAGCCTATGCCCCCAGCCCCACCTCCCTCTCACTCACTTGTAAACTTGCCCCACCTCTCTCTCACTCACTTGTATTTCCCAAACTTGCAACATTCATTGAGTCGAAAAGGTTTCCATGTGCCTTCGTTTCCAAAACCTATGGGTCGAACGCGAATGACCTCTTTACGAGTCAGAAATGGCTCGATTCGCTTCCAGAGGCAATCGACCAGTTGCTCGCAGAGCGACAACACGCGGTCATTAGAGCGGTACTCTGCTGGGAAGAGCCCCGAAAGGTCGGAATAACCGATACTCTCAGTTTCTTGGATATAGTGGGAGCATTCCTCTGCTGTTAGCAGGTTATGGAGGAGGAAACAGCGCGATCCAGGCACGTTCAGCTCCTGCCTGGCAATGTTGTCAGGGATCTCGCGAGCTAGGATTGATTGGCAGTCGCCAACCTTCTTGAAGTTCTTCTGCGCAGTGGTCAGCATCGGCCGTACGATTATCTCCGGCTGGTCATCGCTGCCCAGAGAAACGATGGGCTTGGGAAGTACTGGGGTCGTCATTGTCGATTGTCCTGGCCTCTTGAAACACCGCCCATGTCCTTGTCTGAAGACGGAGGCCTCGAGGGGGTGGGTGTGGATACCCTGATGATTGAACAACTTGGCAATATATAAGGTATAGTCCCGAGACTTGGTATAATCCGGTTCCAGACCCCTACTCCTCTAGATCTGGGAAGACCATATAGAGAGAGAGGGGGTAACATGAGCTTCATGCATACAGCTAGTCTCGTTCCCTGTGAGACTCCACTCCGGGGTCTGGGAATGAGACTAGCATATGGAGCTAAAATGACATGGATGTGGATATATATTTGTCCGGCGGGAAGTACATACTTTAGGTAAAGGCACACCGGAAACGTGTGCATCTAGAACCGGTCCTGGCACTAATATAACTTCCTGCTGGACCAATAACCACTTTGTCATAAAAACTTACCAATACAGTCCAGAGAACCATATAGTGTGGTCAACAAGGTCAAATTTCAATCTGCCTAAACAATATGTAATTGTAGTTTTCACCTGTAGCAGTGGCTTCTACTATGATGTAATCGTGAACTTTGATATGAACTTATGTAGTGAACATTAACTTTACTAGCTACTACATGTACATGGGTACTATGTTCAGGGGTTATGTGATCATGTGACCTTTCTCTGAGATCCTAATCTTAATCTAAATCTCTTCCCTGTTCTCAACCTTTGTAATAAGCACATTTCTACCACAGTTGCGTGGGCGATCCTTTGATGTACCGCACAGGATAAATTGGTTATCCCCGCTATGACATAATCGAACCACGCTGTGCTGAGAATCAGAGAGTTGTAGCTGTCAAGCAGTCGGATCCAGCTACTAACTTGACTTGGAGGTTATGTCTGTGGTAGAAGCCGGATCTACTATGTCGACTCGGAGGTTATGCAGTTTATCCTCCTTGGGAAAGTTTAGCCTTGGCTTCGCCTCGGCCAAACTTTCCCGCGGAGGATAAATCGCATAACCTCCGCGTCAACGTAGTAGATCCTATACTTTACCAGTAATTGTAATCATTACTGTTTAAGATTGTAATGGGTAGTAATTGGGGTTCACTCAGCCATGTAAGTTTGAAGTCAATTACTCATTAATACTGGAGGAGTTCTTCATGTTCTCCTTATCTTTACGGCTGCTTTGTAGTTGGGAGTTCCTAATTGGGCTGGCTACCTAAATTTACTGCATCGGAAAAACTGTAATCATTATGTGATTAGTTATTCAATTAGAGCTTACAATGATGGAAATACTGCAGTACGTACTGAAGCACCTAAGCAAGGGGTATCTTCTATTTCTCCTGTTCATTAACTTCAGGCAAACTTCCTGCCTGTGAATCCAAATCTCCTTTGCTCATGTCTTCTTCAGAAGCCTCTCCACCTTGGTCTTCACACTCAGAGTCACTTTGTGATTTAGCTTCGGAGTCGGATCCACTAGTACTTTGGGAACCACTCTCTCTTTCCCCTTCATCATCTGAGTCCACATAGGGATCCAGGCCATACTCATACTTGCACCCAATTTCTTGCTCAATTTCCACCTTAGTTGAGAGGCCAGTCAGCCAGTACTGTGGTCTCACACAGAAGTTATAAAACGGGTGACCTCGCCCCCTCTTTTCATAGAAGTCACTGGACTTACTGTCTGCACAGAAGGCCTCAAAGATTGAAATAGCTGCAAATGTGCATCCGCCTTTCACAGCCGCGAATATCTTGTCACCTGAGGAGCAGTTGACATTATCATGAGAACAAAAACAACAAAAAAGTGACATAATTCAAGTTTAGCTGTAGTTCCCATAATTGTGTTAGCTAAAACCGTTCTTACCGAAAATATAATAGTGATGCTTCACTTTGCAAAAATCCTCACGCTAGTGCAGTTGTGGAATTCAGTGGGAGCTGATACTCGAGCAAACTTCACTATAGCCCTCCACACAAACAGGTTTTGCAAAAAACTTTTTTGAGTTTCTGTTCAATCTTATAGATGCCACAGTTTTGATTTCAAGCTAGGCTAACCAAACAGGCACAAGGTGGATGGATTTCCGTTGCTCTCACCTGGCTCGAGAACTCTGTAGCCCTTGTCCTTCTTCAGAAGTTCCTTCCGCAACTGGTCCACATTTTTAGCCTCCCCACCTGTGACACGGCAATGGGCAGTACTGGTCACAGGCAGTGAAAGCAAAATCTAATACTACAGTCACGAGTCAGGGCTGGCCTCATTCCAACTGGTATTATAAACTGGGCTCACCAGCCCTTAACCTCTAGCTTCATTCCCAGGCCTCCATCCTCATCTTTTCAAGTGACAAAAACTGGGCCTAGCAACGCAGCAAGGTTGGCACTACAAAGTTAAGGAGTGTAGAATACACATACAGTGGTCCCAATTGCAATAATCCTGTGAAAGTACTGGCCCTATTATAAGTGACCACTGTAAACCGTTTCCAGTGTACACAGCATACTTATGTGTATGGTAGATTATACCTGTCACAACAGTGTGTTCTGTGAGTGTTGATTCCATCTCAGCATCTTTACTGGCCTTTGAGACAACCCTGTGCACCATGTCTGCCAGTTTAATGGGTGTGGCTTCATCCGGGTCACATGAGACGGTTTTGGGGCACTCCTCCCCTTTCCACATAGCTGCACATGTCACAATCCCATACCCCACGTCCAGGACCACCCCAGACGTCAGATCCATACTGGACAGAATGGCATGTAGATTGAAGTGAAGAGTTGTACTGACATGATAGAGTTGTGTCACTATTCCTATGGTGTACAACTCACCCACAGAGAATGGCCACAGTTGTGCTAAGGAAGCTGACCGATGGCTGCATGAACTGCCGTAGGAAGGAATACGCCACCTTCCCTCTAATCTCATTGTTCCACAGCCCTCCTGGAGGTTCCAGAATGACCACTGGGGAATACTTGGGACGAACACGGCAGTCGTAGTAGAATCCAGTAATGATCTCTGGTAGCATTTGTATGGCCTCCCCAGCTGGCACGCCCTTCTCAATCACATTCACAATGTACTCAGGGAACTTCTCCTTTGCCTCTTTGCCACAGAAGTAACGTTCGTACTCTCCACGACGCATGTGGAGGTCAAATACACCAGGAGCCTGTACATGTGAGAGAGATGACCAAAGCAGGATATAATGTGGAATGAATTTGCAAACGAAACTCGAGAGAATACAAAACTATGCGATGAGAATGATAACCTCTGCTAAACCTAGAACGCCGAGTGTTCAACTCAGAGCACAGCTGTTATGGATGCCCCTTCAGGATAGGAGGAAACTACAGATTGTCACCAAAGTCCACAGTTGTCTACACGGTGAAGCTCCGCAGTATCTGAGCTCCAAATTCCAAAGAAACCGAAATGCAGAATTTAGGGAAACCAGGGGTGCTGACAACTTGCAATTACAATGCCCCCATACGAGCTTCTACAGAAACTCGTTTGAGTTTAGAGGTGCGTACCTTTGGAACAAACTTCCCAATGCCCTTAAGAAGATTCGATCTAAGGGAGCTTTCAGACATGCTGTCCGGGAACATCTATTTTGTAATGCCCAAACTGTTTGAATTGTTTTTATGCCCTTTTGTTTTTTGTAACCCTTTATCCTTCACTGTATTTTTGTTTTTTGTAACCCTTTATCCTTTACTGTATTGTTTTTAATCTAGTTTGTAATGTATGAAGTATATGCCCTCCTTTAGGTATAGTTATTGGCTCTGTTACCTTTTCATGTTTTTGTCTTAGGATAGCCTTACCTGGTATACTGTATAGTGTTTCTGTATTGTACGTATCCAGGACCCTCAGGAAGACCGGCATACTTGCCGATGAGGCATTTCCTGTTGCAAATTAAAATTTTATCTATCTATCTATCTATCTAATGTCTGTATCTTTCTACTAGTTCCGATCATCACAGTATTGCATGAGGAGGAACCAAACAATGCATGCGCTTAGGATGGAGAGGGACATACGTACACCGTTGACTCACCTTGGCGACCACTGATTCCGTGCAGCTGGTCTTGATGGTGCAGTTGTTGCGGTGGATGGCAGCACACTTGCAGGAGAAGCTGCCAAGGTCAAGCACCACCACCTTCTTTGGCTGGGCCAAGGCCACACGCTGCTTGTACAGGCCATACCAGTCCTTGATGAATGGCCCTGGCTCTTGCTGTGTGCGTGTGTGTTTGGGTGGGGTGTTAGAATCTCATACCTTCAAGGAGCTGCATTTCTTACTTTCAGTGTCTTCTTGGTGTGGTCAAGCTGTGCTTCCAGCTTGATGCCAATGGGCCATCGTCTGCGATAGAGGTCGTACCACAGCTGACCATCCATGGCCATGTCGTACCAGGCCTAGTGGAATGGTGTATGTGTGTGTGTGTGTGTGTGTGTGTGTGTGTGTGTGTGTGCGTGTGCGTGCATGTGTGTGTGTGTGGGTGTGTATGTGCGTGTGTGTGTGTGTGTGAGTTGTTCTTAAAACCCTATGGGTATGTGTTAGTGATCCCTACCTTACACACAGTCATAATGGTACAGACGTCTTTTGCTGTGAGGTATCCAAATATCTTCATATGAACTTCATAGGGTAACAGTTGTTCGAATATCTCAATGGAATCCCGGCTGACCGACCTCTGCACTTGTTGCTGGAACTTTATGGCTTCCAAGTAGGTGTCAGTGAACCCCTTAATGTCTCCGGCTGGATGAGAGAGATGACCAATAAGTTGTGTTCACAACAGTCGTCCTGGTCTCAAGAACGTCATTCATTCACCATACCTCGCTCTAACTGCCAGGACTTGCGGTAGAGTGCAAGGGTCTTGATGTAGTTCTCGTCAGACTGATAGGCCATGGGATCCAGAATCATTTCCCGGTCCACCCGCCGATACATGATCTCTGTCCGGATGATGTACTTTGTTCCCATGGTAACTGGCCGACCCTCGTGGAGGGTGTCATGGTTGAAGATGAGTGCTGTTCCTGTCTTGGGAAGTACTGAACATACAGCTTCACCTGCAGTGAGGAAGTTTTTGACTCCTCATTTTGGGGTCAATTCACTACAGGCAACAAGAAAGTATAATTATGGCAACACCGCTCCACTGCTCCTCACCAACTCCGTCCTCACTGATGAAGTTGGTGGCTCCTCCTTCAAAGTCTGCATTGAGGTATACTACCACTGTGAAGACTGAGCTCTCGTCCTCGTGGGGTACCCAGGGACCATCAATGTGGGGGGAAAAGTGACCACCCGACCTGCCAGGGGGGCAGTGACAAGAACATAATAATAGAGCATCTACTTGCTCACTGTTACCTCCGAGGAGGCCTAAAGGCAGAGAAACAATCGTTTCCCACTGTAGTCCTTTTTTGCAGTAGCTATCTGATCTAACACATGACGGTCCCCTTGTCAGGCGATGGTCTGCAGCGATCTTTGGGAAATCTGCCTATGCCCCCAGCCCCACCTCTCTCTCACTCACTTGTAAACTTGCCCCACCTCTCTCTCACTCACTTGTATTTCCCAAACTTGCAACATTCATTGAGTCGAAAAGGTTTCCATGTGCCTTCGTTTCCAAAACCTATGGGCCGAACGCGAATGACCTCTTTACGAGTCAAAAATATCTCGATTCGCTTCCAGAGGCAATCGACCAGTAGCTCGCAGAGCGACAATACGCGGTCATTGGAGCGGTACTCTGCTGGGAAGAGCCCCGAAAGGTCGGAATACCCGATACGCTCAGTTTCTTGGATGTAGTGGGAGCATTCCTCTGCTGTTAGCAGGTTATGGAGGAGGAAACAGCGCGATCCAGGCACGTTCAGCTCCTGTCTGGCAATGTTGTCAGGGATCTTGCGCGCTAGGATTGATTGGCAGTCGCCAACCTTCTTGAAGTTCTTCTGCGCAGTGGTCAGCATTGGCCGTACGATTATTTCCGGCTGGTCATCGCTGCCCAGAGAAACGATGGGTTTGGGTACTGTGGTCGCCATCGTCGTTTTCGTCTCGAAACCACACCCTTAGTATTACCTATGGTATAGGTATTACGCCTCGCGCACGCATAATATTATGTATAATTATACGTATATAAAATCCTGTGCGCACGCCGCTTTGAACGCGGAAAGCAGCAGCAGCTAGCTAGCTAGCTAGCTAGCTACGTAGCTACTCGCGGCCTACGATTCATCTGTGCTACAGGATCGATCGAGCATGAGTTCGGAATCTAACAGTAGCTGCAGTGATAGCGATTCTGAGGAGGAGAATGTGAAGAGTGCCCCGAGGCTCTCCTCCGTGGCAGTGGAAGGGATAGGGGGCGAAGAACTCCTCCGGTAAATAGCTATGATCGTTGTTTGAATTTGCGGTAATGGTAAATTACGCTGCAGTACACCAGGCTAAGTCTAGCCATGCAATTGTCATACCCACACAGAATTGAAGAACATGAGCTGATTATCTCCAGTGGGAGTGAGTTCCGACAGTTTGCTTTTGAGCTGGTGGAATCTCGCTGGTTTGGGTTTGCCATCCTGCTTGTCATCTTTGCCAACACCATTTTCATTGCAATACAGACCTCAGAGTATGTGGTCGCCAAAGCAGGTAAGCACAGTACTAGCAGTGAGGCCCAATCTAGCAGACCAAAATACAATTGACTCTGATCGATTGAAGTATGTTCCTCTTCCAATATTTGTAAGAGCCTCAAGTTTACTGTGAATGGTGCAAAATATGGATGAAATTATCTATGGATGGTCATCCAATTATTGACAGATGATCCGTGCAATCCATGATTAATCACTCACTTCTAATCGTATTGAAATCATTTGAGGTACATGGACGAATTTGGACTTTCATATTCTTTCCTGTTCCACAGAGTGGTATTTGATGTTTGTGGACCAGATATTTCTTGCTGTCTACATAATGGAGCTGGTCCTGAAGCTCTATGTGTGGAGGCTCAGGTTCTTCAAACAGACGTGGAATATCTTTGGTACTGTACTAGCTCCTGCATGCAGTATATAGAAATGTAACAACACACTTGTAATTAGTGTCCGTTCATCATCCTACATCAGATTTCGTCATTGTGCTGGCCAGCCTCGTGGATTTCCTCATCCCCCTGATAGTGCAGAACATTGGTGTGTTTGATGCCAGAGTCTTCCGTGTGCTGCGGGTCTTCAGAGCCATTAGGGCCCTCAGGGCTCTCCGAGTACTGAGAACCATCAGGTAATGGGTGTGTAAGGTTATCAATTCCATAAACATTATTTCCGCCACCTTTACGGTTACAGGTTTCTGAAGAACTTGCAGATCATAGTGTCCACTGTACTGCAGTCCATCCCTGCGCTTGGTAGCATTGCAATACTGATATCACTGGTACTCTGTATCCCTCAGATCGATGCTTGCAGCTCTGATATGCCATGCATGTGACAGACCTAGGATACTGCATGTGACAGACCTACAAGTGTCAACAGCTTGCATTGTGAGGTAGTATAGTCCCATTTTGGGTATGCCACCTGATCATCAAAACCAGACATCTTTGCAATCATTGGCCGGGGGCTGTATGGTCACGTGGACCCTGACCGGTACGGCAACTTGGCAAAGGCAAGCTTCACCCTCTTCCAACTGATGACCCTGGACGACTGGTTCTATATGTATGATGATGTCAGGCAGCGCTATCCAGGTAAATCATGCACCTGCTTGTGGACACAATGTATGTCATGTACTGTGGTTGTGGATAGATGTACAAACAGCAAGTGACCATGAATTCAGTGGGAATTTTCTATGCCTCCCCAGAACATCAGCACATTTTGATCTACCTCATTCTCTTCATCATACTGGAGACCTTCATCTTTATCAAGTACGTGCCAGAAGCACATGCATGGTTCCAGTGAAGTTTGATCCGCTACATGCCATCTTATTATGCATGCCTTCTTCCTCGTGATTGGTCTTGTGTGCATGCATGCATGTCCACCTCCTCTTGGCCAGTCTGTTTGTGGCTGTGATTGTGGACAACCTTGCCCGGTCCCAAGCTGCTGCAAATGCCACAAAACCCAAGAAAATCCCTGGACTACACAAAGCAAAGGTCAGTCAGTATAATTATTATAGCATGACAAGCACTCCTGCTAGCCTCGTTCCCATGCAGGCTCTGGGAACGAGGCTATACACTCCTGCAACCGTACTCCAGTTTACTACCAGTATGTTGTGGTTGTTCTTTCAGCACACAGAACATGAAAGTGATATGGATCTAGCAGGTAACTTACCACTAGCCTCCTTCCCAGGTGCTTGGTAATTGGGGAGAACAAGGCTACCTTATATACTGCATAATGTAGTCACTATTGTTGCATGCCTACTAAACTATTGTTCCTTAGCTGCAGACTTCAGACGACATCGGAGAGTGACAATTGTTGAAGCCCACATCCAGCAGAGTGCAGACGACTACTACAACCCTGAAAAGTATTCTGCAAGGCAAGTTAAGTTATGTAGTGTATGGTGACTTCTCTGCCAGACTACTGGCCCTTTTGGTACATGTAGCTTTACATGGTTTGCCTAAGTAGAAACAACTCCCCCTTCCTTGACCAGGGAACTGGAGCTGATGGGCCACTACCTAGGACTGCAGGCCTCTCTGGAACACCACCTGCACACAGCGCAGAACCACCAGAGAACCCTCAACAATCTCGTTGACCTGGTAGACTTCTCAAAATCGTAGTTATAGTGTGTATGGTTTGTATTATAGTGGGAAAAATACAGTACAGTATGTAGCTAGCAAATCCTGTACACAAAATCAGGTTCCTAAAGAAGTGGCGCATCATGTGACCTTTAAATGGATCACATGGTAAAATTCAAGCAACTCCTAAACATACTCTATTGCACTAGAAGGGGAACATGTCCGAGTCGTAGGGGTCATCGTACGAGTCGTACCCATGCAGGCTGTCATCGTAGTCACTGTAGATGTAGCTCAGGTTCTCTTCACTGTAGTGCTCATCCTCCTCATCATCATCCCAGTCCTGCAGGCAATGACGTACGGGGAGGGTGGCATTGGTTGGAACGAAAGTGAACGTTGAGCACTGGCAAGCATCATGAGTGGGACTACTCCAGTAACTTGAGGCTTGGCTACATGTGTATATCAGCCAGTGTTCTCCCTAGAAATTCCCATAATGGCATCAGAAGTCCTGTGAAGCCTTGCCTAGTCAGTGGTTGCCAAGGCCAAATGGCTGCCGAAGGGCACGTTTTCCTTTTAGACCAGACCACAAAGGGCACAGTGCCCTTGCTACAGGCCTAACTACATAAAGCAGTCTAATGCCTAGTCTCAAGTTCATCTAGCCTTACCTCATCCTCTTCCTCCACAACATGTATCTCTGCGTTCTTGGTACTGACAAGGTGGAAGTGTGTGTGTGAGTGTGTGTGTAGTATAGTAAAGCTCTTGAGATGCGCATTGTACACAAGTAGCTAGCTTGCGACGAGGTGCAACTTACGGTTGGGTGGCACTGCTACCCTGCTCCTTGGCAATGTCTGCTTCAGAGACTGTCTTGAGGGAGGAGGAAGTCTCACCGAGCTTGAATTGCTAAATTTGGAACAGTCTTCATCAATGGCTATAGCTTGGGGCTGAACATTCTTTGGTGCGCACACATGCATACCTGGTGGAAACCCAGTAGAAGTTTATCTCGGGTGCTCTCAATCTTGCTGACCAGTCGGTAGCCATCCAGCTGCTTTCTCTCCGGCAGCGTACGAATTGCATATGCCACATCAGGCACAGACAGGAGTGTGTTCTCTGGAAGGACAGGGCAAAGGAGGGAGGGGAGAGGAGAAAGATTGGCAATGAGAGTGAGCAGGAAAGGGAATGATCTAAGAAGGGAGACGGTGGAGGACTCACCTAGGAATGCCTGGAGGGCGTTTGTGTCTCCCTCCAGGTTTTCACAGAGGAAGCTCAGGTAGGCCATGCTGTCTGGTTCACTGAAGAACTCTGCTATGCATGAATAGGACGCCATCTGACAGTGTGTGTGTGTAAAATGGGGAGGATGATATCATTTATTGGGGTGAGTGTGTGATAAGGGAGGATGATGTCATAACTGTTCAGTTCATGCTACTCACATACCTACCCTGTTCTGGACAGTCCACATGCAACCATAAAATTAACTACTGTAAGCTGCATTGAGTAAGTCATGCCCCCCCCCCCCCCCCCCCCCCCCAATAAATTGCATTGTGTTGCTACCTTATGACATTGAACAAGGAGCTGGCAGGCATCGCTGACGAAACTGAGCGTTTTTATTGGCACTGACTCGCTGATACCCTTGACCAGCTGACAGAGTTTCTCCGCAAACATCTGTGAGAGCAAAACGTAACATAACGTTACATTAGAAGAAGTGGCTATTCTGTGGGTAATAATAAAGACTCACAGAGAACCCTCTCTGAAGGTGTTACCTTGGATTTATGGTGCGCGGTGCAGCGCTGGTTGTAGTCAGTAAACTTCCTATGGTCGGCAGCTGCCTTGCTGATCTTAGCAGTGCAGTTGTAGTAGTCAGTGTGTGTTGGTTTCCATGGTTTCATACACTGCCAGCAGAAGCTGTGCCCACACTTGCACTTCATGCTGCAGAAAGAACAGCAGCTCTTGATCTCCTTTAATTCCTCAACCTTTCCCCTTCCTTTATTGTTCAACCTCACCACTCACCCTCCCCCTACCCACTGGGACTACACCACTCACTTGAGACATCCCTCATTCTTCTCAATCTGGGATCTACAGTTGGGACACCTCTTGGCAATGAGGGCTGCCAGCTGCTTTGACTTGGAGTCTTCGTCCATGCCCTCGTAGAACCCCCCTGACTCCATCCACCTGGTCATGTGCGCACAGCTGGCTGGCTGGTGAGCCTGGTGTGTGTGAGGTGTGTGTGTGTGTGTGTGTGTGTGTGTGTGTGTGTGTGTGTGTGTGTGTGTGTGTGTGTGTGTGTGAGCGAGTGTGTGTGTGCAAGCACACCCTTCATACACTCCCAAACACCCATACACCCCCTCATCCCCACACACCTCAATGAAGTGGCAGGAGAAGCATGAGCTCCAGTGGCACTTGGAGCAGGTCCCTGTGTCCATGCCATCCCCCCGGCACAGCACCTGGTCACACCCCTGGGGGTTGCGGCACCACGTCAGTCGGCCACTGCGCTCCACATACGAGCGAACTGTTGCCTTGTTGAACTGTGGGACGGCGTGTGTCAGAACCAATGGGAGACATAGTGTGGTTTAGTATGGTGTTTTCAGGTTCTCTAAAGGTAGTTAGAGTTGGTGAATCACCCTCATGAGGTAACAGTTTACTTTCCATGTGTACCTTGGCAATGGCCTCACTGCCCGGTCCAAAGATCTGGAGGAAGAAGGCTCGAGTTGGTCTGGCATGGCAGCCGCTGACAGGACAGGAGCAGAGTAGGGCATTGTTGAGGTCAATCTGGGCCAGCATGTGCTGCTGCCAACAAGACTGGGGGGGGGGGGGGGGGGGGGGGCAAGGAAATAGAGCTTTCAAATGTGCTCACCCTCATCCTGAATTGAAGTTCACAAGTGCTTACCTTACAGCAGGCATGGCTGCACCATAGCCAGGCTGTGTCCTCATACGGCATGGCCTGCAGGCATACTGGACAGGACAGCTGCTTCCCGGGGGAGGGAGGGGAGGTGACAGGTTCCCCCGCCAGCCCTGCTTCTTCCATCAGGGTGGGAGTGTGGTTGAGGTAGCGCTGGATAAGAGTGTCCTTGTTCCACTTACAGTGATACAACAGGTGCTCCAATACATCCTCGTCGACCTTCAGTACCTGAGATCAAAGGTCAAAGGTCAGAGGCCAAAGGTCAATGTTTAGGAGATCAGGAGTCACCTTTCTAAATCCATGCATGTGTGTATGTGTGTAGTACTTCAAGTGCATGACCATCCCTCCCTACCTGTGCAATAGTCGCCAGGAGAGAGTTAATCTGTGCCTGGACTTCCTCAACCGTCAGCGACCGTGAAGTGGGGAACATCCCGAGAAGGGGGGCGTCGTCCTTGTCGTACATCTCATTGGAGTACAGCCTTGTAAATGCCTGCGTCTTGCGCTTGAACTTGACCACAGCGGGGCGGTTTGCACCCGGCCTCTTACGGGGCAGGAGCTTGCTAGGTCCTGGCTCCTCCGGGACTCCTCTCTGCTCCTTGGAAGGAGGTTGGGCCGAGTCCTGTGGCTTCTCCTCCTGCTGACCTGGGTCAGGCTCCCTCAGAGACTCGGGTATCTTCCAGGACAGAAAGAGAGAAGACAGTGTCATGTTTCACACACTCTACTTGCCTTATGCAACTGAAAGCTCTTGCCACTCTGGTAATGAGGACCAAGAGATTTCATTGCATGGGGTCATTTCTGTGCATTTCAATAGACCATGATTCAGCCAATCAGAATGCTAACTGGGTTACCCGGGGGGCTCACAAGACCCCTGGGAAGACCATGGGCCAATGGGGGGATCATGAGACCCTCGGGGGGTCCACGCGCCAAGTTTTCCTGTTGCTCACCTCCTCCTCCTGCCCGATGCTGGGATCTGGGACATACAACAGCATGTGCTGGTTAGTCTCATCTCTTCGGGCATACCCGTCCACAATGAGGCGGTCAATCCGGGAACACACGTCACGAAAGTCACAGTCGAACCGGCCAAATAAAGCCCCTAGCTCAAACTGACCTGCCGAACATCCCTTGATCACCTAGCAGAAGAAAGAAACAAAGCACTATTGATCTTCTATAGGTGTGCATGCCTAAACTGGCACATTTTGGAAACCATTTCTACCAATTAAGCCAAAATTGGCAGAAACAGCACTCCTGTTCTGTAGGGTGACTGATGTGCCATTTTACCAAAAATGGAATGAGCCAAAATTGGCAGAAACAGCACTCCTGGTGAGCGACAGCACACCAAGGATACCTAGTGAAACCAGCAAAGATAGTCTTGTCTTGTTTGCACAAGCTGCCACTTGTTGAGGAGGGTGTCCTGGGGGCAAGCATAGCCTAGTTCCCACGCCTTCTACACCTCCAGTTTTTTTTGGATTATTTACAGTATCCAAAAATATTGTAAGCGATCAAAAACTGGTGATACAGAAGGCCTGGGAATGAAGCTAGGGATGCAGATGCTATGTACATGTACATGTAGGTATCCTGGGAATAGCCTCGTTTCCAGGCCATTGGGAACGAGGCTATCTTGGACTAGGAATGAGATATGAAGCTGCATGGGATTTGCACCATTGCGATCAGCATGAACGGAGCATTCCAATGATGTCCATTTAGCTGTAGGTTGAATTTTGACCCAAAAATCATGAAAAACCTTTGGTTGAGTGCGATTTCTGACAAAATGTGTCTGAGACTAAAATTCATTTTAAGGACATTATTTGAAAGCTCCTTTTATGCTGACCAAAATGGCGCAATTCCCAGCTTCATATCTCATTCATGTACCCATACCTAGTGCAATGTTCTCTTCCAAGTCTATTTTCAATACCAATTTTGGTTGATAGGGAAATATAGTCGTGCATGTGCAAGCAGTGGATACCAGGCCGCTTTCTCTCCTCCCACGTGGCCTGGCTATCCAGGCTGCTTGTAAGGCGGCTAGCTTACGGCTCGCCCCAATAAACATAAGTGTTATGTGACATCACTTACTGCCAACAAGAGTCAAAGCGAGCAATGGTGACAGCCAACCCTGACCACACCCCTTGTTTACACGTGGACCCGACTTACAGTGTTGGAACCAGCAACAAGAAGTTGAAAGGAAGCTCAGTGCTGGACATTTTCCAACGGAAAACAGCTTGTGACAGTCAGAATGGATCAGATACAGAGTCAACTCGTGCTGGGGACGAAAACGGTGCTCAGTTCACTGACAGACCACATGCATGGCAAATCTCCTGATCGTCGACTCTGCATGACACTGGTGATTCACGACTAGTCACATTTCCACGTCGGGGGTAAGATGTTCACGGACGACACGGAAACCAGAATGCTGTGAGTGCAGTGCAAAAGCTCGAAGGCGCTACAAGAGCCCATCTAAATGACCGGTGAAAAAATTTCCGCACTCTGCGGATTGGATCGGCACTGTGCACCTCTGTACACTCACTTCGGCAATGCCAGATGATAGCCCCCCCTTAAATTTTTTTTCTGGATCCGCCCCTGAACCGGAAGACAAAAAGTGCTCATAATATCACCACCAAGGTGAGTTTCAGGACAATATTTCAGTGCACTATGGCAATCTCGATGGCGTAGTCATAGTGTTTGTGTGGCTTCCCAGAGCACTCAAACATCATAATTATACAACTGGATTATTTGGAACATCCTTTCCCCCTACTGGTACCAGTAGTGAATATCTACTACAGGGACATCATTATCACAAGAGTACAATGATATTCATGGCAGCCTGTTATCAGCATAAAGGTCTAACTGTACACACTCTCTACCGGTTGGGCACCCTGGTGTGAGTTGAAAACATGGGCCCACTTTATAGCTGAGAAAACCCTCTGCCAGGACCCAGCCCCTGGCCATTTGTGGCCAGTGTTTTCGTATTTTTTTTAACATTGGATTTAGGATGTGTGCTCAATCTATTCTTTTTGTTTAGGTTCCAGGGACTGTTATAGCTACTTGCCACATTTTAGAACTACTAATACCCTAATCAAAGCTTGCAGCACACACACACACACACGATACCCTAATCAAAGCTTGCAGCACACACACACGATACCCTACATTACAGCTTCCTACACACACACACGCACAATCCCACTCACCATGACAGCGATGTTGTCGACACTCATTTCCTTCTCTCGCTTAAGGATTCTCACAATGGCCGAGTCCATGATGGCCCGTCGCCGCTCAAACACATGCGCCAGGTCCACCGACCGCTCCTCACGAGAGGGTACGCTCATGTGACTTTTATTCACCAGACGGACTTCGTGAAAACGAACCTTGTTTGATTTCTGCTTTCGGGCAATGTCTGCCGGGAACGCTGGGTTGACTACAAAGGTTGTGCTGATTTTGAAGGGCGTTGTTTGGAGGTAGGTATCCTCATCCTGGGATAGAGAGGGACTGCGAGCCTCCTGCACGGAGGGTTGGTTAGTGAGGAGTACACACTGCCTGTCAGCCGTGAGTGCCAAAAGGGCGTCACAGAGCTCCTGGTAGGAAAGCTGCAAGGCATCATGGAAGGATTTCAAGCTGTGAGCCTGCATTGGAGAGACAGAAAGAATCTGAAGAGGACGGGAGATTGAGCTGTGCACCATGGAGCCTGTGCTCTAGATTTTGCACATAGAGGCACATAGTAGTACCTGATTGACCTCTGAACTCTAAACCTTGATCTCACCTCACTGTTGTTGAACTGAAGCAGGATGATCATCTGCACAGTAGAGACAATGAGCTTGAGTCCACAGTGGGAGAGCGAGGCCCAGCCGTAGAGCGTCCAGTGCAGTCTCCTGGCCTTCTCATGCTGCTGGAGCCCATGCTCATGGACTGGAATGAGGGCAGAACAAGATGATGGAATCAGAGTGCAACAGACTAGAGCTGGTTGGTATGGCGGAACTTGAATCATTGTATCAGCAACCTTTTTCATACATACAATAATTTTTAATTAGAGGTATGTTTTCGTGCCAAAATTGGGACATTTAAAAAAAAATTCTGAATGAGATATAAAGCTGAAGATTGTGCCGTTGTAGTCAGCATAAAAAGAGCTTTCAAATGATGCCCTTAAAATGATTTTTCATTTCAGTCACATTTCTGTCAAAAATCGCACTCGACCAAAGGCTATAATCCATGGTTTTTCATGATTTTGGGTCAAAATTCAACCGACAGCAAAATGGACATCACTGGAATGCTACATTCATGCTGATCACAATGGTGCAAATCCCAGCTTCAGATCTCCTTCCTAGCCCAAGATACCTGGTATAGCTGCATGGCATACAGCTATACAACAGACTGGAATCTTGGACTAGGAAGGAGATATGAAGCTGGGATTTGCAGTGAATGAATGCCTAGCCTTGATCCCAGGCCTTCTACACCACCAGTTTTTGATCTCTTACAGTATTTTTGCATACTGTAAACGATCAAAAACTGGAGATGTAGAAAGACCTGGGAACGAGGCTGTGATGTGAAACTCAAACGCTTGTGGACTGGAACAGAATTGAAACACAGTAAGGACAATTCTGAGCTCATTCTTCTAGAATCACTCACCAGCTGCGAAGAACCTGGTGTAGTCCTCACAGAAGGGTCCGAGAGGAGGTGGCAGGGTGGAGAAGGGGGGCAGAGGCCGCTGCTTGAGGGGCCAGAAGCAGGGGTTGAGAGAATATACCTGCAGTGTCCGCTGGCGGTAGAAGGAGCACTTCTGGGCCAGCTCCAGAACTTCAAGGGGCAGCTGCAAGGAGAAGAGGCACGCACACACTCACATCGCCCTGTTCCCAGGCTACTCTCTCGTGGCTCACAGCACAGTAACTACATTTGTAGTACGAGTGGTCTGCGAACGAGGGTACCGTAGGCTGTGGGAATCATCTGATGTGCCAAAGTGATGGGAACGATGCTGTGGGTGTCAACCGATGTCCCATAGCAGTGGGAACTAAGCTGTTGGAGTCACCCGATGTGCCACAGCCCTCAGCCTCATTCCCAGGCAGCGACGCAGCCTGGGAACGAGGCTACACAGCCCTAGACCTGTAAATCCAATGAACTATGAACTTTAAACCCTCACTGATGTGCCAGCCTGCACGATGAGCTGGTCCAGACTCTCCAGGAGCTCGTTGTCACAGAAACGGTCCATCAGGACTCCACTATCATCCAGGTCCTGCAACATTTGCCTGCAGGGTTCACCATAGTAACCACAGTGAGCCATAGTAAAGTGTACTACAGTGTGTCATAGTAAACTTCAATAAGCCATACTGTATCATAGTAAACTGTAGTAAACTACAGCACACACAAACCTACTATGCACGCATCACATCAAACTCACAGAAGGTATTTGTGCGGGAAGCAGTGTGCAAATCAGCCATAGTGCATCACAGTGAGCCATACAGTGAGCCATACAGCATCGTACATGTACAGTAGTTACTACAGTAAACGGTAGTGCTGTGATATTGCTCCTGGAATCAACACTGATTATTGGGGGTCAAATAATTGCCGATTATTTGAATAATTGCCGATTATCCAATTATTGGGTGGAGAAATATGTTGTATGTCCTGTTACTTGTTATAATTTATGGTTTGCTACAAGTTTGAAGTGCTAAACTGACCATTTTATGTTCGCTTTATTGTGCTCACCAATAATTGATATCTCGATTTTACCTCCAATATATTGGTTAAGATCTCTACATCGATCAATTATTCAATATATTGGTTATTGGTCACAGCTCTAGTAAACGGTCTACTACAGCACATCAAACTCACAGAGGGTATTTGTGTGGGAAGCAGTGCGCAAATGCCTGCACCAGGCGTCTTTCCAGAGAAAGGGAGAGGGATCGACCACGCAGCAGTCTTGCTGCAAGGTGGCGCCTGGTGTGTGTGTGTGAGTGGGAAGGGATGGGGTGGGAAGGGATGGGGTGGGAAGCTAAGGGTATGAGGGTATTCTACTATAGCACACAGCAAACACACAGAATACCATAGTATACTATAGTATACTACAGTATACTATAGTACACCACCGTAAACTACTGACCTGTAATAGTGTTCAAAGACATGGGCGATGTCAAGGGTGTGGAGGAACTGGAGGGGCTCGGCAAAGTGGAGCAGTATGGTCTCTCGCTGGTGCTCCCCAAAGTACTGGAAGCGCAGCGTGTCCTTACCTGCCACGTCCATCAGTGAGTCGATGCAGAGACACAGGAGCTCACAGAACTGAGAGGGTAGTGAAGGGGGTGGAAGGTGGAGGGGGTGGAGGGGGTAAAGGGGGTGGAGGATGGAGGGGGTGGAGGGGGTGAAGGGGGTGGAGGGTGGAGGGGGTGGAGGGGGTGGAGGGGGTGAAGGGGTGGAGGGTGGAGGGGGTGGAGGGGGGTGGAGGGGGTGGAGGGGGAGGGAATGGACGGAAGAGGATAGATGGAAGAGGGGAGGGGTAGAGAGGGAGGAAAAGGGGGGACAGTCATCTCACAGCAGTACAAACTGTTCAGCCTAGGGCTAGCTGCTCCCTTCACTCACCCGGACCCGGTGACCCCCCCCCCCCCCTTCCCTCCCCCACACTCCCTTCACTCACCCGCGGCCGGTGACCCCGTTCCCCCCCCCCACACACTCCCTTCACTCACCCGGACCCCAGTGACCTCGTCTAGGTTCTGGAAGGCTCTGGAGAATCCCTCCTTTAGCGCAAGGGCAAACTGAGAGTGCCCTCCGAACAGCTCCAACATGGCCTGTTTCAGTTGGTCGTACATGTTGAGGACGTCGGAGGCCACTGTGTGCGGAGAGTCTGAGTAGTCAAACTTCCTCAGGACTTGGGTAACTTCAAAGTGAACAATGTCACGCCAGCAACGAGCCATCGCTACAGTACCCATTCCAGCTGTGATGGGGGGACTGGTTGTGGGAGGAGCAGACTCCTCATCCTCCTCCTCCTTCTCCTCCGATTCCTCTAGCGACTTTTTTGAGGTGATGTTGTCATCACAGTCTACCAGGAGCCTACACATGCGCCTGATTCGTGACATATGGACCAATCGGTTTTGAGCTTTGGAAAAGTTGAAGGTTTCATCATCGAATGACATCACTTCAACATCGCCATGTTCAGTGGTGTTGGTGAGTGCTCTCCACTGGGAAGCAAGCGGCGGCTGCATCTGAACAATGTACTCGTGTATTAGCTTGCGGAGGTTGGGACCAGACTCCGCTGCAGAAAAAGAGGGACGGGGGGGGGGGGGGGGGGGGAGGAGGGAGGGAGGGAAGGAAGGAGGGAGCGAGGAGATATATGTGTGTTTGTGTAGAGAGAGAGAGAAAGCAAAATCATCATGACATATCACTGCAAAGTGCAATGGCACACACTACTGCACCCAGTATCAACGTACATTGCTGAGTGAGCGTTTCAATGAGAGGCGTGATGAGTGCACTGCGGCAGGCTTGCCCCAGGCACTGCCGGGCAGGTGGGGTCATGAAGAAGTTGTCAGCAAACACCTGTTCATGGAGCACCACAGCACTCAGCCTGCAAGCAGGGCAAATAAGAGGGAGGGAGGAAAGGGAGATGTAGCTGGCAGACCATCAGTGGTTTGCTACAGGAGTGCTCCCTCTACTACGGGAGTGCCCCCCCCCCCCCCCCCCCCCAAACCTTCTCTCAGTAACAGACAGGGTTCACGATAAAAATGGTGAATTCCACGTCATAATTTGACCACACAATTTGACTAAAGTGGTCCATGTCTGTTATCTGGTTTTAGCCAAACTTCTATCGCTAGCATTGCTATACTCATCAGTTTGTGTGTTTGCGCCCCATGCAAGCTTTAGTGATACAAGTAGCTTCGCTCGCTCAGCTACTTCCCCCTCGTTCGCCTACCATGAGTAATCCGGCGCCGGACAGCTCTCTGTGCAGAGCTGCTGCTCCACAATTGCGTCCGCTTCGAATCAGCTGCTGCTCCCTGGCCCGATTGCATCCGCTTCAGCTGCTGCTCCCCGTTTGCGTCCGCTTCTAGCTGCTGCTCCCCGAATGCGCCCGCTTCAGCTGCTGCTACATGCTCGCCGCTTGCGTCCGCTTCAGTTGCTGCTCCCGATCGTGTCCGCTTGGGCTGCTGCTCCCCGATTGCGTCCGCTTCGACTGCTGCTCCCCATGTTCTCGAACATTCTTCGCGGAGTTCGAGGTTCAGTAAATAAATTAAAGTCCGAAGGTCGCGCGTCACTATAGTCTAGTCTCGCCCCACGAACATCCCACTTCCGTCACTCACAGAGAGACACACATTAAAATCTTAATGTATTGATACGTACTTGTCAAAGAGCTCCAGCGGTCCAAGGGTTGAGTCCTTGAGCCATGTTTGCACCTGGATGTGGTAGAACAGCTTCGACCGGGCAGAGAAGAGGTCTCCAAAGACCGGCC